>OX461810.1:56476812-56843718 GCA_949802685.1 Dicyrtomina minuta
TGTGCCGATGCCGGTGTTGGTGCGGTGCGGGCCTTAATAATATTTTTTTTACTTCTTTACAAAAACATATCCCTTACAGTTTAAGATTAAAAAAGGAAACGTATCGTTTGGCTCCCATACTGTGATTACATTTACCTTGGCTGATTACTACACGAACTGCTGAGTATTAAATTAAATGTCTCTGCGAGTGTGCCATGTTTTTATGCGGATGTGATACGTTTCAAATGTATGATAATGATTGCAACAATGCAACATACTTCACTATTGTATATGTAATTTGAATTTGAATTCGAGATTCAAGCATTCATTTTTTTTACAGGTAGTTCCTTATGGTCGTTGTAATAATTATTATCAAGTTTTGCATATATATGAGTCTGAAACCATAAGTGTAAGTCTTAATGTTCAAAGCTATCAGTTTAAACCGTGGAGTTTCCCTTCATTCTTCATGCTTTTAAGATTTAGATCCAAAGTTCCAATTCAATTCAGTCTTATTATGGAGAGTGACTATAGAGGGGCGAGAAAAATGTATATGTGTATAAATAAATGACTTTCAAATGACCATTAATTATATCCCAAGTCCCAATGATATGTGATATGCGGTATGTATCGCTCACAATGGGTACACTTATGTTGCTACGTGTAATACGTTACGTTGCAATGTTTCCATAGTCCACACACACACACACGTATAATTAATACGAAAATAAGAACTATAAATAATTAATTTTAATTTTTAATTTCTTCACCTGTTTCTTGTTTTGTTGGAATTTGCATTTGCGTAATGTAGCAATTAATTATGTAGTTAAGAGTGTCATGTAACTTTATCTCGACTCTCCTAAAGTCCGTCCGTAATTCTTATACTTGGTTTCAACATAGCACCATATCAAAAACTCAAAATCCCTCCCACATTCATTGCCATTTGAATTTGATAATAAAGCTCATCCACACACTTCCTCAATAATATACATCATATCTTGCATCGCATAAATGCATCATAATATGTTGTAGTATGCACATGCATTGACGCTGTACTACTAATAAATTATACTACACAGGTGCACACAGTCAGAAGTTAGTGCCAGTACTTAGTGCCAGTGCCAGTGCCAGTGGCCAGTGCGCAGTGCTATATTCCGTATCCCCATTCCCTACTAATATTATACCACCGTGAGGGAGGTATGTAATTTATGATTTTTTATTGTTATTATAATTGCATTTTATTTTCAGATTAGTCCTATATAGTATACTACCTCCTCCACAACTCAGTCCACATCCGCTGTAAAAATTTAAATAAGCAGACTTTCTGCCACCATAAAAATGCTATTAATGTGGATTAAATTTATTTTAATTAAAATAATTATGTGTATAAATAAAAATAATTAAGAATGATTTTCAAGGAGGTTTAGTTATTTAATAGAGATGAGTTCTATTAAAGCATACATAATATATAGTCCCAGCCCTAAGTCACCCAGCAGACAGTCCAGTCCCAAAAGCACATAGCATAACCAAACCAGACCGCAGGCAAATCATAATATAATTAATGTAATGTAAGAACTTATAGTGTGTAAGTGAGTGCATGTCGTAATCCTAATCGTAAGCATCCGATTGTCGAAAAGATAGCGATAAATTCTCAAAAATTATTCTCGCATTATTTCATTATAGAAATAGGTGGTAGTAGTGGGCACAACATTTGATATGTACATAGATATGCATGAATACTGACTTTTTTCTTTAGTTACTTACGTTCTTGCGGGTACAATGCGATTACTATTTGTCGTAGAATATTTTTGCGCAATGAATATAGAGACCAGGAAGACAGGGAGAAATACAATATTTTATTCTTGTTAACTAAATAAAAAAAAATGAAAGAAACTCATTACAAAATCCAGGCTCAGAAATCAGAACAGAACAAACAATTTCAACTTAAAACCTGTATCTCGACTACGATAGATAATGATAATTAATTTAATCCCTATTAACTGATTGTGATGCATTTCATTTCCATGATTAATTCAAAGAATCTATTACGATTTAAAAAAATTAATATTATGAAGATTAATGGAATGTTTATTTCTCATCGAAGTACTTCACAGTTCACGTTCACAGTCAGCAATCGGTAGTGGAGGGAGAAAAAAAATAATCATTATCACTTATTACTTAACATAATATTTCTAATGACTGTATTAATAATAGGTTGTAGGTATGTACCTGCTGTGCTACCTTACTACCGTCGTAACTTTTAGCATTAGGCTCCGTACCGTATACATTTACTACACATATATAGTGCTGTGGAAAAAGTTGAACAGGTAGACTGGTAGACATATTTACTTAAGTTGCATACTGTAATGCTGTCCGATAGGATTACACTATAGTTTGTTCTATACAAAAGAGCACTACTTTGTGTAGTTTTGTACTTGTGTGTGTGTGGAGGAGAAGATTGAGAAGATGACGGTATACAATTGTAATCGACACTCGTAATCGTGGAACAGCTTGAACAATTTACAACTCGTTTATTTATTTCCCTCACTCCATACCTGTCCATAATGTAAGAGGGCTGAGGAAAGTCTAATGTTATTTAATGTGCTTACAAGAAGTTTTTACTGCTGACAGACAATGAGTGAGTGGAACACGTCCACATTTAATTTTCTCACTGATTTTTTTTTCGCCACTTCATTGTTACTACTAATTTATTTTATTTCCAACTTATGTACGATTAACTTTTTCATGTCCAATTATTCATGGCACTGCCAACAGAGCCACAACTACTACAGCGATACGTTGCACTCTCATCCCCCATCTCCGGCTCACCGTGATTACTTATTAAAGTTGATAGTTGGCAATTTGGCATTGGCGCTTAACACACTGTAATACTGTAATACAATAAAGAAAATGATACGCAAAAACATAAACAGAGTCAGAACATAATAGCGAGAGGAGCAGTCAACAGGAGCAGGAAAAAAAAACGTTTTTATTCAGTCATTAGTTTCCAGTTTTTTCTTGGTGTATTTGTCTTGGTCTTGGTGTTGTTCCAGTAGTCACTAATAAGAAAAGGAATAAACAAGGAAAATTTACGCAGAATAACTGTGTAAAATAATTAATATACTAGTAGCACATACAACATAGCACCAAGCACCACATTACAAGTGTATGTATGTTCGGTCAACGGTCATATCTATCAGTCACTTTTCTCACTAGTCAGTCAGTCAGCACTACTTAAAATTTGAAATTGAACTTTAGAACTTCAAACTTGCGATTAGGCAACAAACAATATTAATCCTAATCACAATTCATAATCTTCTGAGCTAATCTGTACTATCTTTATACACAGGAGAAGATTATATTTTTTTATTATGTGAATTGTTCGACTTGAAAGTATCTGAATTCGGAATAATAATAAAAACAGCGGAAAAAAATTTATAAAATATCTATAGGCACAGACAAGATAATAAGTTAAAGCATAGGTTGGTTCAGTTTCAATTTCAGCGATAATACCACTAAATTCATTAAATTGTTGAGGTAAAAATAAAGAAATTAAACTTTCCGCGCTTTAACGCTCTCAGAATCAGAATCAGAGCCCAGAGCCGGAGCTTTGCAGTGTGAGTAACAGTCAGCAGTCATTATTTCATTTAAGAATCAGCGGAAAACGTGCAAATGGATCTCCTGCCTATTAATGCAGTACCTTAACGATAGAGCTCAGTCAGGGTAATTATGCACATATCCCATTAATAATCCAGATAAAAGATTAGCTTTTAACTTAATCCTAAATGTATCAACTTTTTGTAATCAAGATAACCTTGAATAGTTTAGCGCAAAAAAATTGAGTTACTTAATCAACACTTCACATTTTTATGAAGTAAATTATTCCCATTATGTATTTTTTTTTTCGCATTTTTTTTTCTTGTAATAATTGCATGAGTAATATGATTAGTTTTAATCCTTTAAAACTTATCAGAAGGAACAATACAGTATTCAAATAAAATATGAATGTATAAAGTAACATATTCTGAGACTCTCTCTGGGCCCTGCCCTGTAAGGAGAAAACATGTGGAGGATATAACTTTTTTTATGTCATAATTAGGAGACAAGGTTAAAAAATTCAAATAGTACGAGTTCGAATTCGAATTTGAAACCCCAATTAACTCGTACAAATTAAAATGTTTTAGTTTCTTTAATAGTTTTCTGACAAGGGGCTTTACTGTTTGTTTAATTTTACATTTCACGCAGTTTATTTTTAATTTGATTCTATATTTTCATAACACACACTGTTGAATGAACTGAACAGGACACGCAGCAGAGTCAATAATAAGAGGATAGTGCAATATATTATGCGCTACGTACTAGTAATAAATGGGATAAACTCTTGAGATTCATAGTCAGATGAGAGTTTCTTTTGTGAGCTTCCCTCACACGCTAATCGTAATGTTGGTCGTGTAGTGTGAGCAATAGAATTTATATAGCTCAAGTCCTATTCCTATCCTTATAGGTATCCTCTCTATCTTGAGAGACAAGGAAGATAATTACTGGGCGAGCAACATGCAATTCCCATTGTCAATTATTGAGCACTGTCCCTTAAGATAAAAGTTTCAGTTTCGTATATAAACGTGTCTGTATTGTACACAATATGCAATACCCAAATGTTTAATTACGTGTATAATAAGAATGAGGGGGGAGAAAAAAATAAATCTGATTGGTGAGTAAATAAATGTATGTATCTTTATTATTAGTCCTTAAGTGCTTTAATGTGTCTCTTAACTGCCATTTTAAATGCTCATTATTCCTGTCGGTCGAGTTGTTTGGATTGCTATGAGTCTCTCTGTCGGCCTCTCGGCCCGGTCCTCATCCTCACTGAGTTGAGAATGTTATGAGATGATCGAAATCGAGTCGTCGGAGGAAATGTAATGAATTTGAATGGCTTTGTTGCTTCCCTACATCTAAATAGTCATCGTAGCCGTAATCGTCTTGGTAATTGTAATCGTAATCGTCAGCGTACTGCAAGGTACGAATACAAATACAAATTCGATGGTGTATAGAAAATACCTATATGTACATAATATACTATAGGCACAGTCACGCTACAGTGCTACATTTCAATAAGGGTCAATTGACAAACAAACAAAGTAGAAACTAGATAGATACCATATAGAGGAACGATGCGATGTACTGTATACAGTAAAAGAAGGGCGACGGAACGGGAAAAGAAGGAAAAACTAAATGGTCCGACCATCCGCACAAAGCAATGAACAAATCGTAATCGTAAGCACTTGAGTATTCGAGTGTATACTACAAAGACACGAAAAGTATAACTAAACTCATAATATAGTTTCGAGTTCTACGAGAAACGAATGAATCTATGTAATATCTGTGTGTAATCGAGTTTCAAAAAGCAAAACATGTTATCTACATAAATATTTCCGGAAAAATCTAAATTGTACTAACTGCATTTTTACAGAAGTTTTGAAAAACGAAGAAAGCCACAGCATAATTAGGATTATATTAATAATAATAATTTATTCATTTTGTCGATTTGGCCGCAGCCCATACAACATTGTTTAGATATATACAATTAGAGATTTACAAAATTATTGTTGGTCCTTGGTTAGACCATGTCGGTTAAAGGTAAAATATGTTAATATGATAAGCAGTTATTTTAGTTTATGTAATGCCTAAAAAGTAGATCATGATTTAAGATATATTAAATACAACCATGGCAATCATGTATGCTTAAATTGTTAAAAATATTCGCAATAATAAAGTATGCACAGTTGAAAGTGTTAAGCTTCGGACGACGATTCAGCTTCTCTTGGCCAGAACCACTCGAACAAAACCGCTTTCCGTCAAGATCATTTGCCTTTTTGGTCATCAATTACTGAAGTGAAGAATATGTTATATGAAACCACCAGTGCTAAGTTTTAGTAAAACACCCATTGAGGACGCTACGGATATGAGCCAAGGGTACAAAGGAACAATTCTGAAGCACAAGCGCGGAGCAGAGCGAATTACGGGGGCAGGACAGAAGCATAGGCACTGAGCAGAGAGTTACGGGGGCAATACGGGGGCAATACTGGAGCACTGAGCAGAGAGAGTTACGGGGGCAATACTGGAGCACTGAGTAGAGATAGTTACGGGGGCAATACTGAAGCACTGAGCAGAGAGTTACGGGGGCAATTCTGGATCACTGAGTAAAGAGAGAGTTACGGGGGCAATACTGAAGCACTGAGTAGAGAGAGAGTTACGGGGGCAATACTGAAGCATTGAGCAGATAGAGTTACGGGGGCAATACTGAGGCACTGAGAAGAGAGAGAGCCACGGGGGCAATACTGAGACACAAGTACCGAGCATAGCTAATTATAGATTAAATACTGAAGCACACCCACAGCAGAACTAGTTACGGAGGCAATACTGAATCACAAGCACTAAGCAGAGCAAGATACGAAGGCAATACTAGAGTACAATCACTGAGCAGAGGAAATTGTCATATACTTACTGAAGCACAGCCATCGATAATGTTTGTATATTGAATTGCGTAATAGTTAGTTGCAGACTCAGACTTGAGACTTGGAGGGTTTACTCTTCATCAATACAGTTGTAGAAGAAGTTCCGAATTCTTATAGCTTCGTCCCAGAAGTTAAAGATCAGTCCAAATCCTTCAGTGTCATGGTATCTTTTGAATATGTCAGGCACTAGGCTATCTCTTGTCGGTTTGAAGTTCGAGAGTCTTTTCAAGAATTTGGTCCTTGGCGGTATATAGTGCGGGCAGTTGAGCATTATGTGAAAGACTAATTAGGATTATAAGCATCATTATACTGTTTTCTAAAATGGCCTAAACGCCATGCCATAGTAAAATCACTTTAAACAGTGTGAACAGTCAGTATTTTGGCAATATTTAAAAAATGCAGATAGTACATTTTGCCCCTGGACTTGACGTCGGAGTCGGACCACGACGCCTGACAGAAATCCCATAAATGTATTGAATCTATAATAATTATAGGATAGTGTAAATAGTATGAAATGGAGTGCTCTTCTTATAGTATAGATGATATGGTTCTATAGTCACGAGGGGGAAGGAATGAATTTAGCCATAAGATGTAATGTTCTAGTCAGACCACTTTGTTAATAACTGAGTAAGTAAAATACAATAAAATTCCCACACACTTTAATTGGTTTCCATGTGTTGACTATAAATGTTTTCTGCTCTCTGCTTCTTGTCAGACTATGTAAGTGTGAGTAGGTACTTACTCAGGAAATTATGTGCATTTAGTGGAGATATGAAATCGAGTAGGAGAGACTCTGGTGCAGAACTCTGCCATCAAATAAAAATAAAAATACAATGCAATGTACTTGCCTAAGTACCTACTATACTGCACTATAACTCTACCTATACCTACCTGCCCATTTAAACATACATGTATATATTATACTGACAGCCATTCCTAATAGTTATCATAATAATACACTGGAAACTCCTATATACTTAATACACTACAATAATCTATAACATTTCGTACTTTGACATTATAACTATAATGTTCCTGTAGAATAATGATTTTGTCGTCGTTAGCTCCATTACAAAATTCACAACTAGACAGACGTACAAATCCTGTATATGAACGATGAACCCATATGATAATGATTATTACTGGATAACGATATGATATTAATGTTTATTGTTTTTTTTCTTGAATGTATAGTACAGTATTTTATTTTTCGTTGGAGTTTTTGAGTTTAATTTGAAAATATTTAACAGAAACAGACATGATAAAATAATACAGGTGGAATGCCTCAAATTTTTGCATTTCATTCCTAGTGTAGTGCTTCACCAAAACATTATTACAACAGCCTGATACAAATGATACAATGTAGAATAAAAAAATCTGACCTTTGTCTCCCCTGTAATCGTACGTCTTTTGAGGATGTGCAGCGTAATGATAATGATACAATATAATATATTTTTACGATGTGATCATCATTCCAGAGCAGCATGCATGCTTAAGCTTCAGTAATGTATGTAATTGAGTAGGAAAAATTTAACTGGCGCCGTTTAAGATTTCAATAACAAGTTAATACTATAGCCAATCCCCCATTTGATTACACAATTGGAATTGGAAGTTAATGTTTATTGTGAAAGGGTGATCGGTGTGTTCGGCTTCGGCTTCAGCATCGGCATCGGCATCGGCTCGGAATCGAATTTGAAAACGAGAAAAATCGGTCAGTTTTTCTATTTAATTCTTCTTCCTTTTATCCCTCTCCGTCTTTAAAGTTCAATGAAATCAGAGTCAGACAGACGTACAGACATGTACCATTATGACCCGGCAATTGTTGGAATTGTAAGCTCGAGTACGCATACCTACAGTACCTAGTTCCATATCTGACTTTTACCTGCAGTACGTACCTACTACCTCCGTACGCCTTTCTTGTAAGGGAAAATATACGTTTAGCTTTCAATATCAGTACATTTAATTGCAATGCTATGAAATGCGTGTACCGGCACCGGCACCGGCCTACATGTCTATGATGCTGGTCCCAAGTCCTATGGCTCTGCCCTATAGAAAGAAAAAGTTTGAACTATAGGCAGACATATAGGAGCACTTGGTGCTGAAAGACGAAAGGACAGAAGAAAACTTTTTAATGTTTGTTACATCATTATCATTAAACCTAGGAAATAACGATACGATCGTCCATCCAAATCCGATTTCGACGATTCATACTGAACTTGTAGGGAGGAGGATTGAGCTCACCAACGCAAAGTATAGAAGAGAGCGAAACAGAAAAAGTGTCCATTATGTATGTGATTCTACAGAAAGTCCAGAACTCTTCTTATATACATGCCTAGGTATATCCTACAGGAATTTTGGTACAGATATAGTATAAACAAATTATATAGATAGGAGATGCAGACTTTTTCTTCCTAGTAGTGCATTGTGAATTTGTATAGATATCTTTAATAGATTTTGTAATGGTACATAAACCAAATCCTTGACCATGATTGTCATTAAAATTACAATAGAAATAGAATGTTTTACTTTACTACAAGAATAGAATCGTTCCTAACTACAACTTTACCTACAGAATAACAGAATGGCAACTGGCTAACTGCCTATAAACAAAATGTGCAGCGTAATAGAGTGGACATTGTGGACAAGAGCGAACGAGCCGAGACATTAAATAAATCGTATATTTACTACCGAAATGTTTATAATACATACATATGTCTATATACATCTTAGGTACTGTGTAGTAGGTAGTACTTTAGTTTTGTACCACAGAACAGAGGCGTACATAAAATAATATGTATTGGTATTGGTTGGGGGTATAAGGGTAAAATTAAGTAGCCAGGGTTCCCTTTTTTGCCTTTTACTTTCATCCTATTACTATAACTATTAGTCTATTAGATGTGTAACTATTTGCTATATGAGTACCTACTTTGCTGTGATACTCTGTGTATGTGGACTTATACTCTGTAATTATATACCAATATGCTCCCCTCTTAGGTATGTATCTTTGTACAACCAACAACTGGGGTTGCACTATCGTTCATTTACTTTTACTTATGCCTCCAATCTCCAGTGAGTGAGCAGTAGTGAGCGGTGGCAGTGTGGACGTATTAGCAGTACGCAAGCTAAGCACATCACTCGGTCGGATTCAATTCTTTGGATCGGTCGGTGATGTGATAGGGAAGCAATAAAAGCAGCCGACATCATAATGTGGCCTAATGTAATGTAATTTACGAATTAATTCTTGCATTGTCAATTCAATTGGCTTTATGTATGCAGACATCAACAGCGTACGTAGTACGTGGGCCTCATTATTTCTACTCCTATACGTATCGCTGCAAACGCACACATCTCTCTCTATGTTCCATATAACATTATTAGTATATCATGTATAGATGTCCACATTCACAATTCCAATCTCATCATCTGTTCTGTTCTGTCGTCCATCCTGCTGAGAGTGCCTATATACTCTACGAATTTGAATTTACATGTTCTTTTTTTTGTTCTTCAGAGGATTGCCGATTGTCCATGGAGTGTGGAGTGGAAGTGAAAACCGTTATAATGTTTTTGCACATCAAACGAATGCAAATTAGCAAATTAAGATTATTTAATCCGATTTACATTTTGTGCTGAAAACCGGCTAGCGATAGCAATAACTCTGATTACATTACAGCCCTCCTTAATGTCAGTAATGTAAGTAAAGCAAAGCTCTTGGCCCTATCTATAAAATAGGCAATGATTAGATTTTAAGGCACCTACCTAGGAACTATTAACTATGTTTATTTTTTTTTTAAATATCATCCCGAAATGTTTTTAGAATTTTGGATGGATTAAATAATAGCTTTTAAGTGTGTAGTACTGTTATCTCTATTGGGACAAAGCATTCTGCAATTTCCATAAGAGAATACTGATAGAACTGCCACTGCATACATGGCACTTTTTACATATAGCATTACCTGATAGGAGATGAAATGAAATAGATAACGGCGCCAGCCAAAAGGGAATGAACTAAATGTGCATGTAGTATGTAGAAATAATGTAGAATAGAGTGTGGATAGGTGGGAGATAGAGATAGACAATTGAGGAGTGTAGAACTTTAGAACTGTGTTGAAGAGTGTTGACGTATCATGATGAGAATGAGATGTGAGACGAACAGGTTATTATTATTGGGAAATTACGAGCCCATCCCAGAAGAGACAGAGACAGATGTCATGGAGCCAATTACAGGCTAGGTTCTAAAACAAATTCAAATTTAACATTGGAATCTCACTATACTACAAGTAAATTAACCTACACAGAAATATTTAGCCATATGTATTCAGTGGAAGTATGTATCATGAAGCGGAAGACAGAATTAGAATTAGAAAAATCAGTGTGGTTCGCTCCACAAAAATGAGATGCAATATCCAATGTAGAGTTTAGAGGCATGAGGAAAATATGTTACTTTTTAGTCTGACATGATCGTGATCAAAACTACAAGTACTTAAAGGTACGCACAGTTTAAATAATACAATTCAGTTGTATATGACAGACAGATAGGCAGAATGTGCAAAATGGCGAAGTGGAAATGGAATATCAGGATTTGATTGCAGGATAGGCAGACAGCCCTGAGCATGAGCACCCGAAACGTCAACGTGGCATCATAGGGCGAGAAAATAAAAATCCTAATTGAATTGAATGGCAGTTGTCGGGTTAGCTTAATTGCCAATCAAGCTCTTTGTCAACGACATGTAAATAAAGAAAAATTCTTCACTCATCCCATCAGCTCTGCAGCCAGCCTTAATGTGAGTAGTAAACGACTGGCTGTAAATTCATATTACAATAGCAGAAGAAAAATAATAGGCTCTAAGGCACACTGAGCGAGCGCAAAACCCGCAAGGCCACGAGGGGTGTCAAAAGATGCAAAAATATCAAGGCAAAAGAATCAGAAGAGAAAAGCGAGATTAAAATATTACCAAATTGATAAAGTATTAGTTATGCAAAATTTGCCAGGGTAGGTAGGTACGATAAAAATTGAATAGGTTAAAATGAACGTACCGCGTTTTCTCTAATAGTACACATCGCGTACTATTCAATCTCAGGTATCTCTGCCTACTATTAGAGACTACGCTAGTATTAGAGTACCGCCTATTATAAGAAAAAATATGACGTTTTAAATGTTGCATCGATTATGTAATAATTATACTTCAGTGTGCTAAACAAGGTGTCAAACCCTGCCGTAAACGGGGCCTAACTTCTATAGCATAATAATGTAATATATTGGTGATGCTACTTATGCACCTTTTCCTCATTTGCTGATTTTTTATTTGCAAATTTGTAAAGACAGTATTTTTGAAAATACAACACGTGGTAATTTCAATCATCCTTTTGAAATTATTACATACTTTTGGATAAAAGCAATAGATCCTTATGTAGTATACATATTTAATTATATACTCATTATTTATTACTATTACTTAGGTTTTGAAGAAAAATAATGGGAAAAATCAGTTTTTGTCCTTTCATAAGGTTTAAAGTAATTATTACAATTTAAAGGGTAAATGCATGTTGGTGGGTAGCTTCTCACGATAGCTACAGCTGCACTGTAAACCCTATTAGACCTAATTACATATTAGCACAACGTAATTGTTCAGCTCAACAGATACTGTCGTCGAAAAAAAACAATACAATTATAATCCATTAAAATGTTTGTATAATTATCTTGAAAGCCAAAAGAACTCCTGGTTGTCTGCTGTACACATATTAATTTCCATAGCTCCATAGCCTTTCGTTTGTCTAATCTTAAATGAGGATATAAGCCAAACGCAAAAATAAATAGTAAAAGTAATAATATGCTAAGTTGAATCAGTAAAGACGTTTTTGCACAGCACTGTAAGTGTAATAGCCACACTTCTCAGTACTTTTAGTACTGATATACAATTTGCAAAATGTTACTGCTGCAATAACGAATGAAATATAAGAAATGTGAAATTGAAAATTGAAATGGAAAAAATCACATCATAGTCATGTATTGGATCTGAATGCTTCATTATATTATAATAAAGATATATATTATCATTTAATTATTTTCAGCTTATAAAATGATTTTTCTAATTTTAATTCCAATTCCAACCATAAGACTCAATTTAGTTTCTATTGAGTATGCTGTCAAGAAAAATAATAAACTTGGTTGGTTGAAAGTTGTTTGGACTTTGAATTTGGATATACGGAGTCGACAACAGTTTGTAATGTTGTATATTGCGATATTATATATTAGCAGGATCATTAGACGAGTGCTGAATTGTTGAGCATAATTATATAGCTATATAAGTTAAATAGATATAAAATATAGTCTATAAGTTATAATTATAAGAACCCTCCATTCTCATTTAATTTAGCCACGCCATGCCAAATACACTGCTGTACTCTTGTACTTTGTATTTAATAGTCCCAGAGACTCCGCCATTCCCAGTTGCTCCCTACTCCCTAGCTCGCTCATACAAGTTGTCGTAATTATTATGTTTTTCATAAAAAATAAGATATGCTTTTTCTTTCTTGTGTTCGTTTATTTTTTTTTGTATTCGTGTAATAGTAGTTGACTAATTTGTAAATAAATATGTAATTTAGTTAACAAGTTATTTGCATCGCAGTCAGTTTTTTAACATTATGATTATTAGGCAGGCACTTAAGGAAAGTTACATGTTATTAGACGCACTCCCACTGCTCACTAACTCACTCCTGTATGTATACAGCCGCCTGTCCTGTCTCTGTATACTCAACGCGCTCCTATCCGCATTCGTAATTCGTAATATTCGTAGATATTATCTGTAAGTAGGATCTGTCAGTTGGAGTTGGGGCTGGCTCAAGATTGCAATTTGAGGAGAGCAGATGGTATATACATGTGTAGGTAATCGCAATGGAGGAATGTATCAGTCATCAACCATTAAGTATATAGTAAGTTCATACATAGTCACATTTTTATAGTGTTATCTGTGCAAATTATTGTGCTCTTCGTCAAAAGAGCCAAACCAGTAACAAGCAGAAGTAACTAATAAGAAAAATGCGAATATAAGTACATATATCTATCTGCATATAAAACTACGTACGCATATCCAGTATAGCAGAAGTTAGTTTAAGACTCGACATTTACATTTGGTATGGCATGGCATGGCACATCCTGGGCGCGCCGCACCGTCAATTTTTTTACAAGCTAATTTATCCTTCTTGTAATTTTAACAAGCTAACCGCTTGTGTTTAGTCAAATTCACGTATACATTTGCACGCCATTTAATTTTTTGTCTGCAAAGTTTATTTATCCTTATACCCCCACTACTACTACTCTCGTTCTCGTCAGCGTTGGTAGACGTCTCTTTAGAATGTAGAAAAATATTACCTAGTTTTTTTTAAATTTTTAACTCAAACAGTTCATTTCTCTATATAAAATATCTAGGTACTTATATTCTTGCTACACTGTACTATCTGCCTCCTCTACTACTCATCTATCTGTATAGGCACTAAGAAATTTTACCGGTAGCTTTATTTCTGTATTCTCTTGCTATTCTAGCTTTAATGCAATTAAAGGTTTCACTGCTATCGTATCATTTACATCTTACGTTAGTTAGCTTTATTTAGTAAGAATAAGTGTCTTGTAAAAACTTGATAAACAATTTAAAACTTAAAAGCTATTGTTATTCCAAAAAATAAAGTAATGCCAAGTACAACAATTATTTATCCCCCTATTTTGAATAATCAAAGTATCAATTCAATATACAGTCAGGGCCGGATAATGCGGCCAGCGCAGGCAGCCCCCGCTGTTTGAATTTTCAAAAAGCATGTAAATAGAACATTTTGCAGTTTTAAAAAGCATGTAAAAAGAATATTTTGACTTTTCAAAAACATTGAAAAAAGCATTTTTTGTACATTTCAAAAACATGGAAATAAAAGATTTAACACTTTTCTCAAAACATGTAAATAAAAGATTTAACACTTTTCTCAAAACATGTAAATAAAACATTTTGCACTTTTCTGAATCAAATAAAAAGAGCATTTTGCACTTTTCTAAAAAATGTAAAAACAACATTTTGCTTTACCAAAGAAACCCATCCATAAAATCTAAATGGGGGTTTTCGTATGGAAAAAAATTGCTGCCCAAAAGCAATTCGTTCGTCCGGCCCTGATAAACACAGAGTGTCATGCAGATGACAGATCAAGGATAGTATACGAATATATGTAAATGACATGTATGAATTTTTCATTTGCACATTCCAACGCAAACTAAAAGTAATAATAGTAACTGAATCTAGAATTGTTATTGTTTGTTTCAAATTATATAAATGGCATGACACAGGCACAGACTGTAGGAATAATGATACTATATTATGCTCCATGAATTTATATTGAGAAAAGTTACCTTGGTATAATTACGGCTTACAGGACAGCTTATGGCCGACGCATCACTTCAAATTGTCTAGAAAAAAAATACACATAAAAATATAATTAATGATTGTGAAGGAAAAACGCGTAAGTGTACATACGTCCAGTGTACTATAGTGTAGGCAAATCTGCTCTGTACATTAGTTCTTCTGACGATGAGATAGAATTAGAATTTGTATTAATATTAAGATATTCTCTTTCACATGGGTCATACAGGAGCGCCTGAGATTCAAGTTGGAGACTGAGACTGGAGCAATGAGAAGGTGGAGAAACAAAAAGTGTTGGTGTGTTGATATAGTTATAGTTTTATCATTAGAATTATTAGAGGAGACATTCTTGTGGTTTTCACAACTGAGAAGAAAGAGAAGAGGAAGACAGTAGACCGCTGAGTGAGTCTCCGAGTAGTTCCCTACCTGACTGACTCTCTACTGTCTCTCCCTCACTTCGCTTCCTTGGATAAATTTAAGTTGAGCATTAACATTAGAGTGACATGCAAACCATAAAGACTCTCGCTGAGTTCCAATGAAGACGAAAAGACTTTCCTACGGAGATCAAATTAAGTCTTTCTCACTCAGCTAACTTACAACGAGGGTTCCTGTTCCTATAATAATATTTATTATCTCTCACACATACATAGTATTCTATGCTACTATTAAAATACGTGGCTATTACTACATCACATCCCTATACTATACTGCGGCTCCTGCACCTTCCCTCCTATCATCAGTATTATAAACATTACACATTCTCTATATTCTTTTTGATGATAATTTATGTTTCACAGACATATTATACTCCTCATGTAACACTAAATTCATTTTCATATTCATATTCATGGGATCAAGATAAAGTACACCGTCCCGGTCCTCATCGCGGGTCCCTCGTCCACAGGTCCACCACCAAGTCTCATTTGACTTGACTTAAAATAAAAACTTATCATTAGAGAATAAGAACCCCTTAAAAAAAGCAAAGCATTACACATTACAAAATTACAATTACCATCACCATTACAGAAATTTTCGCTGCTGAAATCGTATATCCCTTTGGAATCCAGTCAGTGTAATTTTTTATCTAACTGTTTCAGTTTGTTGGATAATTTGTGATATAATATACAGTGCATGGGTGTGCAATAGCCGCATTCGTCTACGTAAGCACCTACTCCCATGCAGTACAATGTATGACGTAATGAGTATATACAATCATTTTAGCTTTATATAGCTGACGCAAAATATGTATTAAGATAAAACATATGGCTTCACCCATTCCTCATGCAAGTCATAGCTGCTCACATCCTAGAAGTTAGAAGCAAAATTAGTCAGGGCCGGATAATGCGGCCAGCGCAGGCAGCCCCCGCTGCTTGAGTTTTCAAAAAATATGTAAATGGAACATTTTGGAGTTTTCAAAAATGTGTAAAAAGAATATTTTGACTTTTCAAAAACACGCAAATAAACATTTTTGTACATTTCAAAAACATGGAAATAAAACATTTTCCACTTTTCTCAAAACATGTAAATAGAGCATTTTGAACTTTTCTGAATCAAGTAAAAAGAGCATTTTGCACTTTTTTAAAACATGCAAACACAACATTTTGCTTTACCAAAGAAAACCATCTATAAAATCAAAATGGTGGTTTTTGTATGGAAACAAATTGCTGTCTAAAAGCAATTCCTTCGTCCGGCCCTGAAATTAATATTATATTATTAGAACTACAGATATCGAAAATATCATTTTCTTCCATTCTAATCATTGTAGTATAGACCCACGCAGTGCTTATTAGTACGACCAAAACCAAAATAGACTCCATACGAAAAACATTTATGACTTTGAATTTAGAAATAAAATTCTACATGATTCCGTATATGGTAGTGGCATGTTGTACAGTAGACGTCGTAGACAGTAGACGGGAAAAGTAAGGATAGGTGGGCTAGATCGGACAGATGAGATGTGACTGCGACTACTTCTTCTATTATTTTCATATAAATGTTGTGTGCTGTCCAGATGAAAGACCAGGGCTAGGACGAGAACCAGAACCGGTAAGCTTGAAACACAACCCTATTTTGTATGTAGTATGAGTAAATTGTGGAAGGAGAAGGTCTCTAAGGGAAGGATACGGAAACTGTAGCAAACTATAAACTAGGAGGAGAACTTGTTCGTAATCCGAAACTGGATGAACACTTTTTTTCCCTCGCCTCTCTCAACTCTCTCTCTGAACAATTTTGATTTTTCCCTTTCCTTCCTTCCTTCCTTCTGCTCTGGCTCCTTCAGAGTCCCTCTCGTCTCACTCAGTGTGTGTAATGTGTAACTTGCTCTGTCTCAGATAATGTGGAATTAACGAGACCTAATGAGTTCTACACGCGAGTGAAATTAATGGGAAAATCTTGTCTCCCTTTTTCCCCATGACAAAAAAAAAATCTTAGAACAACCACCACCACAAGGAAGGAGCGATCCAGACTGGCGCAAATGTATCTTTTCTTTACACAATTACTTACAGTCTGCCTCTCTCTCTCTCACTCCATCTCTATCGCTCAGCAGCCTTAAAGTCCAGTTCCAGTTCCAGTACCAGTTCAGGACAGACCAATGTTGTACAGTATCTTCCCTTCCGTCTTCTATACCCTTTACATCCCACTAAATCCTTTCTCCAAATATCAACATCATCAGCATCAGCAGTCACCAGCCACTAGCAACATCATCAACGATCACGTCAAATGAACCACACCAAAAATTTAAAATACACAAAGCCAAAGTCAAAATGTCAACTTTTTATTTTTATACACATATATGGCTTATCATATCAGAGCTAAACTGATACATAACTAGGACAGATAGTCCGCTCAATAGGAGACAGTCGCAGACTAAACTAAAACTGGGAGGATTCATTTGTGTCCCGAGATGAGAGCCAGTTTATTCAGTCATAAGTGCATTAATGTGTAGTACTTACTACTGAATACGTTGATCTCTCTTCCGCGGACAAAATATGATATCTCCAGCTTATTACAAGCTTTCAAAAATTCAAATATTTTTGGGCATGTCTACACACATACCGTCAGTCGGTGTCGGTGCAGAAGCATAATAACCCAAGACAAAGAAGTAAGTTTAAACAAATTGTAATAAGAATATTTTGCACCCTTTACAAAAGAACAGTAAATATACTAGCTTGGTATTTACCCTAAGAAATTTTTGCTTTTCCTCCCAATAATTTAAAATGTTGATGGTTAACCCACTGAAAACCTCCTTGCTAACTTGTTAGTTGGTACCTTGCCTTGTTTAAAAAAAAAGCGCAGATTATTATCTATTAGGCTTTCTCGTATGCTTTACAATGGTGACGATAGTTATTCCATTTAAACAGCACATATAAGCTAAATATGCAACTAATTAACTAATCGTAAGTGCACGTACTCATTTCAATTAGTACTATCGCAACAAATGAAAACAAAAGGAAAATTCATTCAATCCATAGAAAACGTAGCCAGCATTTTAGCAATCAGCTGACCGCATAATTTACATGAAAATTTTGTGAATTAAAATAACGTGCCTCCAGTAGGTCTATAGGTATGTAGACAGTTGGCTTGTTAAAGGTGTGACACTGTGGTATGCGGAACGAGTACGAGACTGGATTAAAATACACATGTACGCATGCTATGCTTGTTTTACTGCACTGTAATCATCATAGTAATAACTTTAATAATGGCATGTGGCAAAAATGAAGTAAGTAAAACTACAATCGCCAACTTAATATATTATAAGATTGAAAACTGATACAGAAAAAAACAGCAAAGGAATCTTATTACCAACGCCAACAAGAAGAGCGAAAACGATCAACAATAAGTCTATATGTTCTATTATATTATGAACTCCCACCATAATCACTCACTATACTCACCAGTATAGTAGTCATTTGAAAATTATTAAAGTAAATTTTAAAAAATTAAACACATTCAATTTTTTTTCATAAACTCTCTTGGAACATCAGAGAGGAACCTGCAGCATTAACTTCCACAAGTCATAAAACGCATTGTAAATTGTAACAAAAATATCTATAAAAAATGGGAGATATTTCTCATACAATTGATGATTAAATTATATATAATAACAACTAATTTTACGTTTGTAAAGTGCAATCTGCAATAAAACTTGTGCTATCTAATGTGTACGATCAACTATTAAGTATATAATATATATTCACAGTCTAGCTAGAGTCCTATATAGTAGATAGTTAGGTAGTTTGTTGAATAATATAAAGAGCGAGCAGTTAGTGTGTTAGCTATAGGAGTAGCAGGAGCGAGCAGGAGGAGCAGTCGCTGTAAAGTCGTTGAAAAAATAAAGAATCATAATAATAATAATATTTTGCAGTCATAAGCCAAGTAAATGATTCTTTTAATTAAAGTGTACAAAAGTTCACTCAGAGAGATGAATTCGGATTAAATAGGATTCAAGGGAAACATAAATGGTTCAATTCCATTTTTTCACACAGTATAAATTCATTGTTTTTTTTACGATCCTCTACCTCTTCCATGTAATATTTGTAACACCACACAACCACCACACCACCCCCATCATAACCATGTATACCTACTATACTATATCAAGACGAAAGACAATAAGATCCAGTTTAACTATACCTACACCTGATTCTGATTATATACATACAAGCGTGTAACACTACATAGGTAATAATAACACAGTAAAATATCAAAACCAATTAGTCAGTGTATTAATTACAACTTACCTACATGGAATTTCATGGATTTTACATGTACTCACGGGGAAGACAGAGTCAGAGAGGAGGAAAATTACACGTGTGTGTATGCATAATAACAAAATATAAAATAAGGTAAGTACGTACCTGCCGATATACCCACCTAACCACCTCCACACTCCACAGGAGAATACCTATAGCCTATACACAAGCCCATTTAAGCATTTAAATGTGGAAACCTTCCTTTATCACGAGAGATCAAAAGGAATTAAATAATATAAATTGTAATAAAAGCAGTCAATATAGGTAATTGATGAGCCAAGTGAATTCATAGTCATGGCAGGAGGTAGGTTAAACGATGAAAAGGCCAGAGTCATAATTAAACTGAAGCTCACTGCTTTTATTACATTTATAATGTACCGACGCATTTTATTTTTTTATTTTTATTAGCAGTCAGAGTCGTCGAGCGTCATATATGCATAATAGCTAGGTAGTCACACATACACATCTGTAATAAAAACCAACCACCTCATGTAAAATTACAATCGCAATCGCAATAAGTTACATGCTTAGCCTAATCGTAGGTAAGTAGGAGCATAATTTATATAAAATAAAATGAAGAGAAGAAGAAGTAGAAAAAAAACGGTAATAGAAAGAGAGGAGTTGAAAAATAAAGTGAGAGAATACGCAGTCAAGCAAGGAATAATAAGTTGAAGTGGAAGAAGCAGTTAAATGCCTACCTATCATTATTACCATCACATCAACATTGTAGTCGACCATGTTAAATATGGTCCTGTGTATTCTTCTAAGGAGCTATAGGTTACAACGATGATATATGTTAGGCAAATGTCCGGGACGTTTTAGAAACATACTGTGTTAGAAACGAAATACATTCGAAACGCTACAAGTCAGATATCGTCTGTGAAGAACCAAAATGATCCATTTCCAATTTAAGCTCGAGTCAAAATGAGCTATGTCATAAAAAAAAATGAGAAACATGCGTAAAATGTTAATTAGGAGTTTTTGAAAAATGTAAATTGTTCTATTTACATATTTTTGAAAAGTGTAAATTGTTTTATTTTAATGCTTTTGAAAAGTATAAATTCTTTTATTTACATATTTTTGAAAAGTGCAAAATTTTCTATTTACATGTTTGTTAAATGTGTTAAAGGTTGTATTTACATGTTTTTGAAAATTCCAGAATGTTCTATTTACACATTTTTTAAAGTTCAAAATCGTCTATCTATCTAACATATTACTTTCTAGACTGTCACCGTACACTGCTGAATGTAGACAGAATTCTGTCTTTATTATTTTTTTTTATAAATCCATAACATGATATTACATAGATGTCTGTAAATATGCATTTTCATAATTGTATAATTTACCTTACGCACATAATTTAGCAATTGGAAAAGCAGCTACTTAATAGTGTGCATAACACATTACCTAATAATACTAATAAATATGATCCTTCTGTCATTCTTGTTTTGTTAACGTTTTTCCTTACTAATCAGTCCTTAAGTGCTTCGTGTATAACGTAGGTGCACATACCTTTAGGTACATATATGTCTAACTAGTAAGCAAATGCATACTGGAATTTATTTCGTTACTGCTGACTGTGCTTGCGCGAGTTTCATGATTTTGTAGAACAAAGCACCCAAGTACATACAACAAATTACTGTATCTGAGCCCGTAACCTGGTCCCATCTAAATGTAAAAGAGCGATTGTTATGTACAATGTACATAACCTGTGTCCCCTCTTACTAGTTTGTTCTGTACGGGCGGACGGACGGATACATTATCTCTCTACTCCCTTAATGATTAACTGTTCTTTTCCGTCGAGGAGTAGTAGTGTGCTCATCCATATGCGTTTAAATGGTGAATTTATGATGGATTTAGTAGGTCTCTGTTCAATTATTATTACAAATAATCCACTATATCTATAGCCTATTTAGTGGCGATGTTTTTATTTTTATGATTACATGACTGACTTGGCTTGGATATGTATATACCTTCTTGCTACACTTACAGGTCTTATTAGAGTCAGTGCTTATGTGAGACAATGCATATAGTATTGAACTTGGAAGCATTTTTCTCCTATTTCCAAGTTTATTAAAGACAAAGACTCCTCACAATCAGTTTGAATTCAATCCGAAGAAATCAGAGTCAAGTTGAGTGAAAGAAAACAGGTTCAGATTCAGAGTGAGAGGCTCTCGTCGTTGTTGTTCACTTCATTTCTCATTCTCAGGTCTTCTTGTCGGACGGACTTGCTTCAATAATATATTTTTTAATATTAATCATCGTATAGACTGTACTCGTACTCCACTATGGCACTCACACTCAACCCACAGTAGTAACAATAATAATAATTGCCATTTCCCAATCTAATAGCCTGAAATACGTACATGACCAACATAGTGTAAGATAAGCCGCATATGCACCTATCTAATTGTGACTGTGACTATTAAGAAGGGAAAAATTATAAGGAAGGAAAAGTGGCCTAAACGTCGACGATTACATCAAAATTGGAAAAAAATTTGTTACACTTTTTATACTGTATGTATATGTAAGGTACAGTAGTAGAAGTAGATAGACACTCATCTTCAACTAACCTTCATTTCTTGCCATATTTCGTCTTGCCTATATCCTCCCTACTCCTCACCGCTACAAAGTAAACGCCAAACGGCAAAGAATTAAAACGCATCATAATCTTTTATTGTAGTCACTACACGCATTTAGACTTAAGCTGTACGGACCTAATGATAACATGGTAGTTGGGACTTCCTCATGAAAATGAATTGAGATATTAAAACTCTATATGTTTAATGTATACTGCAACATACTCCCTAGAACGACAGAGTACATTTATAAGGAGACAAGGTTATGATTATTAATATTTATTATGAATTCATAAAAATAGTCAAATGACTTTACACAGAAAATTAAACAATCATTTACAATGGAATCAGATCTCAAATACAGTTTTTTTTCTGGATGAGGGATGGATATAATATAGGATTAAAATTAGAATTTGTTTATACGACCTTGTACAAGTAATTAAGAAATGAAATAACCGACGTTTAGATGATTAAAACGAAACAAAGGATATAATTACATAGGGTGTGTGTGTGTACGTCTCCATGCACACACAGTCATACAGTGAAAAGAATACTGTATCAACTGTCTATGTACAGAAGGCAAATAAGTACACGGGAGAGAATAAGGGTGTATTTTAATATGCACTCACAACAAAAAGTTGAGTTGGATCAAGCGATTGAATCATTTTCATATTTAAAAAGGTACAATAATAATCAGATCCAAAGCCAGACTAACTGGTAACTGGTTTAGCGTTAATGACTTGGATAAAGATAAACCAAATGAGTTCCTCGAGCTCGACTTGGCCTTACATATAGTTGTATCATATGATGGGTAGTGGTAGTAAGTAAAAGATACATATTATACTTTCTGTCAGTCTTCAATATTTAAGAGTCTTCTCTCTCCTACACAATCCCTATGGCCTGACTGACGAGCCGACCGAACGACCAGCAACCGACCGACGGACCGACGAGACGATATTCTACTTAAGAAAAGCAAAATAATAATGTTGTGACGACTGGTTCGACTTGGAAATGGAAGAGAATTGTTTTGTTGTGAGTAAGGGTATATGTATACTGACTAGTGAGTACTGTGTGTGTAGTAGGCCGAGCGGAAATTGCACATTTCCTCTATTAAAGAGCTGAAAAAATTAATTACGATTAAGATGCGAAAAATTACTCACCTCACGATAAAATGATGGGGAAGTGTGATAAACTCGACTTGACTACTTGACTCCACTTACCTCATCATATTATATTAACTGATGAATATATTTATACTCAACTGAACAGACGAGGCTGTGAGCCTGTTGTAACATTAGAATACAATACACACATCATATAATGAATGGATGCGAGCTGATTACTGTGCATATGCATCTCCCCTTCCCTGTACTGCTGATCATAGATGTGTGTACTGAATCGATCTATAATGCAGAGGTACATATAGGAATTCGAATTAACAATAAGAAGATATCAAGACTCAATATACAACTTGTGTCGGTCGGTCGGTCGGCACAGCAAAAGTTAAACCGGCTTTTCTTTCTTTTACACACTCCACTTACTCCTACTCTTCTCCTGCTCTATCCTCTCTCCCTTTGCATGGCTCTGGCTCCAGTCCTATCAAAAGTAGAAGAGAAGACAAAAAAAATAAAGTAATCGTTGTTAGCTTTATGGATCTTTCTAATTGTTGTTGTGTATGTACAAAGTGAAGAAAAATGCTCAGCAATCCCAAGTATATGTAGGACTCACGGTAGGTTTGTGTTTGAGGGTAATTATTCAGGCACATGCATAGGTAGGTAGGTAGGTAGGTAGGTAGGTATACGAAGGAGCTGAACTGGACCTGGACCTGTTTCTGTTTCTGAGCCCTGGTGTTGGTAGCTGGTTGCTGGACGAAATCCAAAAGTAAAGGGTGTATATTATGTACAGATTGTACACGCATTTGTTTGTGACTATAGTGTGCGGGAGCTTCTATTCTTCTCTCGGTCTCCTTTTTTCTCACTCTCGTTCTCTTCTCTCTGTGAGCAATTTCATTTCGTTCACCTGTGTAGATCATGATCATGATAATATTATAATAGCTACATAATAAAAAAACAACAACCAAGTGATAAAGTAAAAAGTGGCTTCTGTGGGTTAAACAAGTCATTCATTTTAAGCGTAAATTACTCCGTCATTATAATTATTTAGATACACAATCACTCACTTTGCACTTTGCTTTTCCTCGTCCACATTCTCTCCCCCCAGTTTACATATAATTATTTACCTAGGTAGGAAGGTAACGTAGGTAGGTAGGTAGGTGGGTATGCATAGCCAGAAATTTCCATACTATATCTCCTATCTGCATAGTATACTGTTTACATTTGCATATACATTTTTATACGTGGTTTAATAAGAATTATATTATTATAAACTCTTATTCTGATTCTTGTTATACTTTAGTGCATCGATATAAATTCCCTGATTTTTTCCCAAGATTTTTATATTCTGTATACATTTACATGGTTAATTATTATACATCAACATTAAATATTATAATTAAGTACGAACGACTTATGTTTCGTAACAATATACTATTAATTAACTATAAATTACCTTTTTGTGTAGACTCTCTATGCATTTCCATTCCTCATCAATATGCATTTTAGGTCATGCGATCTCTGTAATAAAATGAAGTAAAAATCAGTTAATTATTCCCAAACACACTCACACTATACACTCCTAACTACGTCCTATGAGACACACATCGTAAAGTCAAATTAAATAGAATCAGAATCAGGAACTAGTTAGCTGCAGGCAACAAGTGTCAAAGAAAAACATAAAGCCTTGTGTATTACATAATTGCATTATACGAGCAATCCAGCACGTACTACTTTTAGCCCTATTGCATTCCCCTTTGCCTCCAATGCAATGTCTGAACTAGTAATTTGTAATTGCATGTCATAAATTGCAAGAGCTCAACAAATAATAATTCTAACTCTAACAGACAGAGAACCCGGTTCTGAGTCTAATCTAACTCAGCTCCGAGTCAAAACAATAGTTTAGATGGCAGAGGGTAAGGGTCCTGAGACGTACATTTACATTATATAAATGTATATAGTGTCCGAATCAAACAACCTTGAATTGAAAATTATAATTCGAACCTTCCATGTGTTAGAATTAATTTGTCACACACACACAATATAGATAATACACATGAATTATTCCGTTTAGACTAACCGTAAGTCTTGCAAGAGCATTATTGAGTTTGGATAACACGAATCTGTCTTGTAAAATGTCCACATTAGTTTTCTCGCACTTGATCCTAATGTCCATAATTACTCTTAGCCTTTGCGTTTCATGAAAAGTTGAGAGATATTTGGAATTAACCCATTATTATAATGACTTCATATTATTAAACTTTCTTCAGTTCCAAGAAAGTTTACAGTCCATTGATAAATAAGCTGTAATCACGTATATAATATGACTTTAAGAAACTGTCTTTAAGGAAAAGGAAAATAAAAATAAAATAATTCCATTTGAGAAGAAAATAGCAAATAATTTAACCTACTGAAAGTAATAAGTATGTAGCCATTCCGCCGTATCGTTCATTAATTCGCTGAGATTGAGATAGCCCACTTGCATATATGGAATTTAATACCTTAGCACGTGACTCAGGATACTAATAAAAAAATATAAAAACATTATAAATCCCAATTAACTTCATTATTTATACAATAGTTACAATCATCATAAATTCATCTGGTACAGTTTGCGTTCTAGAGATAGAGGCCGGTTGTGTACGTACTATTTACAATAAATTGCGATTTACAACAATAGATAAGTTTTCATAACGACATGTGGAAGTGGTTGTACAGCTACTGTGGTTGATTTGAATTTAAGTTAATTTCAAGAAGTAATTAAGTGGACAGCGACAAACAATGATTTTAATGGGTAAAGTCCCTGTCTGTTTTGTCCTCGTATTGTCATTGCGGCAACGAACGGCAACTACCTGGTGGTATATAATAGTGGCATTTAATAAAATCAGTGTGTCATTGTAATCGTATCATAAGAAACTTTTGTGCACACAAATAATAACATGTATAATACTGTAAGTATATTATTAGGTAGGTTTAAGATAGGGGATGTACATAAAATGCTTGTACATAGTATAGACAGAAAATACGTATAGCTATACCCTCACACACACATCATTTGCACTTTTTAGGAACGTGATGGGAAATAAAGGATCATAACCATAAGTACGTGCAAAGTATAGAGTGACTGAAGTTAAATTTTATATAAAGACGTGACTTACTGTTATTCCCACGACGAGCAATTAGGAGAGCATTTTTCTTGGTGGGATGATTACAATTCTAGCGTAATATCCTAAGCTTTGAGTGTTTAATCCGGAATAGAGTTGAAGATTTTCGAATTCGACTTGTATGTACGTGCCATGTGGAGTCTGGATATTAATGTGCAGGTGCTGAAATCATATCATTAGTAGCGATCGTCAGTAGGTGGAACGGAGGAGACGATTAATTCAAAAATTCCAATTAAATTCTTTTCCCAACTTGTGTAATCAGGTAATTACGACTTACGTGCTCATAACTCGTCTCCTTCTCTCTCTCTCTCTCCCTCCTCTCGTATGCAACTGAATTTGTTCCAACAATTTACAAAGTACATTGTTTATTGCTAATTATTCCGTTCTGTGAACAGGTGCGGTTTTTGCCGAGGACAAGGCAGTTAAAATTTAAGACGGAAAAGGATTTCGTACAATTAGCTATTTTTCTTCCTTTAACCATTTTATTCTCACAGGAATTTGTTGGGCGACTCTACGTATAAATCTCCCTTTATAAAATCATCATAAAAATTACAAGAAAATTTTAATGTGAATTATATTTTTAATTATTACATTTTTCATGTGTGCGTATTGATTACTTCACTAAAAGTACATGGAATGTGGAAAAACACTCACATTCGTTCCTTACTACTTCAAACTCAAACTACCTTACATTTACTATTACTTCCATTTTTAATTACCTGTGTTGTATATTTACACACGGATATAGATAATTATATACGTGGACGCATGTGTACATATGTACGGGCACAATCTAAGCCTAATAATACATCCAAACTAAACACATATTATATACACGTTATTAACATTGATTCTGATTTCTACTAAACCGAAGATAGTAAGTATATCAAACAACAACAACAACAAAAAACTTCAAAAACTAAATTACGAATCACCAAAATAATGCAATAATGATAACTTATAAGGTTTCAAAATTTTCGAATTTATGTTAATTAAAAGTGGCACTCGCATAGGAGACAGAGTTCAATAAATCTTTGTTACCAGCACGTATCCTTTACCATTCCCTTCATTTTTTCGTGATTTTATTAGTTTTTTCTATTTAGCTCTCCACATGATAGAATTAAATTTTTAATGTGATACACCACCTGTCCTGAGATCCATACAAAATCAGACCAAGAAAATGCACCATGCGATACTAGATACTATACTTTGACTCTGACTCTACCAAACTAGGTACCAGCTATACTCATGTAGGACTAGTAAGCGCCTGTACTAAGTAAGTGCATCGAAAAAGCATTTGGCGTTGTTGGCATGATTATGATCCTGATGGTAAATTGAAATTGAAAGGTTAATTTTATGTGAAATACGGACTAAAAGTAAAAGCTGGTCTCGAAATGAAATAAAAAGGAAATAAAAATAAAATGAATACACTCACTGGATGGAGGCAGATAATAATATGTAGTGTACTAGTGGGAAAGTTAAATAAAATCCTTTAGCCAGCATGGATTACAAACAAAAATAAAAATAAGAATAAGAGAGGAGTTCGTGAAAGAATATCAATATTAATATTGAGGTTGGAGGGCGCGGTAGGAAGTATGATTTAGTATTTTGTAGAAGCGAACTGCAACCAGGTAGACGAGCACGTTCCCAGACTCAAAGACTTACAGAAACTCGAAACCTCTGCACCTACTTTTTTGGTCTCTTTTCCAAAATGTAACAGATATAGGTAGGTATCTCCTGGTCCATGTCCCTATTTAGTGTAGTATAAACTCGGGCAATGGGGTCTCAAAGTCAGACTCACTTTTACGGATATTAATTATATTGTGTATTCAAGTCTACGGACAAGAACTGCAACTACCACCACCACCTCCTATCAACAACATGACTTGATATGGATACCAACATACAACATAAGTGTATGCATCTCATCGTGCCTATGTTAGGAGCTCATACATTTTATTTTCAGACATGCCACACTACAGAAACGAATGTGTAGTGGAAGTTCATCTTTTTAACCTTTACTGACCTGCTAAGTGTCCGACAGTGCTTTAATCATACCCCACTGTTAGTCAAGTTAAGCTTCAGCTTATCTGCTCTACACACAATGACGCCGCGTCATTATTATTCCTCTTGATGAACCAAATGTAGCATTATCATGAACGTGTGACTGGTGTATCCCTCGATACGATACTGATACCACCGCTGCTAGCTAGTGGTATTTGGTTTAAAGAAGAATACTCCGTTGTTCATTCTGTTTCGAGTAATCCATACTTGGAATACCTGGAGATACGGATATTATAATTATTGGTCCCTTCAACGTGAAAAAAACAACAACAACTAAAGAAGCACGATGCATCGTTATCGTTTGAGGAACATTCTGATCCGAATCCTAAACATATTCCGAGATACAGTTTCAAATTTCAACTTGTTTTTGTTCTTTTTATATGAGCCAAAGAAAATTTGAATTTTGGAGGAATGCTAATTATTTTCATGTGTGATAGATTCGGTTTCAATTAATATCTAATAAGCATGTACGCTCAATTACCTGTTCTTTGAACTTGATGGGGAAGCCAACAACTTTGTACCTACCTTCTTAACAGGATCTATTAAAATGAAAACTGCTATATTTACACCCCAATATGCTTTAGAAAGTACATCGAAAAATCGCTCAGCTCGTTGCTTCTCTCCTCGTGTTACGGTCATCCCTTTTTACACTTTTTAACATCAATAATTTATCCCGTCTCCAGTATTTAGAGTGAAAACGAGTACCGAGCTAATACGGTACTATTCACATCAGGTATTCGTAAATTTAAAAGGTTCTATAGCGACGAAGACAAGCCCGGCCGTGTGTACTGATCTGAACTGCTCTTTTACCTGCAGTCGTAATCGTGCTCTATAGTTTACCTGTAGTCGCAGGCCCCATAACCAGAACCAGACAGGCCCAGGACATACAGGCAGGGTGTAAGACATGTCAATCTTTTTGTATGGAGGTTCAAAAAGTACCGAGACTGCGAGATTGAAGACTAAATGTAGAAGACGGAGACGAGGTAGGAGCAACAGAGAGACGTTTGAGAAGATTCAGGAGTGAAATAGAATTACCGTCTAATAATCCTGATCGTCTTCACTTGATCTAAGGTAATAATGTAAGATAGAAAAGATATATACCTTGTTGCCGATAGTAGTCTATAAATTGAGGGAAGAGAATAAAAGGAAAGAAGTTAGTGAGAGTCTGTGGGATGGACGACGACGAAGATGAAGTCAAAGTCGTCGACGCTGACGCTAGAGAAAATATTTTATTAGAATATAATATAGGTACCAACGTAGAAAAGAGGAGAGCGGCAAGACTGGTCTTTCACTCCTTTGAATATCGTATGGGTTTTACCTGTCATGCTTCATTAGTCTCGTAATGACTAACATCTTATGGTGGATTACCTTCGAGAATTTCCCCCATCTTGTCTCATTACGCTCAATAATTTTAACTTGCGTGGCTTCAATTCAAAACGACAGAGGAGTAAAATGGAAAAATTGACCCTTCATCCTCCTATTATGATTACACACTATGCACAGCCCACAGACAGACTTTTATAATACAACCCACAAAATACCCATTGTCTATTCTTTAAGTTCTTTTACACTCAAAACTAACTTTGCTCTTCATTCTTCATCGTTCATCCCAATCCTGATCGGCAACCTGAAGTCGACAAAAAAAATACGTGAGCCCACTCGCACATACCCTTATAACTAAGTAGGTACATAGTATCTTTTATAGTATTATACATTTTGTATAAGCATTACCTAGACAGATAATTCAATACATTACACACTATCAAGACTCGAGATTATAATAAACTATCTAAAGTCTGCAGTCTACAGTTTTCTGTAAAAAAAAGTGTGGAACACACAAAAGTTTTTGTTTCAAAATGTGTTTGAACTATGGTATATACTCACCACTTGAATACTTGTAAACAATCCGATTCTGAAGATTCTCAACCTATGTATTACGGATGCGATGGCGATGTGTTTCGACGAGGGCCATATTATGCATTACCACACCACAGGCAACAGGGAACACAGCTACACGGTCTTCAATTCTTAATAGACGTAAGATTTGAGAGCAATTCCTATGATTTTCCACTGATAATAAAATCATACTGTAAATTTCACCGACAGATATTTCATTAGAAATCTAGTAAATTAAGTAAACACTATCCACTGTACACCTATATTATAATTATCTTTTATTTTCACGTCAGCTTTTTGACTTTGCCTTTATTATTATCATAATTATTCGGCAAAATTCAACCGAAACCAAAAGGCAATCTACAAACAACAACAAACATCAAATCATCTCGCTTAGCCATCAGTATCATTGCACATAATATACATACAACGTAAAAGAACTACAAAACTGCATTATTATTATGATCTTTAGTCAAGTTAGGAAGTCATAAACATGCCTACCCATACACAATCAACATTTCCTTGCACATACACATAATACTAAATGTTGAATGTTATATAAAATTGAAAATAATATCACCATCAAGGCTGAAATCCACTCGTCCATCCTTTTATCTCTTGCACTTAATTTTTTCTTTTTTACCTTTTGTTTCTTTACCACTACCAATTTTACCTACAGCAACACTACATAATATGTACTAATATTGTTGTACTTATGATTACTAATTCGACATACAACAGAAACAGACCTCTGGGCTCTCACTGACACTGACAATGGACAGAATAAAGTAATTAAGGATTCTTAAAATTACAAAAAAAAAGACCTATAGACCAGCCAGCACTACACAAACCATCAAATTCGAACGAAAAGGAAAATGATGAATATAAAAAATGTAGAGAGAGGATAATAATAATAATAGTCGGTCTTGGAATCATAAGCTGAATGTTGATTTTGATTGTTGATGAATTCAAGGGAAAAGAGGTAAAAATTGTGAAGACATCTTCATGGTTGTGAGGACGCGGACGTTAGCGAGAACTGTTCCTTGCAGGTACGTACTATTGCTTAGTTCCTGAAATTGCCAGTTCTAGTTCTTATTAACTCTCGCTGCCCTGATTCTAATTATTTAGAGTTCTTAAAATGGAAACAATTCTTATCGTTAGTTTTATTTCAGACTGCAGTTTTAACAGTTAATTTTAATTTTTTCAAGTTCCAAACACTAGTTCTAATTACCTTTATTTCTGATCTTGCTTTTTAAGGTTACGTCCAAAAATACATCATTTTTAAAGAATATGACATTTCTATATTTTTGCGATAACATGAGAAAACAAAACATTTTAATTTTCAAAAACCCAGAAATCACATTTTAGATAATATTATAAACACCATAAACCTTCAGAAATCAAAATCAGATGAACAATGTAGCTTACCTAAAAAGCAATGCTTTTAAATATTTGTTTTCAGAAACTCCGGTTACTCCTGTACACTTTTTTACATGTTCTTTTCAAAAACAAATTTCCTCGCTAGTTCTAAGGTTGTTGTCGATTGTCGAACTTTGTTTAACAGGGCCCTGAGGGGGTTTTCCCATTCATGTCCTCGCCCCCCCCCCTCCCCCACAGTGTAATTTATTTGGACTTAGTGGGTGGGACATGAGGATGGGAAAACCCTCCAGGTCAACCTCAAACTCAGTTAGTTCCAGCTTATACGACTAGCTCCAGAGTTCCATTCGAGAACTAAACAACAGCTGAGATTCTTCAGACACGTTAAGTACGTGTTTCAGGGATCGTATTTTATTCTTCACTTTCTGAACGTCTTGGGTGTCGAGGATACATACAAAAGTTGGCGGCCTGACGTGCGCCACATGACGCTCGGAAATCGGCTTTTTCCTTGCTCCGGAAAATAATCACAATTACCTAGATACCTCCAGTTTCATTCTGTTTATTACGAATTTGACGGAGCGTTAATTTTTGCTCTTGATCGTCCGGATCACAGCTTTCAATGCAACTTTGAATTATCTTTGACACTCTTCCTAATAATAATCTATTATCTATTAATAATGCCCTTTATACACTATTCACTATTATACTTACATTCATCCATACTCCATACCTTATCCACCTACAAAATATTTGTCGGTCTCGGTCTCGGTCTCATGTATGTGTCACTCATTATTTACTACTCACTCAGTCAGATATCAAACATGTGCTTTATTATTGTCTCCACTGTTTAATGGAAACAAAAAAATCTTCGTAAATAAGCATACCGTTCATTTTGCGGGGAAAAATATAAAATAAAGGTATAGCATAGCTCAAAAAATGTAGTGTTTTAATGCTATCATATACCATTGCAACTTTTGGACACAACGTGTGTAAAATGAGTGACAATGGTAACAATGTGTAGGATAAAAACTGCATATTGTACACACCACAGAGCAAGAAAATAGCACGATCAAGTAATTTGTCCAGTCTCTAGGTAAATAGTAAATAAGTGGACATGGCCATGGCGTGGAAAATAGAAATGCAATTGGCTATGAGAGAAGATAAGGGGAAACAGGGCTATTATTTAACTGCATGGATTTTTATTATTATAATGATACGTTTAACAATTCCTAGCACTCCTGACAATGAAAGCCCATGTAATAATATTAAATGGAGTCATGGAAGCATTATCTAGATAGGAGTATAAAATGTCAGAGACTGACTGGGGTAGGACCTGCTCCAACTTTTTGTAGCGTACAATGCTCGTATAAAAGTGTACACCTTATAACCTTAGTAATAAATATAAATAAAAAAGTTCGTGTCATTTATGCTTATAATGCATCCATCCACATATTTCATTGTACATAGTCCGTAGCATGCGTGAGGGTTAAGGATGCATTTATATGTGTCTTTTTCCAGCATGTAAGTATGTATATAGCTGTATAGAATAATTTAGATTGGGATTGGAGTGAAGGAGGGAAGTAAATGTGGCTAATGATGATATAATGTGGATGATACTTTTGGCTGCATGAATTCCTAGCCTTGAACAGAACGCTCTATTAGCCGAGTATAAAAATGAATTTCCGGCCCAAATTAGCCGTCTCTCTCTCTCTCCATCTCCCTGCCCTGTATCCCACTCGAGACTCGAGTCTTTTCACTTATTATGTATGTATTTGGTAAATTGTGAGTTGAGAGCGCACTTCTACATATTTTATTTATATGTTATGTTTTTGTACGACTCACAATGAGATTAGGAATGGTTGGTACATAGTTTGTGTTGGTATACCTACTGTAGTTATACCTAGTTTGGTTTTAGCTGTTGGTTTTAGCTTGGGCTTGCTGCTCATTGAATTACTCGCATTATACATTTGTTTTCATTTGTACACATGTGGGGAAGCAGTATTAACTAAAAAGTACGGCAAGTATCTATCAGTCTATCAGTACATATTATAGTCAACGTCAGCGTCTGCCTGAATTCAAACATATAGCTACTTATATGTAGGTAGGTAGGAACATATTATACTTTTGACTCTTTTCTGGTTGTTATGTCTCGTCTGCATTTTTCTGCTCCATCATTTAACACCCATCCGTGCCCATTATCAAAGGTGAATAGAGCGGACTTGACATCGTGTGCAACACCCCTTCAGTCCGTCAGTCAGTGAATGAAATGAATTGAAATGAAAGACTTCTCTTGATTACCCCTTTGCTCTCCTCACTTTAGTACTTACCTACATACAGTTTTTCGTTTACTTTGCCTAGTAACTGTATACACATCTCCTAGCATCTCATCCACCCAGTTACAAACTGATATAGACACATTATACTGTATACAGACTTTATACGATTAAATGTCCAGACACTGTCCCAGACCAACAAACTTAACTACCATACTCAGGACCAGGAGTAGGAGTGATCTTCTGTGTACATAAGTATGGGTAGGTGCTTTTCCCAAAACGCATGAGTAGATCCATGAGAGAGGAAAAATGAATGTGTAGATTCGAATTCACAGAATGTAGAAACAATAATGCATCCCATAAAATCAGCTAATCGTAGGTTCCCTGTCTCTCATCGTCTCTGCATATTATTATACATTATACATCTATCTATGGACGTGTGTATGTATTGTCTGGATACAAATTCGTGATACCTGCGCAAGGTGTCCAAACCCTGCCGTGCCCATTTGATTGCATGGATATGAAACTGTTTGGACACCTTGCGCAGGTATCATGAATTTGTATCCAGACAATAACTAGGTAGGTAGGAGATGTTTGGATATGGTCTGAGACTAATTGTCTAAATATCCGTATTTGTTCTCCTATACTAGGGCTAATATCGTCTGTGAAGAATCAAAATGACCCATATCCAAATTACGGTAGAATTAAAATGAGCTATGTCATAAAAAAACACCTAATTAATTGGGTGCGTAAAATGTTAATTATGAGTTTTTAAAAAGTGCAATATGATGGATTTACACTTTTTTGAAAAGTTTCAATTGATCTAAATTCATGTTTTTGAAAAGTGCAAAATGTTCTATTTACATGTTTTTTGGAAAAAGAAAAATGTTTTATTTAGACGTTTTTGAAAAATGCAAAATGTTCTATTTACACGTTTCTGAAAAGTTTCATAATATAAGAACATATTATGTTCTATTTACATCCCTTAAGGATTCCACGATATTTTTTGTAGATAGTACATTTCGTATTTAGTTAAAAATGGATATGGGTCATTTTGAGTCTTCACAGGCGATATGTACTGTATATATATAGGATTAAGGTGCTTAGGAATTAAATTGAGACTTGAAGAAACTCTTGTGCTCTCCCTCGCATAACATATAACGACAGCAATATAGGAATGAAAAACGCAACATAATGTTAACGTTTGTAATGTTCATACTTTTGACTTTCGTATATATAACATAAGCAAGATGCACGGATGGCTCCCACTGCTCTGACTCTGTAATTGGGAAGCACATCAAATGAAGTACAGCCAGCCACAGATAAAGGCACATCACGGGATTCTAATAATCATAATCATCATCATAGGAGTAAGTTGAACGTAGCCACTCATGAGCACATAGATCAATCAAGAGCAATTAGCTCACCTCCTTCACAACCAACTTACCTCTCATTTAGTGGTCGTGGTCATAATAATACTACGGGCTCATCATGAATATCTATACACTGTGTGAAAATATACTGCACATCTATAGCCGTAGCCTTATTACCTAATTCCTTTACGCCTTTACATGTATTTTATATGTGCATATAAAATAAAATCATCTCTCGCATTTTTCTTTATCACATTTTGTACAGAATCCAGAAAGAACGAGAACGAGAAGAAACAACACACAACTTTACCAGCACCAGCAGAGGCAGAGATACACACACAGAGTCAGATTTTGACTTGGAGTTTCTGCGTTTCCCTTATGCGTATTCATTAAGTGCCCCCGTCATTATATCAACTGCTTGTATATATCACCTAAAGTACCTGTAGTGGATATATACAGAGATACATCTTATGTAATGTGCCCAATATAAATACCAGCAGAGTTAACAGCAAGCAAAAGAAATATGGAGGCACATTATGTTATGATTATTTACTATTTTCATTAGACATGTATTAGAATCAGAAATTTTTGTAAGTTTGGTAATGTAATGGTTTTTGGGATTACTCCGCCGCCGCGCCAGTCAAGTCAACAACCAGACTAGCCTAGTCTATACCCTTATATGTATAATGTACTAGTAAGGTTGCAGTTGTTATTGTTAGTGTGACTGTGAGTTTCAATTCCATTTTTTTGTATTGTTGCTTTTTAGCTAGTTATATGGATTCCTCCAAGCCTAATTTTATTCCAAGTTTTTGAAGTAAACGTAACTGTCTATTTTTACGGCTTTGCAATAATGTTTCTCATTCTTGTAATAATACTAATTATTTTGCTATGTATTGAGATTGAGATTTTTTTTACTGCCGCATATCCATATCATGTTAGAGAAAAATATGGCTAATTGCTGAAAGAATACGTGTTACTACACACGTACCAATTTTTTGCCTATACAGCTTGTGAAACATGTATTGTGCAATAAAAGTTTATTTTTGTGCACTTATTCATTTTATGCATAGTTAGTCACAGACCATACTCGGACCTATAGTGGACATTCATATTAGACATTCCATTCCAGGATTTAATGGGCAATTAGTGTTAATGATAACAGATAACGATTGCTTTGACTCCGTTTGTTTTATCGTAATAGACGTCATGTCCAAAAAAGATACTATAAGATATGCGTATATCTTGTGGTGCATGTTAATTTACATATATCGTCTATGATAACAATATATCTCTATGCTGCAGATATTGTGAGTCTACGTCTACATGGTACATACGAAGTGATCTGTGATAAAAACGCACGAAAAAAAACTGTTGTTTGTTCAAATTCTAAGTCATTTTGTCATTGTGGTGTGCTTAATTATGTTCTAAGATTAAGATAAGATTAAGGACAAGGATGGGGAACGCTTAGGATTTTTTCCCCTAAGCCCGTGGCCTGTTGCTGCCTTTTGTTTTTCTTGTTTTTGTTTTGTTGGGTAAATTGTAAGGTAAAAGGTAAACACCATCAAAATGTCAAACACCAAAATGTACAATATACACTTATTATACAGTAATTATACACTAGAGCGTAGGATTTGAGAATTGATGTGATTTGTTTCTTAAGTAGTTATACATTAATTGCAATTTGTAGTTGGCTATCTGTTGATACAGATAGTGGACTGTGGATCCGAGTGAAGCATTTACGAGATACAAAAAATCTGTAATGGACGTATGGACGGAGTTAAATGGAAAATATAATTATATTGTTGTATATCTTATGTTGTAAAGTAATTATTATTTAAGTTCTCTACAGTCTTTACAGATTTATACATCCACAGTGACTGGACACAAGTGCCTATATAGGTATAGCCCATAATATTCTTATTTTTTGTTTCTACTTGACTGACTGCAAGAAGGTTAAATCAGAACTTGATTTAATGCAAGCAAGGTTAAGATATCAAATAAATACTGGGGTACTCAGGTAGGGGAAAAAAGGAGTAAAGTGTTAGGAATATATAGCGTCATAGGGTCAAAAAGTTAAGAGGTAATTTACACCTGACTTTACTTTTAATAGATAAGTATAGATAAGGAACGAGTGTAGGTACTTTGACTGCTGCAGTCTGCATGCATCTGATTTGTGGATACATTTACACACGTTGGCATGGCATTTGGTATTATTACATAGTATAGGGCTGTGTATGTGGTGCTGACGCTGGCTATATGTGGAAAAAACCCCTCATAAATAAACAAGGTGTGATGGCGATGGTTGATAAGCAATAGCGATACATTCATACAACAACAACACCAAGACTAACACCAATACTACATAATATGTATGAAGTACACAGAGCAGTGAGAGAACAAGAAAAAACTTTATCTACGTTCCGTCCACATTAAGGAACAAAATAGGGCATTTGTTGAAGATATTGTTCTCGCTGCACTAACATAATGCAGCTGTGTATACTCTCTCCGTGTGTGTGTGTGTGTGTGTGTGAGTCTCACAAGATCGGGTTCGGCTTCGGCTTCGGCTTCGGCTGCGGCATCGACTTTTAGAGTCGGCTCACATCAATTCTTACATTACTATACCGAAACAGTGTATAGTCTTGGTATATGCATAAAAAATGTACTTACACTAAACTAAACCAACAACGCAATGCAATATAGAACTTCCCAGTGCAGTCGCAAGTCCGGTGCCGGTGCCGGTGGTGATGGTAATATTTTAGAAAGAAGATTAGAACTCACTTTTATGTATTTCACCTGTGCCTGTGTGATGTATGCAGTATTGATGCATACTGCATCATAGTAAAATGCAGTGCAGATATAGATTAGCATGCTATTTACCGGACCTTAGCTCTAAACTATATATAGTTACAGAAACTGATTTAGATATGCCTATGGAACCCGAGCTCCAGCACGTAGAAAGCACTCCAAGTCGAATTTGAAATGGAATTGGAAAAACCTTGAGGAAGAAGATGGAAGACAAGTCATTTTTCAAATGTTTTCTTCTCTTTTGTCCTCCTCTAATTTTACCTTTTTACACTTTATGAGGTTACAAAGTTACGGTGGAATCCAATTGACGATTCACTGACTGATGGACGTTTGAAAAATTGAAAACGAATTTCCCTTTCATTCCCATTCTAGAACATAATATTACATCTATAAGTGTACTTCTACCATCACCGTACCACCGCATGCCTCCAGTTACTCTGGCTGGCATTTCCATAATGTTTCCAGCCCCATACAAGCAATGCAAATACATACATGGTACACATCCACATGTGTGTGAGAGATGTATATAGTTACTCCTATATGTACTAGTTAATTATGTGTGTGTACAAAGAGCGTGCATCGATTTCTCCGCAATTGGATTTATAATGTGAAGCTTTTGGTTGCAGACAGCCCCTTTAAATAAACTACCAAAAAAGTTTTTAGAGGATTTAGACAAATTGATTCGAAGTTCAGTTAAGGAAATTTTGGCAATTCCACATGATTCACCAAATGCATTATTGTATTGCTCAAAAAAGCACAGAGGCCTTCAAGTGATGCGATCTACTTGGGAGGCCTTTATACAGCACTACAATGTTTGTGTGGTTCTGCTGAGTTCTAAAGATCCATATATACCGTTCGTGAAAGATCTTAATCTCGAAATGAAAAGTTGTATTGAAGCTCTGAATAATAATAATAATAATAATAATTGTTTCCCGGGAAGAATCCTAAAGGATTTGAGACAAGTCTCTTGAAAAACCCGGTTGTCACTGTTTAAACACTTTGAAGCTTGAGTCACTCGGAAGTTTTGCCAAAACTCCACCCTTTAAACTTATCTAACTTATTTTTAAACGAATTCACAGAATATAAATTTGATTTGTCACTTTTCACGTCACTTGGAAGATTATTCCATTCTGTAACTACACGTTGGGTAAAAAAGTGGTGTCTTAAGTTAGTGATCACAGGTTTTTTCTTTAAAAACGGAGCATTTCGGCTCTGCATGTCGATTTCGAAAAAAAGCAGAGGGGTCGATGTCATACTTGTTGTTAATTAACTTAAACGTCTCAATCAGGTCTCCTCTTTTCCTTCTGTCCTCAAGTGAGAGAATTCGAAGTTCCTTTAATCTCACCTCATAAGGCAAGTTCTTAAGCGATGGTAAAAGCCGAGTGGCTAACTTCTGAACTTTTTCGATCTCATCACTGTCACTTTTTAAAATTGGGCACCAAATACTGTTGCAATACTCGAGCAATGGGCGAATGAATGTTACAATAAGCGTACGAAGTCCGTACTTGTCTAAATGTTTAAAGGTTCTTTTAATTTGTAAGCACATGGATTTGGCTTTTCTTATAGCCTGTTGACAATGTTGAGAAGACTTTAACTCGCTGTCAATATAAACCCCCAAATCTCTTTCGCAATTTGAGCTTAGCAACTCAGCATTATTACAGGAGTATGTAGGATTTTCAGTTTTTCTCACACTGAAGTGAACTAGGTGGGTTTTCCCAATATTCATCTCCATGTGGTTCTTGTTACACCATTTTACCAAGTTATCTATGTCCTGTTGAAGTTTATGAAAATCCCCATCTGTTTTCCTGGCTCTATAGATTTTGGAATCATCTGCGTACTGCTTAAGAGAACTTTGAACTACTTCACCCATTTCATCAACGTAAAGAAGGAATAGAATTGGCCCTAGAACAGTTCCTTGTGGAACTCCGCTGATGACCTTTGTTTTTTTGGACATCTCTCCATTCACTACCACTTGGTATGTCCTGTCTGTTAAAAAGCAGTTCAGCCATTTTATAAGGTATGGATCAAGGTGATGACGCTCTTTCAACTTGTTGAGTAACTGTTTATGAGGGATCTTATTAAAGGCCTTAGAAAAATCGATGTAGACACAGTCAACTTCTGAAACTCAATGAAGACGAAATTCAAAATCAAATTGAAACTTGCCTCAAAACGAAGCCTGCAAAAATTCTGCGGGATGCTTTGAGGAACAAAGAATTTGAAAAATGGTGTTCCTTTTCGCTGAGAGGTCAAGGAGTAGAAATGTATAAAGATTGCCCCTACGGAAATAAAATTATTATTGACAAATGTGGATTGACATCTTCAGAGTGGTTGAATGCTTTAAAAATGAGTGCTAATGTTTATCCCGTTAAAGCTATTCCAGGTCGTTCCCTAGAATCATCCCTTTGCAGACACTGTAAAGAGAAAGAAACCCTCGCTCATGTTCTAGGAAAATGTCACGTTGGAAGCTTACTAAGAAACAGCAGGCATCATGAAGTAAGGTCAATTATCGCTAAACATCTGAAAACATTGGACTGGAATGTCTTCGAGGAAGTATCTTACGGTGCCTCTAAACGAGTGGATATAATATGTTGGCGAACAGAGTCAAAGTCGGGATATATTCTGGATCCCACTATTCGCATGGAACAGCATTCTGGCCAAGCAGAAGATGTAAACGTTGAAAAACAAGCTCACTACAATCCTTGTATCCCTTACTTCCTGGAAAAATACCAACTTAAGAAATTAGAGGTTATAGGCTTACTAGTTGGAGCTCGTGGCACTATTCCTGCCTTCTTCGAATCATTCCGAAAAGAGATGCGGCTTCCGTCAAAAATAATCGAAGAAATTGTCATTGCAACCATTCGGGGTTCATGCCGTATAGCTCATAACCATCTATATAATATGAACTTATCTAATAGTTAGCTGGAAAATTATTATGTAAAAACAAATCCTAAACTCATATAACCGTTGTAACTTCTTAAAATTCTTGTATGTTCTTACTGTGTCTTTATGGCAAGCGTTATTGTAACGCCAGTTGTAAATAAAAAAATTTACTTTCTCTCTCTAGACTGTCAAAACTATAAAGAGTAAAGTGGACCACTGCCACTGCAGTATTTTGATATGTTTTTTTTTTGTAAAAGCTATATAAGCTGTTGTTCTAGTAGTTGCAGACATGCAGGCATTGCAGGCCTTAAATACCATGGTTATATAATAGTTTTGTATATCCAGAGTGAAGAAACAAAATGACCCATATCCAATTTTAGCTAGAGTCAAAATGAGCTATGTAATGGAAATAATAAGTAAGAAAGATGCGTTAAATGTTAATAAGGTGATTTTAGAAAGTGTAAAATGTTATATTTACATACTTTTTAAAAGTGCAAAATGTTCTAACTACACATTTTTGAAAAGGTCAAAATGTTCTATTTGCATGTTTTTGAAATGCAAAATGTTCTATTTAGGTAGGTACGTGTTTTTAAAAATTGTAAAATGTTCTATTTACATGGTTTAGAAAATTGCAAAATGTTCTATTTAATGAAACGCTTTCAAGATTGTAAATAGTGGTTTTTGTTTTTAGCTAAAAATGGACATGGATCATTTTGGTTCTTCACGGACGATATTATGTTATTTCATAAATAATAAACATACATACATACTACCTACCAATAATTGTGCTTGAAACTTATCGTTAGAACCTCAATTTGAAAATATATCGAATGTAATACTGAATTTATTATATATTATATTTTTACATGGAATTTTTACGCATTTCCTTCAGATAATACATACATAATTAGGTATAAAATTTAGATTTAATTACATCTGTAATAGACTGGTATGTATAACGACATTACTTTTAAACTAGAGAGCATTCGCTGTATAGTGAGCATCACAGGACACAGTTCTTATATTAGTAAACTTGGGAAGACTTTTGGTCTCATAGTATAGATAGGAGGTGCCTACATGATCGCATAAAGTAAAACCTTAGCTGAAGCACGGAATAAGAAAGGACCCAAGATTCCGTACCATCATAAACCATGACCATGGTTATATTGAGACGAGAGGCTAGGAAAGGAAGTTGAAAGACACAGCGGGCTCACCATTCAAATCCTGATTGACTACAAGAATACTAATTATTTTTGCGGAAAAATTTTTCATTCTTTCATTGATCATTGGAACAATAGTGTAAATAAGTAACTGTCTTAAAAATCGAAAAAGTATTCTCGAGGATGGACTCCTCTTTTAGCTCACTTGAACACAACAGGAGGAAAATTCCGGTGCTCAGAATTCGAATAATGATGGCGAGGGTGAGTGATTGAATAAAAAAAAATGAATGAATCGAATGAATAATGGTCACAATTTAAAGTTAATCTATTGGTAATCGTACATCGTAAAATCAAATGGTTGTATATTTCTATGTCGTGAGTGTAGGTAGGTAGGTACATTGTTGGCTACGTTTACACCATACAATACAAAGTTCAAAGCCATCCGCTATTCCTATTCAATTGCCTTTATGTATATCTGTATCTCCCTCCTGTATATAGGTAGGGGTAATTATCTTTTTATAATTACAGAGATACATACCTACATCATTGCCATTCATATATGGTTTTCAACTTTTGGAGTTTATATACATATGGCCGCATAATATGCTAATCCCCCTCCTGTCCTCAGTTCATTCTCCCGTCTCTCTATCTCTATTATTTTAAGTTAATTGAATTTAATTTGAATGCATTGATTATTCTTATAGTCGTTAAAACGAAATTTTAAATTCATTTGTACGTCTTAATTCTTGAGAATGCCGAAAGCCGAGTAGTGTGCGATGTTAATGTATAGGGACGTATCTAAAGCTTTATTAAAACTACCTACACTAAAGATAGTAGTACACATATAGGCATAGGTATACTTTTGACTGATGATTTTTTATTTCATTTTTTTTTAAATTCGTGCAATATAAATTCCAATCCCATTCAAGTCAAATAATGAAATAATACGAGAAGAAAGAACAGAGTTGATAATTTGATGCATGTGGATGTTGATGGCGAGTCATTTCTCGTTTAAATGATAAAATAAAAGACTCACAAGTAAAGTCATTGGCGTAGAAAATTTATCGTGAGCAGAGTCAGTCAGCTTGTAAAGTGTAGGGCTGTGGAGAGGCAAGACAGTAAAGCGAGATAGAACAAAAAAAAATGTATGAAGACAAGAAATGAAGATGTTTATAATATTATAAAATAAAAATCATGTAGGCGCCTTCCTCCATCCGTCGGAGCTTATTACATGGCTCTGCACATAGAGACATAATACAGATTATTATATTATACTGTACTATATGTTACCTACATTGCAATCCCCTGCTGGACGCCGTACACTAACACACTATATACTTTATACTATACGATCATGGAATTGGAATTATTACCTAGACAATGAGATATTATATAAAGTGAGAATTGTTTGGAAACAAATCCTGTATTATGATCATTACGCATGTGATTATTTTATTGCTTAAGCTAAAGCTCTTTAAACTCTTTAAATGGATAATGGATGCTGCCATGTTAGCTGGTTCTGGTACTGGTACTGGGGCTGGTACTGGTAGTACTTTTGGTCCTTGGTACTATGGTGCTGGAGAGTTATATGGAGACGATTACGATTACGGAGTCCGATAATATATGGATGTCTATATGACCATGCAAAGCAATGCAAAGGGAATGGGTTGAATTCATTTTCGTATATGGATGTGGATTTGTCTTTGGTTGATGGCTGATTAACTGCGCGGACGAGAGGATAAGTTGTTGAGTCTGAATTTACGTTCCATGTAAGTACTTATACATTCTGGGAGTAAATATATGTATTTACTTGGGAAACCTTTCATTCATGGTTCATCCCCACATACATAATATAGGCACCTATATAGTTCGTATATACATGTAGCTATAGCTGTGTAATATTATGATGTTCCTTCCATGTAATATATGATCATGGAATTATGGTGTAAAGTGTAGAGCCGTAACATACTAAACTGGTCTGTCCGCTTCTCTTCTCTCGTTTACGGATGTTCATGTTTATTAGGTAGGCAGGCGGCATTATGCATGCTCCAAAGCGCTGACAATGAATACACATACTTAATACTTTAACTTTAAAGACGTTCATGCTGTTGTAGGGAGCGAGGGAGAAGGCAAGAAGAGATCTGGTACTGGTACTGGTACTGGTACTCACTCGTTACTCGTACTTACTTTATTATACAAAAGTTACATTGTTAAACATGACAAAATAGTTTTCAGCAGCCTAATAAGTGTTTCCCCGTATGCCATATTATGTAGTAGTATGTATTGTAATACAGACAGGCTACACAGTACATATAGTACAAAGTCTACAGCAAAGGATTTTTTTTCTCTCTCCATCCAGACTTATTAGTTCAGAATCAGAAGGATGCCAAGAGATCCAAAATGATCCTCATGCCATTCTACTTAGCTATATAGCATTTTTGTGTGTTAAATATTTAAATACTGGAAGGAGGGTAGATATACTATCAGTGATTGTGCTATGTATATTTGTATTAGTAATAGTATTAGCACGACATCCTCTATCAACATCAACGTGTTATGCTAATGGGGAATAAATGAATGGTGATGCACAAGCTTATAGGTAGGCCAGGCGCAAGAAGCAATTATTAACACTGGGATACACCTTATTCTTGACTCGCCTTCGCCTTCGCACTCTACGCGTATCCACTTATTCCCTGTCAAAACCTGCAATTTACCTGCCTGTGTAACTTAAGTCAGAGTGCTGCGCTGGTTGCTGGTTCTGGATCTATAGGTATAGGTAGTTGATCTGGTCTGGTCGTCCATGTCCAATGTCCATACAAATAAAATGCACTTTCTTTTTGTATTTCATTGAAAAATCCTTTAAAAAAAATGAAGATGGCTCTTTTTAAGATTCAATTGACTTGAGGTATTCTTACTTGGCGTGGATGAAAAAGTTATGGTAGAGCAGTCACAGTCAACGGCTCAACGTTGACTTTATATAAAAACACTAAATTGAATGGAATAAGGGAGCTTTGACATTATTAGCTAGCATCAGCCAAAGTTAAAGCCAAAAGGAAGCTATCAACAATCAAGAGAGAAATGTCTGGAGGACCTACGAGAGCAGATGTTATCGCGGTCCCTTTGAGAATCTATTAGGATGGACAGGGCCAAGATCAGAGCATAACATCTATATCCAAATCGAAATCGATATATAAACATGTAATACCTGCAATACCTGTTTAATTCACTAACAATATATAATTTAAGCCTACCTTAATCTCATTCCTTGTTTTCATTCTTGCGTGTTCTTATGCACCCACGTAAGTAATAGTACACTGACTGTGTAGTGTGTATTGATCCCTAGCAGATTCCTATATATGTTTTTATATTACAGTATGTGGGTCTCAATTTGGGAAAGTAAAAGTGTGATGTGTGTTTTTTTTAAACTGGAAAAAAATCACCAATCAATTTATTATCTATAATCTATAGATCTGTACTAAAACAGTAAAAGTGGAAGGGAATGAGACAAATGCTGTGTATGAACTCGACAAAATAGGAATAATAATGCAACCAGTCTTGAATAAAGTCTCCTCCCGAAAGGGAAAATGTACAAACACGATATTTACATCAAACAATCAAACAATGGCTCCCTCGTACTAATTTCAATTTCATCCTCCTTATCTTTATCTTAGTATGGGACAGGGGAGCAGATATGGAGGACGAGGAGAGTATCATCGTTTTAACCTCGGTAACAGACATCTTGGTCCCAGCCCAATATTAATTAATACGTGTGTCCGTATTGCTACACACATTTTACTCGTCAACAATAAAATTTATGCTGGATACGAAACCAAAATTTTGATTAGGGAATTTTTTGGTTAGTGTACTAACTAACTAATACCTATTATGTATTATATGTTCTGGATATTATTTTAAGTCGATACCAAAATTGGACTGGGGTTTGGAACTAAAAAGCGAGTCTCGAATGGGGATGAGAATGGGCACTGAATTCTATGATTGTCCAGACAGTTTATAGTGAATCAAAAATGTTACTATTTAACAGGGCCGGACGAAGGAATTTACTATTAGGCAGCAATTTGTTTCCATACAAAAACCACCGTTTTGATTTTATTGATGGTTTTCTTTGGTAAAGCAAAATGTTGTATTTCAATGTTTTTAGAAAAGTTTAAAATTTCTTTTTACTTGATTCAGAAAAGTGCAAATTGTTCTATATACATGTTTTGAGAAAAGTGGAAAATGCTTTATTTGCATGTTTTTGAAATTTACAAATAATTTATTTGCATGTTTTTGAAATTTACAAAAAAATTTATTTGCATGTTTTTGAAAAGTCAAAATATTTTTTTTACATATTTTTGAAAACTCCAAAATGTTCTATTTACATGTTTTTTGAAAATTCAAGCAGCGGGGGTTGCCTGCGCTGGCCGCATTTTCCGGCCTTGCTATTTAACAATCAGCAAAAACTAAAATATACTAAACTCTAGAGATAAATAATTTTATTGAGAGACTCCTCTCCAAGAAAGATGGCAACTATTATTATTAAAGAATCTCGTGAGACTGTTCGTTCTATGCTTGCTAGTATAGATGTATTGTTTTGATGTAATGTGTAAAAGTAAGTTGTTTAGAGCTTCTGTGTGCGTCTTGTACATTATTACCTCCTGTAAAATTGTCGATTCTCGAGCGCAACAATAACAATAAAATGTTGCACACAATAAATCCAAAACCAATCTGGATTTGACAATGGGAATTAACAATGAAATATTCTACAATGAAAACCAGTAGCTACTAGAAGTATCACTACGTTGAGATTAACATTGTACGTAGGTAGGTACATAACACATTTTACAACATATATTATAATCGTCAATCGTTTTCGTTCATTTCTTTTGTTTCGTTAATCTTACACTCTGTTAAAGATGATAGATGTGTGTCTACAATCTATACAACTATGAATATAATAAATATCCTCAAGTGGTAGACGCACAATAAAATAATACGTTGCACTTACGTTTTCTCATTCCTCTCCTCAGGCTTAGGTATACATTAAAGACAACAAAGTCATAAAAATTAGTATTCATCTTTTATCTTTGACACATTCACGTCCTTTACTGCAGACAGATAAAGACGTAATTTGGTGGTTATCCTACCTACCTACCTGCCATAGATACACTCTACAAATGAATTATACATACTAGAGCGTAGTTAAATGTCTTCACTGATATATTTTTTACCGCCTTTTTTTTAAACAGTCCTGATAAGACAAGCGAAGGAAAATAGGAAAAGGAAAAGTGTACGAATACGAATGAACTGACGAAAAACAGAAAACAGTCATGTCAGAGTCAGAGCGGAGTTGGAGAGCCAGGGCAGGCAGATTAACATTTTAATACATATCTGTGATTGCAATAATTGTAATTTCAAGTTATCCTATGTTATTATTATACGTTTTATTGTGCCCCTTTTAAAAGTAAAAACTGTAGTAGTAGTAGTAGTAGTGCTGACGTGTCTATAGTAATCAAGATCAACAATCAAGAGCTTGGATTGGCTCGACGATGGACGCTAAAAGCATCTGGTAATTGAACAGATATAATTTGTATTGTTGTTATTATTATTATCCTTATCGTAGTCTCGTAAGCCTTTAGAGACTGTGTCTATTCTAAATTCTTACTAGTTGCTCAGTAATATCATTGTGATGTTTTATGTTGCAAACCATTTTATAAAGTCACGACTCTGAAATCCTTGAGGTTGAAATGGATTCGTTTTAGTTTCATTTTTATCAGCAGAGTTTGAATTTAAATATTACTCACAAATTAGTTATTGTTATTGTTACAGTATAAGGAAAGCCAGTCCTCAGCACTACTATCTTTGTAATATGGTACACAAGAGAGATTATAATATAATAATTGTATAATCACAATTACTCCCTTCATTATCATCTGCATGCCCTGGATGTATCTATTTACTATTGCTGCCACCAATGAATTTTGCCTTACAACCACTTCTTTTATTGCTGGGGCTGGGACAAAAATAATTGGAACAAAAGATAGTCATAATAACAAAGAATAAAGTAAGGGCCACAGATTATTATTACACTTATTATTATGGTACAATTATTATACTATAGAGGTTCGAGAAATGGAAGATTTGATGTGCTTCCAAATTCAAATATATGTAGATTCTGCGTTCTGTTTCTATACTGTGGTGATTAATTTTTAAACGGTTGTAAAAAGTGGAAAACTCCATAGTAGTCAAGCATTCTCGTCAATTCTATTCTTATTGAGTTAAGGCAATACAATGGGGATCAAATAAAATAGCACCAGTAGGTAGTCGAATAGAAAATACTCCGTTTTTTAAACACTAATCACAAGACTATATCAAATATGAATCGTATTGTAAACTTAATTTAAAATTTAAATTGCCTTAATGATTTCCAACACCAACTACCAGTACATATTAGATTTGACTATTTTTATTCTTGTTTTGTTCTTACAGATATAATATGTTCCTAGTCCTATGGTGTTGCCTACCTATATTGGTTTGGAATCTGAGGCTCTGAAGAAAAAGAAAGTTTGTATACTTGCGATTGGAACAAGCAAGAAACAAGAGAAAAAAAACTAACCAAATGCTAAGCGTAATTTCAGGATCGGGTATTATAAGCTCTTTGCGTCCACTTAATTTTTTTTTGTATTCGTCGATCACTTGGTCAAGTTAAGTATGGTATGGTATTCAAGAATTCAAGCAGGTAAAGTAGTGTTCTAAAGTGTTAAAGTGTATATAGTTACTCTTATGGAAGCCGAGTGCATTGTTATCTGGTAAATTAAGGAGAACGAGACGGATTTGAGTGTATCAAAGTGTCGGCAATGTTTTTAATCTCATGATGTCCACATCTTATTGTTTATCCTTTAACAATTCCATGTCATGCTATGAAACATATGATGATTGTCTGATGTCTATGAAAAAGGTTCATTTCAGTTGGTAGTCCACGCGAGCCGAATTGGAAATTTGGTTTAACACAAAATCATCATAATTGCCTCATCCCCTCAAACACAATACAGTATAATCATATAAGTGAGTGTCTGCAGTCTCTGCAGTACAGTATTACACAAAACAATACAATTCAATGGAGGCACATGCACAGTTTTGTAGTCGCCATATACCCTCCCTACTTACATACAATATTCACTATGCACACGCTTGGCTGTGCTAAGCTGTGGTGTATTTCATTGTGTATTAAAACTAAAGGGGGAGGGGACGGTAGAACACAAGTCTATTAACTCATATTATTATTGTAATAAACACGTAGGTTATAACTATATGCATTCATACATCTATAAATAAAAGGTAGTAGCGGGTAATACTTTTATATCACCTATAAAACTATTTACCTATTAACTACCTTTTAGTTTAATACTAGCGATATAATATCTAGAATATGTGTAGTTACGTATAGAGAGACATGAGGGGAGTTGGCTGGGCTCGACATACACTATATATTATCATTCATTATTATTATATTATGACTACCATTTGACTTGATCCTCACTTAACTGACTTTGGTAGTAAAGTAGTGAGTAATGCATGTCTACGTCCTCGTCCACATTGAAGGGGCTTGACATTACTACTACCTATGTAGTAAGTATCTGTAACTTCTTTTCCGTTCAAATTCAAAACATAAACGTATTTTAAGTATTTTTTGCTTATTAGACTGCCTCCGCTTGTGTTGTACTTTTTTTAAGTCGAATTATCCATAAAGAACCATGAAATTAAACGGAGGTAGTGTACTCATGTGATGTATGATGGGCTGTCTTTGGCTTTATGGTTAATGTGGAGAGAGGCAGAGATTCTACTATGTGGCCGCTCCTCCGCCATGAAACCTTTCATATATAGTATGTCCCATGTACGTGTGTACATACCCTTCATTTTATGCTTTCACAGTGTTCAGCAGACTACAATGGAAAAATCTGATTCTTATTGTCAGAATTATTTGGAAAAAAATTAAGAAAATCTAACGTCCCATTCCCATTCTGTTCAGGCGTTTCAGAGGGTTTCCATATAGTGTAGCTTGAGCTTGTCGTATGTAGTAGAGGGAAGTCAAGTCAAAGGATTTATAAAAGTAAAGTAATCAGTCAAACTATCATACACTTAAATAGCATATTACGTGTATGTAATGTGTGGAAATGGAACATTATGCACATAGTATATATATATTCCTATATGTTTCATATAAATTAAAGGAATAATATAGCCTTCCGTGCTTCTCTATAAGTAGCGAATTGGCCTTTGACATGTTTTTCATTTGTTAACACCGGGAGGGCCATTATGAAGCATCTGAAGCGTGAGAAATTTCCATTCTCCAAAAAATATACATCACATACAAATACAAGACAAGACAGTTGAATCTTCCTCCGTGTTATATTTTCTATCTACCAATGTAGAAACATTGTAGTTACCTAGTATCTAGATTAGACTTCTATAATAAGTATTTCTATAATACAGGCTGCAGTCCAGAAAAGCTTCGAAATCCAATTCAAATCCCAGTGAATAGAGCAAGAAGTGATTGTGTAATAGGAAATTTTCAGCATAGATCCTAATAATCTGAATTGTGTAGAAGTCAACAGTCAACGTTGAAAAATTGAAGATCTCTGCAGAATTCTTTTTTCCTCCCTCCCTTATAACCACAGCACGCTGTTTCTGCTGTATCAATATTGCCAATTACATGTAAACTGCAAGTAATGAATCTTGAAATTAGTAAAAACATTTGCCACTGTTACTGTTTTACGGTAATGGATTTCATCAGATTGAAAAATCGTTCTTGAATCCCTCGCAAAAAATTATTTCTGAATCTGATTTGAGGGTAAACATTGGAATGTTTTCTCTATGAAATAACTTAATTATGGTGCAAAAAAGAGCGAAAAATGCAATGTTTTTAAAAAACAGTTGTTCTTGGCTTCTTAGAATGGGAATCAAACTACACATTGCTGTACTATCGATCCCGGTCCCGGCCTTATACTCTAACGAAAACAATGGAAAATGGAATAGAAAAGAATTAAAAGAAAACGAATAGGAATGAAAAACAAAGTTTCTCTGTAGTTCTGTACACCGCATCAACAATTTATTACCAACAACCGGCGGAGTCGAACATTTAATACAAATAATAATAGCCGCTGATAATGTTTAAGCTATATAGTGAACGAAGAATTCGAAGATAATTATAATTATTGTGTGATGTGAAACTAGAAAAAAAAATGGAATAGGAATTAAAGCTGATGTTTAGTGTTAATAATGTAGGGCTGAGTGTAATGTAATTATTATAAAGTGAAGAGGAAGACAAATTTGATTTGATCAAGACTGAACAAATCTGTAGCTCTTTATCCTTATCAAGTCATACAAAGGATTTAAAAAACAATAACGAAACAATACTCTGGTATTGAAAGGAATTATCAACTTGCGTGTTGTATGTATAACCACCCCGACATTCAAATTCTACGTGCAAAGTCTCCGGACGCTATAATAATTAGTCTCATCCTCTTATGTATACACACTTACGTAGACACAGACAACATCCCAACTTGATTGTACCCCTTTAAGCACCAAGATACAGCAGCGCTCCCGAGTACTGACAATCAGTGGCAGGGGATATTTTCTCATGACGATGATGATGGTGAATGGTTGTGATGGTATATTATAATGATTATTATTTGAGAGCGAGAAGCGCCTTATGGCATTTTCCCAATCATCAATATTGTACAATATCATATGCGGACAACCAAACAACACCATCATACATGTGAAGAAATGATTGATACGTACATATATAATTCACACTCTCCTGTACAATCCATATAGTCCTCGAATAACGAATGTAATGTAGAAGCAGGACAGGCCTTTATTTTTTTGCTTTTTGTGATTCTTACCATGGTCAATGGCTCTCATTTCTACCTGGTGAGTTAAACTAAAGGGCTCACAATTGACTCGACACATCAGGAGGTTTCTCCATTAGAAATTCACACCATTGCCGCCTTATACCTCGTCTTGTGAACAATACAAAAAACACATACGATATGTGGCTGTACAGGTACTGAACTCAGCTATGTACTCTTATTTATGCCTCCGTCTCTGCGGTTATTATTGGTTTGGTCTTGTCGAACAGGCCGTCAACATGAACCTACAACGATCATTTAATAGTTAATTTTAATATGGAATTAGCTTTTTAACATTAACCATTCTCAGATCTCATTTCACAGCGCACGTACAAATATTTTCAAATTTTCAATAGAACAATCGAACAAAAAAAATAATACGGGAACAGAGCCGTATAGAGGGTAGAGTGAAGGTTAGAGATCTCTAGTCTGATTTCTGATCTCTGTACAAAAATATAGAGAAGACAAAAGAATGATAAATACATGGGATGGTACTTCACTTACGCCGAAACTTAACAGCTAAGAGTATTTCATTTGTTTCACAGCAGCAATAATAGTAATATTGTCTTTCTTTTATTTTCACACAGATCATCTTTTTTACCAATTTTTTAACTCTCCATTTCGGTTTCCTATCAAAACTCAAAGCATCATCATTGAGACTATGGGTCTTGGGTCGAATCAGTTGAATGCATGACGACTGTTACTTTAGCGAGAGAGAAAAAAAGGAAGAAACATTGAAAGAAAAACGAAGACCTCACCTGAGGAAGCTGGGTTAACTGTATGAAGTATTAAATTGGAACAATGGGATTGTTACTACTACCATTAGGAATGGTGTTTTTTTGTACGATCTGGAATACTTAATAGAAACAAAGCAATGTTGAGGACCTTTCGCCCTGCGCCGCTCATACAAAACACAAAACAATCATACAATGTTTTTTGTTACAGGGTCGTGTGGTAACTTATTGCGAGTATCTTGGTGTAAAACGGAAAGTTAATTTTAGTAAAAAGTCAAAATGTTAGCCTTAATTATGCTCACATCATACACACTCAATTTTTCAAACGTTCCTATTTTTTCCCTTTGACAAGTCGTGTTGAGAGTACTATTCATATTCACTTATTTATGTACGGTGACGGTGAAGCTTTTGATGAGTTTCTCATATATGGTGGTGTATACAGGCAGTTATATATGAAGACTACAGGGCAGGGGAATGATTATGAGTTCATACAAGATAAAACAAAAATAAAAAAAGTAAAATAAAATGCTTAGCGGCAGGGGCGAACGGCAAACAGTTAGCTTTAATATTTTCGGTATCCTTTACTTCGCACGGACTCCTGCTCTGTTCTGATCCTATTAGGTTTTTGTATAAATACCAAATGTGTACTTACTATGTCTCCTGCGTACATATTTATAATTATTAATGTATACGGTGTGCATGAGTAAAAGTGTGTAGATGAATACGTAGATACCTTATACGAATATCAGTTAATTTTACTTCATACATAATTACATTAGGTGTCTGCGTGCCCAGTGCAGATGACAGATATAATATAGTTACCTCGCCTGTGCTGTGTTGTGTATAGATATGTGCAGGAAGGAGGAAGGGGAACATTTTTTGTGCCTGCTTCCAGATATGTACAGACCCTTTATGTGTCTTTAGTATCTAGCATATGCTTTTACTATCTTGGATGTAATACTAATGTAGTAGAATGCTCACTGCTCGGAACGGCCTACCACTCAAGAGCCAAGTAAAGTTTAATGCATTAAAGTCATCCATCAAATGATCATACGTTACCATGAAATACACTATGGTGTTTTATGTACCGAAATCAAATCAAGAAGGGTAAATAAATGCTTGTGGTGGTAAACTTTTCTTACTTACTTTTATTGCATTGCCTTCTGGCGTATAGTGTTGCTCTTGTTTTGTGTATGTCTAGTGTCTAGGTCTGCTGATAGATTAGGATTATTTAGATGGATCTGTACTCCACTGACTACTGAGATACAGGAGCCGAAGCCGAAAGTATGGGTATGGGTGTGTAAAAGGCAGCCCAACATGATTTGAATTTCCCTTAATGCCCTCCCTGTAAATAATGATTTTCATTTTGATACAAATGTATAATGCTCACTCAGTCAAGACTGTATCTTCATCATTCATTATTATTATTATTATTTATTCCAAGATTGTCTGCCTAACATAATATAGTCCAGTACAATATTATTTTTCCTTGTTTGTAGTATTATTTGGTTTATAGTTTTTTGGTACATTGTAGTAGTAGTAATTATATGTATAGAAGTAATATTTATAATTATTTTAATATTTATATTAAGTACGTCATACATCATTTCAATAGTAATTATTGTATAATATGTAATTTATACAATATAATTAGTAGGAATAGGAATATTCGCAAATCATATTAGAGGAATTTAACTTCAAAGGATTCTTGTTCTTCTTCATAATAAATGTACCTATGTGTGAGATTTCTCACTTTTTTAATTTAATACACTGCGTGGTCGGATGGCACAAAAACATTTTTTTTTCTCTTAAAAGGACGCGACAAATTAAATTCAACAAATTAAGCAGTAGAGTTTGAGTGACTATATAAAAACTATTATAATTATAGCTTCTGGATTATAGGAAATTCGTATATTATATAATAAGTATTCTTTTTTTATTATGACGACAGAAGATTCTTGAGGGACTTGTGGACTCTCCTATATAATACCTATTATTATGTACCTACCTTTATACATTGGCTGTGTTGTAGTAATTACACTACGTTGCCACTATCTACCTCCATATTACAATACAACTATCGGGACCGGGGGTTCTTAATATGGAAATGGAATGGTAATGATTATTGTGCTCCATAATAATATATAATGATCTTATGGATTTTAATTTTAATTAGGAATGTTGTAGTGTGGTTGTATGTACATGGGAGTACATGTAGTACAGGCATCTAACTAACGAATGAATTACATTAACTAGTATAGAGATATTATTTTTATTCAATAATAATAATATTTTATTTTTATTAGTCTTAAATTAGTAGCAATAGAGACATACTATTCACAGTTTCAAAATAATACATGTTATTAGGAATAATACCTAGCTATATTATACTCTATACGAAATTTTAATCACTACCTACATTAATAAAAATCGTTACATTTTTTTCTAGCTTCCTCCTGTTCATCCAACAACTGTGCGACTACGACTACGTATATGTACCTACGTGTAATAACTACTATGTTTGTAATTGTAAATAATTCTAATGCTACGAGGGAAATTCGATCAAGCTAACCATCGGTGTAACTATAATTAGGTAGGTAGTTGTAGCTATACACTAACTTTATACTTATACTTTTATGCGAATTTGTTTTTTGTGTTAATAATAATTACAGTCGGGGAATGTTCAATAATGCTTTCATAGGCGATCAGTTTACAATGTAAGTGTAATTTGTTATGGTAATGTTAGATGTTGGTAATTATATTATTCTTAATGGTTTTACATTTTTTTAATAGGATATACGGGTCTATATAAGCATAATAAATACATATATGAAATTTGTGGACTTACAATAGAATTAGTTTATATATTTTATAATTATATATATATTTATAGGTAATACTACATTTTAGGCCTGACAGAACCGCAACATTAATATTAAAAACAACATTTGTAAAAGTATATGCACACCATTAATTTGTGTATTTATAAAATTATATATAGGTATAGTAGTAGGTATACGTATCAGTGTATGTATACACAGCGATGGGATGAATAAATTCGGGGACATTGCTTTTTACTACACAAATAATAGGATATATACGTGATAATTTATATCATATCTTTACAGAATACTGTACTGTTATTAGTTGTTTACGTTGTAAAATTCTATTTTTTTAAATGTTGCCGTTGCCCTTCTCCAAAGTGTGTACAGCTACAGACTACAGATAAGTATGTACTGTTATATATAGTATTGAATTAGATTCTAAAATCATGTTTGTTCTAAAAATGGTTTCTTTGTGTGCTTCTTATAATATATTCTCGTCGCTCCCCGTCCTTTCTTTGTTGAAGTTTTCTCAAGCATAATGTGTAATTAATACCTAATACACTAATAGTTTTTACACATTATCCGTAGTAGGATTTGAACTTTTAGTATTGATCTAATTACGAATATTATATGATTATATATATAATGTTTACATATAATTTATATATGTAGCTGAATTCTACGGGGGGTTTGGGCTAAAGTATATGCACGGCTTCTTCGTACGGTAGTACGGTTAGTAAAGAATAATTTGTATTAAAACATAATATGACGTAATAATAATTAAATATGACATAAAGCGTTGTGGAAGAATCAAGGGTTATCATCGGGATCTTCATTGTTTGGTGAATGACTGTTGGTGGGACTTCCACTACTCGCGGGATGCTCTCGCCCTTGATGATTATAGAAAGCTGACAGACTTTGCAAGGAGGATGACGCTGGTAAAATAGGTTGTTGGGAGTGTTGGGAGTGTTGAGCTGCGAGTGCTGCAGCCATTGCGACCGCCGGTGAGGGGAAAGGTGATGGATATAACCTAAATATTGGAAATGAAGACGTGAATGAGTATAACTCAGAATAATTGGCAACTGACAAAATACATAACTTATAACTTCAGTCATAACTGTCCTCGAAATATTCCCTCTCATCGTCAGTCATTAAACTAGTGTGATGGTTAAACAGTGTGTAACATTTTTCGGCTAAAATATATCGTTGTTGAAAGAGGGCCAAAATATACATTTTATACTTTCACCGCAAGCTTAATATATTATTCGGGTTATTGCGAAAACGAGAAGCATATGCATTTCAGAAAACTTGCAGGGTAGGGCGAATGTATTTACAGTCATATATGTAAAAACAGTATTGCCAGTCTCAACTAATATAATATTTTGGACCTCAACTCAACAGCGATATGTTCTGACTTCGGATGCAACTAATTTTTATTAAAAGAGACGTATTTATTTCAAAGATAACGCACCATTGCTGATCATACCTGTACGGCATAGGTTTAGGGATGGCAGCGGCTGCCGCCTGTCTAGCGGCGGCGTCAAATTGGGCCCATGGCGAGAATGGCGGGGGTGTTGGTGCAGTGGAATAGATTCGTTGCAAGGCTGCATAATTCCCGGCCTCTGCAAGAAGTTCTAGTCCAACAGCAGTCTGTCGTTTCCATTTAGTTCTAGGGGAAAAGAAAAAAAGAAAACATGTAAAAGAAATAATGGTGAAAAAATGTAAAGTCATTTTAATTTCCATAATTTTAATTATTCTTACAGTTATAATTAACTTAATTTTGAAAATTAGATCGTTATCGTTAAACTATCGTAAGCTTCTGTGACATTGTGGTGACGTGTTGAAGTTGATATCTATATGCTATACAGCGTTGGCGCATCAAGAAAAGAAAAAAATTGACACATGGGTGACAGGACGCAACCAAGCTTTTTTCAGATTACATTGACTGATCATGTTTCCTTTTTTCCCATCGTCATGTCTATATTATGTCTTCGCATTCTCGCATAGGCCCGTACAGTCTATAGACTTGTACACTTTCAATCCAAATACAAAGCCAAATGAAATCCTACACTTCTCCTCGGTGGTTGACCACCGGCAAAATTAATGAATTACAATTTACACAGACGTCACCGCTTTAAATTGCAAATTGCTCTTACTCACACACCAATTTTTGAGAAAAAATTCCCATAAGTATTCAAAAACTTGATACTCATGCTTGTTTTTTTATCCCTTAATGTAAATAAATCACTTGATAGTATTTATTTTACTGAGTGGAAGTATCTTCACGAATAAGTAATTAGGTACGCAATCATATTATTATCGAAATCACATTTCACATATTTATTTAATCGGTGTCGGTATCGGTGGTGCGGTAATTTAAAACCTTGAGTTTTCCTATACTCGACTTCAAATGTTCGAATTTACTATGCCTTTATACATACTTCCATGCATTCAAAGTTACTTATAGTTCATATAGTATGACTTACAGTCAACAGTGTTCACACTGATTATATGAGGAATGAAGTAGAAAGAAAAGATTAGTGCAACCTGAGGAAGGAGGTCATCGGTGACTGTATAGTTTAGTACCATGCCGCAAAGAGAATAATTTAAAAGTAATAAAACATACAATTTAGCATCCAAATGAGTAAATCTGATATTACGGCAAAAGGCAATATTGCAATACATACCCATTAAGTTATTCACCAAGAATAAGAAATTCAAATATGTATCATGTAAAATGCAAATAATATTATAATATGTAAACTGGCAAAATGGAAACTTATTTTGTGTTATATTTTATTGCCACGAAAGTATAATAATAATATAATTAAAACTATGAAATTGAAACCTTTTACCTTTGCGGCATTTTACGCCATACCATCATCCATCCTCGTCCAGAGCTGTGGTTGAGCTTTTGCCGCATTAAATTAAATCGTCAAAAACCAGACACAGGACGGACAGGCAAGCCGAAGCCGAATGGCCCAGGCTGCGGTAATATATGCTAATGTACATGCCTACTACCTACTACTACCCATGATCATGATGATGTATTGAAATACTGAATAATAAAATAATCACTGAATTGAAGAGCCACTGAGCTGTAGCTGTAAGTAGTGCCTCAAGTTTCTAAAACTTTCCGCGCCATTTGAACTGTGAAATGTTGAATGTTTTGTCGCACTTTGAAACAAAGAGGTATATACTCATATTCTATATTAGTCCATTAGAGAAGAAGGTTAAAATCTGGATTAATTGCTACGCCATTACCACGCAACGAAACTTAAGTGCACGTAGCCAGAGTACAGTAAATTCTAATCGTCTCAACCTGTACCAATAATTTATTGTACGAGATATCGTTTCTTAGTGTGAGCGAAAGGATTCAAAACAGTTTAGTTTTACGACAATAATATTTTCCGTGATTTTCCAAAGGCACACCGCCTCATAATTACTAAATAGCTATTATCTTTTGAAATATTATTATAGTCTACTTTTACTTTAGTAAGTATAACAATAACGAAACAAAAACAAAACGATCATACTTTACACGAATTTGTGCACTCCCCCTTCGCTCGATCCAACAATTTCTCTCGACACTTCTGTGAAGGAATTAGCGCGAATGCGACCGTTAACTTACTAGTACATATTAACACATAAATGCCTACAATAGAAAATATTAGTTCGTCATGTCTTGCGTTCCAGCTAATCTTCAACATTCAAGTAAAAAAGAACTTCAACAAACAATGTTTTATCTGACATTTAGAAGGTTTTCAAGCAGTCCAGCCTCAATCCTCAATCTGTTTTCCTCTCTACCACAATATACACCAAAGTAATGGGTTAATTAAGCAAACAATTACTGTGAGTCATGCGATATTTGGTTCAATGTAATAATCAAGTGAGTCTTATGCATGTTTATTAGCCATACAATCAAGCTCGTCGTCATCAACGTTTGCTCCTACTCACATACATACACCTTCCAGGCATAATCTGACATGAGAACATAAAAAACCTGAAATCTGATTTGGATTACGTAGACTAGCTCCTATGGAAAACTCATCAGGAACTCATGCTCAGCATTTAACCGAAATGTCTAAATCTAGACGTAAGTTTCTGATTCCTTTAACACTTAGGCGTTTACACTTTGTACATTATTTATATATTATTATTATAACATCGATGCTTCTACAGTATCTACAGTGACGGTTATGGAAATGAGCTAACAACATCTCTCTCACCTGTATTATATTTCTTACACAATCCAAATTATTCCTACAAAATTAAGCCATGATTCCTGCTATATATATTTGATGTTATCTCTCAGAAAGCCATTTCCGTGCCTTAAATGATGCTACTTCGGACCTCAACCAAAAAGGGTTACATGTGATAAGAAGTTTTCCGTCAACTCTTGCGGTAGTTCAAACTTTTCTATTTTCTTCACTTAGTTACATTATGATATTTAAAAGTAGCTATTAGTATTTAACATAATCTGTTTCTATTCTTTCGCAATACTAATAGACATACAGATTTTCTATTAATTAACCCTTGTGTGTGGCGTACCAGTACAATGACTTTCATCCTATGTCGTGACGCATTTCAGGTAGTACGCTTTATCTACGTGTCAATTAAGATAAATTATTTTTATTTGTAGGTGTGGCTACCTACGTAGCTCTCACGATTAATGTCAAACCAATGCACAACATTAACTTTGTAATGCGTGTATATGTAAACACGAAGACCCAAGACAGATCAACTTTTGATGATTTTATAATAAATGTCATCAAAAGTCACACCACATCATCACAATTAGCACAGAAAATTACTATAATTAGAAGGGCTTGAGACGAAAATCTTACAATTAGAAGTCACAGACGTAATAACTTAGGACGTATCAATAAGGAGAAGTGAAAGACGAAGGTTTAATGACAAACTCGTGTTAATAAGCAAATAGGTACTAATTTATAAAATTACCTTCGGTTCTGATACCACGTCTTCACCTGCGTGTCCGTTAAATTCAGTTTCGCGGCCAGCTCCATCCTGAATAAATAATAAATTTTTAAATATTGACATTAGCAACATAATAAGTCACATTAACAATTATCATTTTATCTTAATGTATATATTTTCTATTTTCTTTCTCTCTCTCTCTTGTCTGGCTTTCGCAGACCAGTAACAGGAGTGGATCGTACTTGACCATTAAGCGCAAATGAAGAATAATCATTGCAATAATTGATGTCAATTCCGTTTCCAAGAATTTTTAAGATAACGTAATAGGAATAAACTCAGCTAACATCTTTATAATATGTAGCTAATTTTTTTTTCATTGTCACTTTAAAGTCGTATGCAGTATACAGACACTTAGTCAACATACTAAAAGACAATTAGGAACACATTACAGATTACCACACAATTATGTATAATTACATAAGATACGTAGGTACGTGCAGTTAAGATATATGTATAATATTATATATGCGCGCATTTCATTTCCCTTTAGCTTTGGTGAGCTCGTATTATGATTATTATAAACATAAATTCCATGGGTCTGTCTGTGTAAGTACACAATATAATGTATACTATTACCATTAGGTGCATAATGACAACACTATATACACGAGTGCCATGTCTGCAACATTATCGTCTAATTCTACATAACTATTACGAATCGTAGGAAAATTAACTTCAAGTTCTTATCACTTCAAAAAATCACGAGGGTTGGAGTTTGAGCTGAAGAGGACGCTTTCGATTTCATTTTCCAAGTTTCAACGTTGATATCATTATTGGCCTAAACTTTACGATAGTGTGTGTGTCCCTTTGTCTCTTCTGTGCCCCTTCCGATTTGAACGGGGACGTCATACATACGCATACAATGCTCCCTTTTTAAAGTAGTAATACACATTTATGTCCCTTGTCGTGAGAATTATTGTACATGTATGTAAGCTTAAAGCTTGCAACATTAATACTAATTTTTCAAATGAAGCTTGTTACTTTCTGTAAAGTTCTTCATTTTCTGACTGATTACGACAGCGCCTAATAAAGTCAGAAATGTTCTGTTCCCTGTGTACGTGTTCACTGTTAAACTCTTTACCTCTAATTGCGTAACATGCTCTCCCTTTACCTTACTTACTATATAATATATAGGATGTACGTAGGTACATTCTTATTTTTATTATTTAACAGAATACGAATATACGACAATATAATACGAAAACGAATGAGAAGGGGATTATTTTAACTCTGCAGTCATTATTTACGACTCCGAAAAGGTAAATACCTAAATGGTTAGATAGATAGACATGCTACAGAGTTTTTTCACTGGTGTTCATATCTTGACAAGGATCTTTACAATAAAAAAAATTGAGTGAAGCCTTCCGTCTTGTCTTCCCTTAAGCTTTTATATCTATGTATACTGCTTTGTAGATGGTAGCTGCAATATTTCAAATTTTACGTTTAACCATATGTTCTCTAACTCTACTTTACGGACGCACAGAACACAGACCTAGCCTAGTTTCATTTACACATATAATATTATGTACATTACAAAATTACTACAATACTGTCTAACTACATGAGGAATTCACGAACAGTAGTGTAGTGATACTAACACTTGCCACTTTAAATTTACAGCATTAGAAACATATTCAGTTAGGACAATAATTATCTGCTAGTTTACTAAATTGAACTTTTATGTATATCAAACTAATGTCAAAATCAAGAAGCTAGGAGGTATAATAAGGTAGCTATTGTCTAACCCCTCATTATTTATAATTCAGTCTAGTTGCGGAAGGTAAAAGCACAGACGCACGGTCGACGTTTGGCTAAGAGATCCTAAATAAATGAAATCGAAAGTTGAAAGTAAACTATCAATTAGCTTTGTTTTAACGGCCGCTTACTTTATCTTTTGGTCTAAGGGTAAGGCTGTGGCCAAGCCTTAAGGCAGTCAAGGAAGAAATAATTTATCTGTAAAACTGTGGATACAGAAGACGCTCTGTGAACTCATAATGTTGAGCCTGATACACTGATGATACTGGTAGTTAGTACGATATTATGGTCTATCTAGATAATGAATTAATTAATGTTTTAACTTACCGATCTTGAACTGACAAGTACTTTTGGCGCTCGAAAGACTTCTCTAAGGTTTGGAGCTGATGGTCCGTGAAAGCCGTGCGAGCCTTTCGTTGTTTCTTACTCATGTTGGAATGATTGTTATTCGAGCCAGGGATGATAATACCCGAATGATGATGACTTCCCATGCCACCTTCACTCCTCGTACTCTCCTCATCGTCGTCTTTTGCACTCCCTGAAGAAAATTCCAGATTTAAAAAAAGGCAAAGGAATTAGTCTTCGTCTTTAAGAACTCAAACTACCACTACCAAGACATATTACATTAAGGAGGTCAGCATGGTCAGTAACAAAACAAATTTGAACTCAATAATATTTAAAACACCCGTTTTGAAGTCTGTCTTTGTCACTGACCACTTACTTTTAATTAGGATTTTTGTCTCCGAACCTATTTCTTCGAAAATACATATGCTCGTACCTCATAACCCCGAGATAAGAACTAAAGAACGCATTCACAATCTTTCAATTTGTATCTATAAACGCAGTTAAACGTTTTTAAGGATTATGCGTATTCAAATTCTACATAGAGATTTGAAAAGTCAGTAAGTCAGTACATAATGCTCATTTCAATACTTTTATCAGGTTAGGATCTAAACTGTACTTTTGATTTGTTTACACGTGTCAGCTTTGTATGGAAATAATATGACAGGGAGAATGTCTCAATCATCAGCTCATTAAGTTTTGCAATTTACTGGAGCGGGAAAGGAGGACGCTAGGCAAGGTAAGGGTAATCTAATAAAGTACCTACTTAATAATATGCAAATTATATGCATAATTGCTCGGGGATAAACAGGTAGAAAGGGAAACCTAGGATGGGCATTATAAGAAAAAAAATAAGTGGGCTTTATCGCTATCGTTAAAATATCATTAGAGGATGATTATTATTTTATTTTGGTAGATTATAGAAGCTATAAAATTAAATTAGAACCTTAGACGTTGAGATTTGGGATAGCGTGGGTGGTCGTGGTCATACTTATATGTCTAGAGTGTTAATGTTTTTCTCATGAATTATAAACCATTGCTCCATGTATTATTAAGCAAGAATGATTTATTATTTTTGTTCCCTTCACAGATGAATTATAAAGTTAAAAAATTAAGTTGATGCTTTCGTGGTAATTGTATGGACTTAATAGGAGTGATAAGTTTAAAAACAGTATTTAAATTGAATTTCATTATCCACGACTCGACTCGTAAGCCTTTTGAGCACTTAATATATAAATAGTGTATTATACTCAAGTTACAGTATGTGTGAGAAATAGAATCTCCGTATTATTTCACTTAATTGAATTAACAGGCCGCCCCAATCTAGAATGGAGAAGCCCAAGTTTTTCTTGCCCAATCTAATAATAAACGTAAGTGCCGCGCACATCGTAAGTATACATGCTAAATATTTTCCTGATTTGCATTATTTTTATATCTTCCTATAACCTCAAACCCTGGCCTAGTGCTCTTTTTATTTTACTGTGAGTGAAACTGATAACCAACACTAATAATTAGCTGTACGCTACAATGGGTATTATGTAAATAGATTCTCATGCTCGCATTTTCCCGCAGTACCTCAACTAATCTTTGAAAAAGCTATTCATATCTACAATCTAATATCCAAGCTCTTTTCAGTTTTCAGTCTTCATTTCGTCAATTTTTAATCTCAGAAAATTAACATAAATTATTTATTAAGGTAAAACTATGAAATTAAAATTTAAGCATTATGATAATGATGTGAAAATCCCATTTCTTTACTTTTAACAGATTCGTGATCGTCTACTCTGTTGATGGAGTGTGAGACATTTTCGAAATCAAGCAGGATTTTCATATCATTCAATATTAATTAGTTGGAGGGATAAAGGTTATCTAAACGGAACGGAGTCATACAAAGTTAGACTCGAAATGGCAAAAACCTAAACCTAAGCGAAGTAGAATCTTATTCTGGAAGAAAATGGTTTGCATTTAAATTATACTCTTAGCAGTAGTTTAATGTAGTTTACGTAAGTATTTTGCCTATTGATCATTGGTGATGCGCACCTATTCACCTATACGTACCTATATACCTACATACTTGCCATGTCGGCGATGTCGGTTGCAGATAAGAGTTTAAAAATTCCAATTCCGATTTTGAAAAAAAAACTGTACAATCCCGGAGTCAATCGGAGTCATGTAAGGAAAGAGAGTCTTGAGTTGATTTAAGTTGATAGGTTCGATTTAGCATTAGGGCTATGTGTATAATACAATTATCCCTCCCAATGATTACATATGTATGAGAAGGACTCGGAAACTAAAACGAGGAAAACTAGGACTAGAGTTTACAGGACGAACCATGGTCATGGAATGAAAATGTTCAATTTGTTGGGAAATAGAGATTGCGTGCAGGTCTAACTCTAAACACATTTGATTTCAATATCAATAAGAGAATCGTATAAAGGCGAGGACGAGGACGACGGTGACGGTGGGGAAGGAAAACGAATGCCGATTTTATCCATTACAGTTTCCTACCGCATCGGTATGACGCGTTGAAAAGTGAAGTCCTCTGAGTCTCTGGACTTTTATACTACTGCTAATAACGTAATAATATGTATATAATGGATATGGATAAAGTTTGTATAGGGTGCTTTGTACAGGATGTCGTGTCGTGAGTGTGCGGCGGCTTTGGACAGATTTCTTTCGTGAATAATTGAGACAGTCAATCAGAGGGACACTGATTGAGGCTAATGCAACATTTAAACCTTTGCAATGAGACTGATGGTGAGGAGAGACCACTCAAAGTCTTTCAATAAAGTCCCTCATGTGCATTTTACATGGGTCTCAATGGACAGCAGACAGTGAATGAATAATGTATCAAAATCCATGAAAATGCGCCTAAAGTCTTAAAACCGAACAACTATCTTGTATCTATTCCCTGTGGACTAACTGGCAGACTACATAATATGTACATACTAACTATGTGACTGGATGTTTTATAGTCCCACTAATGGTTCTTTTGCAATCCTGATACGTGCCTACAGACTAGAGATTAGATATATGGATACATTATAAATAGTATTTTTTAAGTACCGTATAACTACCTACCTACGTAAACTGTAGGCCCCATAATCACGATAGAAAAGTTTTAATTTCATGCAATTCGGATAGCAAGTAAGTTACCGAGTACGTAATTCTTTGCGATTAAAAAATTATATGGTATATTTAAAGATATACATTAAATTGTAAATAAAAGATAATTCGCATTAAGTGATTAAACAAATTTTTTTCGTACCTTTTATAGACTCTGAGTCGTCATAGTCTGAGGAGTCCCCACATGTAGAACGGCGATGAAATGATAAATCTTTAGGTAACTCTGATGTTGAATGATTATGATTTGATCGGGGTAAATAATGTTCATCTTCTTGTAAATCTTCAGGATCCTCCTGTGAGGATTTTGAGAGGATATCATTAATGAGAAATCGAGCTCTCTTAATGCTGGCTGGTGGTCCGTCTGTCGTCTTGTCCATGGGAGCTAAAGCGTTTTCTTCTTCCGGCTGAGATGATAAAAGTGGAACAGCATTCACAGTCATATTTGACACTGACATGCACATGAAAAGAGTAGTGTTTAAAAAGTTCAACTCAGTACTGTGACGTGCCTCTTTGGAACGTACACATGAATAGTAACATAGCAAAAATGACGAGGGTGAGATGGTACATCAACAACAGTATAATGTGGAAATTGGTGTGGTTCTCGGTACTTACACCTAATTATTGTGTCTTTGTCAGGATTGTGCTATGTGTTTAGTTTCGTTTCTTACGAGTTCAATATCCCGCCTGATTGGTGAAGAAGTTGAGAGATGATTTGAATATACTATGGTGTTTTTCTTTCTGATAAAATGTCTAAGTTTATCTTGACATTTGAACTATCCCAGGACCGTGTAGCAAGTTTTATTTATTCAAAAGAATGTCACAATTGTAAAAATTTAAATTGAAACGATCAGTCTCCAAAATATGAATAAGGAATAGCTAACTAATCGGTTGATGATGGTGACAACAGCTCAATGGTTGACGTAGGGATGTCGTATTTTCGTAGTTTTCTTTTCTTCAACTTTTAGGAGAGGATTACAAAGGTGAAAATGTATATATAGTCTTTCCGAAGTATTTGTTTACTTCCAAACATGCAACGATTATATTATATGGGATATACAACATTCAACAGCCAACAGCAATAACAGTACCAGTCAACTTCTTATCTTTTACTTTACTGGTTGTCAACAGATAAAAATGAAGCAATTCAGTGAGTGCGGACTATATTATAATGTCAACATGGGAAGTACTCCTTCATTTACTGTTTACTGCATATGGTTATGGTGGAGAACCGTGACGGGAGCTCTTCTAAATTGAGGTAAACCAAAAAATCCCCACGTATAATGTGCAATGTAAATAATATCTCACTTAATATGTTCCGTACACTTTCTTAGACTGTCATCTAGTATATCCTTGCTGCTGTGTGAGATGACCGTTTTTACCACACTAGTTTTACCTTTCAACTTTATTTCTTATTGTTATTCACATGAGATTTTTGAGGTCCAATTTTTTTATATTTTTTTTATTAATTCACTATGAAGAGACTCTTAAATTTGAAACAACTTCAATGACGGCCCACGTTGAAGCACTGCTGAATAATGAAAAAAAATCAACTGACAACTCTGCGGTTTAATTTTGTTTAGTATAGATTTTTTTTTCGCTCCTTTTGGTTTGGCCCGGTATCTGCGTCTGCCTGATATATAGTAACGATCAAGTTGCTTCACTTGCTGGTGTATTATGTATAGTTTTCTTTCGGGGATTCTTGATAAATAATAATTAATGTGTTGAAATTCTAATATTGTTCAACAATACTTTTGTTTTGTAATTTAGATTAGAAATGTTCAATTCGTATCAAATATTCGTGGAATATGTGGAATACTACTGACAATGTATATAAACGTCAACTCTGTAGTATAGCTCGCTCTGGGCAGGATGATTACACTCGGGCTGTTGTGTAACTAATAATGATGATTGTAAATTGAAGTGAGTACTAATAGGAAATATCTTTGTAATACTCTTCAAGAATTTTGTTGAGTATGGGTAGTTGGCTGCAGCTATTATGGTGTTGAGTGGAGAGTAAATAATGTCTGTATGGCTAGACGCTACAGACGAGAGTTCCGAGTAACAGAGCAGTTATGTAGTTGTCAATTACACAAAGTGAACTAAAGTGATAGAGCGAAAGTTGAAGGGTTAAAGAGATGAGAGAGTGGAGATACTCTGCTTCTTTGGGTTTGTCTGTTATAACTTGTTGCTGTGGAGCGACTGAGCGAAGTTGTGACGAGGGTGAATCAAAAGAGGCACACTTGGTTCTATAAAGACCTGCCCCTCTATCACTATTGGCTCACTCCGCCCCATCCCATGAAACGACCATCATCTAATTGGCCCTACCACAGATGTACCAAGCTTATCCACCCGATTTGCACCTTCCACTATTCATCTCATCACATCAAAACTAAAGATGAAAGACTATTCAAGAGTAACTGTACTCGCACTATATGCTCAACAACTATAGTAGAGACCAGACAAAACACTCTCCTTTACCAATAACCAATAATTCTACAATCACATTATCCTAAGAATGCATTATACCTTCTTTTTTGTTTTAATTTTTTTTTCACCATTAATTCAATTTGTTTCTTTAGAATAATTATATACCATCGTTGGAGATACAAGGTACATTACAACTTATACACATGTAATTACACGAATTCCGCGGAAAGCAATTTATCTCAAAAAATTATTTTATTTTATGTGCAGGAAATTTTAATAATAATAATATTATATGTTTTTTTCGAGTTTTTAAAAATTCAAAAAATTAACTTTTAAATTTGTTAATTATCTATATTTTCTTAACAATGTAAGCAAGTTAGATATTTAAAAAAAAATATACATGAAATTTCGACTGCTTGATGGAGGTATATTATTTTTTTTTAAACTTTATTTAATTTCCAATACATAGCACATGATCTTACCGACATATGTGTGTATCATAATATACACTTAATATCGCATCTTTGTCAGTAATGTATTTAAATGAAATTACACATTTTACAAACAAAGCTAAAGACAAATTAAATTATATTTGAAAGAATATTTGAATGTGATTGGGATAATTTGTATATTGACTTTTAAAAAGAAAACATGGGAAGATTGTGCTCACGATTTTCTTAACTTATTAATGATTGTATTTATATTTGGTTAATATCACATAAAATAATAATAGATGCTCTATTGCAAAAACAAGTAATATATAATTCTAATTCGAATATTATGCTATGTACTTTGGCTCCTGCAGGTGAAGAAGTATAGAAAATGATCGCTTGATTTTATATATTTCTTCCTACTATACTGCCGCAACGCCGACCTTCGGATCTGGAGGATAAAAGTATTAGTTAGTATTAAATAAAAGGACGGTGAGTACCCACATTACATGCTTATAAATGCGTACATTAGTATGAAACATGAAGATATTTAATCTGATTTTTTACTAAAGGATTAATCAAGGAAGTTGTTGAGCATAATTGAGTCAAATTGTATGACAAATTATAACAAGATTTTTCTCACGGGATGAGATGTATAATGATTACGTGGTATTATTTTAATATGATTTCATGACAAAACATGCAATTGAGTCTACTTATATCTTACATGTCATGACATGGCGTGCAAGCTGCCTGTCTCTTTCCATGTATTATCTGCATTGTTGTTTTTAAAAAAGAACTCAGTTTAGGGAGACACGTGTGTGGGCACACAGCCTGTCCATCCGTCCGAATAATACTATACAATAGCATAGGGCCACGGTACATACTTTATTAAGCTTACCTCATACCATACGTTCAAACGTACTTACCCCCTTCCCCTTCTAATAAAACATATAATAATATTGTAGGTACTTAGGTAGTTTTGTATCGTATTCATATGTCTCTGCAGTTTAACTCGTCGTTTTGTATTATGTGCTGAGCATGTGAAAATCGTGTGACAGACACTTCTGCCTTTATTATTATATTGTTAAGAGTTACGAGACGGAGCATAATATGAGGACTAGTTAAGTTGAGAGTGGAGTGAGTTTAGCTGGAACAAAAACCTTGTGCTTGTAGATAGTAATATGTGTCGGATATTGTCATTGAACAAGCACGACAATTCACAAACATATAGAGGAACAGTTGTAAACAATTTTGGGATGAACAGAAAGAACGGAGTCTTTGTTGTCTGCTGTCTGCTCTGTATTTACATTGACATGACCATTAGCTTTACATTTGCATGCCTTCACCTCTACCTCCTGATCTACATAATTCTATGAACATGTAATTAGTTAAAATTTACAATTTATTACGTTTCAAATTGAACATGTTATCATTACGTTGTCTTCATTAACCCATCGTGGATGCAACGTGACGATGACCAAACGATCCTTTCCTATCCTCTATCGTAATGGTAAAATTAATTTTAATTTCATTAGTTTCTTAGTATAGGAATTTTTCCTAATTTAAAGGTGATAACTACACTACAACTGCGAAGCAATACAATAGTCGAAATTCAAAATCCAAAACCTAATATTCAACTGATATTATTGTTAGAACTAATTTTCAATTACTCTTATAGAACAGCGGGAATTCGAGTATGTAATAGATCAGCCCTTCACAAATCATTTCAATTTGACGGTATACGGTACCTTATTACCTCACCTACCTAGGTAGGTAGGTAGGTACTTTATGTCTCCGTTTTGGAGAGAGTGGGAGGTATATATCCGGTAGTGGCTTGGCTCGTTCGCTCGTTATTTAATTCAGTGTGTTTCGGATATTGTTTTGAGATAGTTTTAGAGTTTAGTTGCAGTTAGGTACGAATGCATAATATTTGTATAGGGTAGAAGATGGAACAGATTTAAAGAGCGTCTCAGCCTAATTTGTTCCATGGGTGCATGATGCATGCTCTCTTATTTTCTGTCTCTGTTCCGGATGTTCTACTTTGATAGATATACACAGCGGACGGACACTCACACACACACACACCAAATTCACGCTTAACAAGCATGAGACAGCAAACCAGAGAGTAGAGAGTGCTTCATCTGCCGTGCTGCATTTTTGAATGCACCTTCTATAGGTAGGTACCTACCTACTTTGCTACAGCCATATGTATTGACATTAGCTTCATTCACATGCATATAATCATCTTCACTTAAGTGGAGATCTACTTGGCAATATTATTTGAATTTTATTACAATGTTAGGTTATAGACGCACTGTCTCATATGCACGTGCCACATATAATATATCACCGTGATTTGAACATTAGTATCATCAGAGTATCATTCCGTTCAGCATCATTGTATATATAGCTGATGGGACATGGTATATCTGTTTTTTAGGATTTTATTTGTGTGCGCATGTACTGATACTTTCTGGCTACAAATTTTGTTAGATTAGGCATGACTATAACATAACCTAATGAATTTGTACAATTAAATAATTTACTTAAATATCCACTAATTTTAAAAATTAGATTTTGTAAAAAATTAGGAAAATTCTATTTAAGATTTTGTTGAACATATTTTTTTTCATGCATTATATTTTGAAATTTTATGATTTAAAAAATTCCAAACCCCAAAAGCATCAATAATCAAGAATTAGACAGAAAATATATTACAAAATTGTTTGAATCACAACTTACAAGCGCTCACGGTAGATAAATGGTTTGCCATAATTGACACTGCAAAATACTATTGAAAATATCCGACAGCCACATTCAACGTAGTACTCAATAATGCATTGAGATGATTTACTTTTGTAGGAGTACAATTGAACCTTTAGAACTGCCGGTGGCCAGTGTGTGTACATAGAAGTAGAATCTTTGATCACCCGAACAGATACACAAAAAATGCAGTTTTTCGTACTTGGATAACATTTTAGAGCGTTAAAGCATTGAAAGATGCATATAATCTCATTACGTTCTGTAACTGTGTGACTGTATGGCAGCGGCAGTGTAAAAAGAAGCAGAGAAACAAATTCAATCGTCAGTCGTCGTCATCGTCAGTTATGGTGGTACTACCATTGCTATATACCATGCAAAAAAATGGAATGAATTGAAAATGCAGCAAATAGTAACATCGTGCGTGAGTTACGAGGACGGGAACCATATCCATGTAACGTACCTACCTAATGTAAAAATGTAATGTGAGTTGAGGGAGAGGAAAAAAATCCTTGGAAGTAAAGTGAAAAAGTACAAGTTTCAGTATTCAATTGTCAAACTACTTTCAAAGTTTATAGGCATGTATATACATGTAGGTAGGTACATGTGTACGCAGGCTATACAGCTAAAGTATGAATTAGGAAAAGGAATCGGAAACATTTTACCATCGAAATCTGAATCAAAACTGCGGCTGGCAGGACTACTGAAGTCAAGCTCACAACTTATAGGCCAGCTCCACTACTATGGTAGCTTAACTCTGGTTTACTAAGGTACCATTGAAACGCATGGAATCTATCTCCACTGAACCATTGTCGACAGTTAACTTGACTGTAGTAAACGCATTTACTGCAGTAAAACTCTCGACTAGGAAAAATTTCCTAGTTAACCAGAGTTACTAGAGTAAACCATCACACCAGCCACACCTAACCATCGACCATTGGTCGTGTTCCGGACCAATCCTAACAAATACATACTACCACGAGCGGGGGAAGTCAATGTCATCGCCATGTCAAGGCGCCAGTTGACCTTTTTATAGTAGTATTTCATTTTGGTAATACTTAAATTACCAGATATGTTAATTCTTATTTTAACCGTATGCATTAAAAAATTATTTAAGGCAGTTGTAGTGCACTGAAATTGTGAAATATTGTTAATTTATATTTTTTATTGTTTTACGTAAAAATGTTAAGTTTTCAGTACGTTTTGACTTCACAATAAATAACAATACCAATAAAAATTCACAATTTCAATGCACTAGGCAGTTGTAGATGTTAATGTGTTACTGTACGAGCATCGTTTTGTTTATGTTTATGTTACAGGATTTGTTTCAAAACTCATTGTTTCTTGCACTCAAATTGTCCTATATATATTAGGTTAATTTGAAGCACGACAATGACGGTTGTATCGAAGTGGTATCATTTTGTTGTTATTATTTGTAGCTGTGATTATGTCATTGATTCAATGTTCTTGAAATTTGTTTCCGAACAACTTCTTTGTAGCTGAAGTACTCCAAATGTCATTTAAGTTAAAGTTAGAATTCGAAAATTTTCTTATAGTTTAAATAACGGCTATGATTATTATTTACCTTCGTATTTATAACTGCTAAATACTACTTACCTATAAATGTGATATCGTCAACACGATAATCTATTTATCAGGCTATGATAGTGATCGAAATGGTCTGGTCCGGACCAGTAAAATCTGGTCTGGTCTGGTCTGGTCTGGTCTGGTCTGGTCTGGTCTGGTCCGGGGGTTTCGGACCAGACCAGACTTTTTCGGACCAGACCAGACCAGACCAGATTTTACTGGTCCGACCATATGCAAAAATTTTAAGGACATTCAGCAGGATAATTTTGTTTTCTGCTCTTTTTTGTTAAATTACCTATGTATATATATGTTTCTATATAACATTCAAAATCAACTCTTTCAAATGAGTGATATTTATTTTTTGAAAAATCCGGAGCAAAATTTTAGGCGAAATTTTTCAGAAAATTTTTATTTTGGGATTTACTGGTCCGAAGTGTTCTGGTCTGGTCTGGTCCGGCCGTCGGACCAGACCATATGGTCTGGTCCGGTGATGTCGGACCAGACCAGACCATAAAACCAGGACCAGACCAGACCATTTCGATTACTAGGCGATGAAAACAATTTTCGGCACTGGACTGAGCTGAATGTGCATTGGCTACCCCTTAATTGAACTTGCAATGTAATAACATTGTTCCGTCTCCACTACCATCGCTACTATGTACTACAGTACCGTGCTTTACTGAGGTTACAATACAAACAAGTTACATCGTCTCCACTACTCTAGCAACCAAACAGTGCTGTAATGGAGATGATTGTCAAAAACTCGTGACTGTAGTTAGTTACCACAGTAAGGCTACCATAGTAGTGGAGGTCCGGTATTAGAGTACGTTAGTATAAGAACATAAGTTCATTTTCTAATTTATTTATGGCAAATATATATTGCGCTCGCTGGATTAATAGTAATTATGTGTGTATGTATCAAGGGTTGTAGGATTTTTCCTACCCGGACTTTTCCTACCCGGACTTTTCCTACCCATTTGGTTACTACGCGGATTTTTCCTACCCAGACTTTTCCTACCCAAGACCAACCCTAGGACTTTTCCTACCCGAGACTATTACTTATGTATAGAAATAAAACAGAAACACAACTATTTATGAGTGCATCGTAAATTAACTCCAGGTTATAATAAAATGCAAAAGCTGTGGGCATATCTTTGCGCAATGTGTAGTTTCTTTTTCGTACATGGGTAGGAAAAGTCCTAAGTTCGGTCGTGGGTAGGAAAAGTCCGGGTAGGAAAAATCCGCGTAGTAACCAAATGGGTAGGAAAAGTCCGGGTAGGAAAAGTCCGGGTAGGAAAAATCCGTTTACCATATCAAGATAGATGACTGGAAAATAGAAAAATCTGGTCTAGACTAATTTTGTATCGGGTGAATCGGGTCTCAATGAAAATTGTGGATTGTTAAGAATATACATTACATATAATGACATATGGATACATCTTAAATGTCTCGCTAAAGTGTGCCTACATGTACGTACTTGGCATACATTCTACGCGAATTAGAATTTTTGATAAATGTTTTCTTTTGTGTGATTGACAATTTTATATACTCGTTCTGGTTGGCTACTGGCTATTAGCTATTAGCTTGACAGTACAAATGAAGTACAATGTTAAAGTTGGCTTTGCCTATATACTTTAACATTTTAGCTTGATTTTTTGTTGTTGCTGTAGTCGGAATCGGAATCGGATTCGAGACTGTAATGTCGTTCTCGTTTATTTTGTTCATAGTCGGGGTGATGGATACTAAGTATAGAAAATAATGGAATCTGAGGAGCTCTTAAAAATTTATACACTTTTACAATGTAGGTATCTGTATAGCATACTCAATATTGTTTGCTTGTAACAAGTACATACATTAATCCTATACCACTATTATGTCTGTAGGTACTTTATAAATATAAATACGTGCATATAAATGTAGAATCAAGAATTCGGTTAAGACGTACAGGTAGGACAGAGGAGGTAGTAAAGGAAAATACTTGAGTAAAATACAGTAGCTTAGGTTTTGAATGGTGAGGGTGGAAAAAAGGATCGACTGACTTTTTACGAACAAACAAGAGTGAGTGAGTGAGTTGAGCGAACATTGTGTTGCGTTATGGTCTGGTCGTATGTATATAGGGTGTGAGTGTTAGTTACACACACTGAGAGAATACGGTGGGCTACCTTCTTTTTTTTGTTGTAAACTCCACTCTACACATGTGGACTGTGTGGACTGGAATTGATGAGAAAATCTTTTAATCTTGTCAGTTGAGACCACTTATAGAGGAGAGTGTTGAATAGGCATAAAGCACACCCTGGCACCAGCCAATTTACCCACATAATACGATCATAATAGGAGTCATTCGTACACCTTGATAAAATATTCGTTATTCTTATTGATCAGGAATCCCTACATGCCTCAGAAATGATTAGTCTCCCTATTGTCAAGTTAATTGCATTCGGAGAGCTGTACACGAACGAAACGACGACGAACTTTACTTTCCCCTCTCTCTCTCTCTGTCTCTCTCACAGCTCCCAGTCCCAGTCCCAGCTCACATAATATGTAGGTAGCACCTATTCACTATTCACAGTCAGCCCCATCAGAACAGAATTTGAGAGCCATATAATAGAACCAGGAGGAGAAGGAAATCCTATTCACTTCAAAATAGTCGTCGTAAGGCAAGAATCCAGATATATCTCTCCTATCTCTATCTTCATATGTATATCTTGGTAGCTTAGCGTTCCCTTTAGCTTGGCCACGTTTTCCAAACAAAACTCAAACTCTCAAGAACGGCCATATTATAGGCTTTCAAAGCAATTGCCATCCTACCTTAAAAATCCTTTCGCCTTTTCTCAGAAGTTAATAGCAATCGCTTACCTTATAGCAAATGAAATCGCGATATATCATTATTATACAAACATAGGGAAAAGTAGTAGCTACTATATTATATTGGGTTTATTTGCTGCTCGCATGATTCTATTGAAATCGTATTTTTTCGCTTTACTATCCACATCATAACATACATACCCTCAAGATATATTATAATAATTATATATTTAACTTTTGTAGCACTACAATTTATACAAACTGGAAAATTAATGCTTGATTTAACTCTATAAAGTTAGTACAGTCAAGTACAAATAGAATTATTAGGGTCCATATAAATTCTTTGTATGATATATAATTGTAAGCAATATCATCTGTGAAGAACCAAAATGACCCTATTCATTTTTAACTAAAAGCAATCTCAACTATCTACAAAAATATTCAAATATGTCCTGAGAACATTTATGTATGGAACATTTTACAATTTTCAAACACATAGAATTAGAACACCTTTTTGCACCTTTTTAAAAACATGGAATTAGAACATTTTGCACCTTTTCAAAAACATTGAATTATAAAATTTTGCACCTTTTCGAAAACATGGAGTTCGAATATTTTGCACTTTTCAAAAAAGTTGTTTATAGAACATTTTGCACTTTTCCAAAGCATGTTTATTATTTTGTTTTTATGACATAGCTCATTTTGATTGTAGCTTAAATTAGATATGGGTCATTTTGGTTCTTCACTCACGATATAATTGTCTATAAATGAATTTAATAATGACAGAATTACCAATACTAATCTATATTCCTGTAATTGCAGAAAAAACTGGAGGAAGCAGGTGATCCAATTGTTATCGTTGTAGTGTTATTACGCGTCAGAAGTCAACAGTCAACATCAGCTTAAAAATTTATCTTAAAATTTGATATTGATTCAAACTTTAAAACTTTGCTGATGAAAATGAAAAAAAGAAACGATGAAATTGAATGAACTGGCGTGAAATGTCAATTTGAACAAGGAACAATGAAAAATGCTGGAGTGCCTACCTGAGTATAATACAATATACATGAACGGTGTAGAGTACAAAAACAAATTGTAAGATAAATACAAAAATATTATAAATACAATAATGTAACCAGCGGACGTGCCTTCGTCGATAAAAAGAATTGAATGGAACTGTAACAAAGTACGAACAGCAATTGGATTCTCTAACCTGTTGGTGAATCGAATAGTAGTTGCTGCAATGTGGATATCTGCAGACAGCCGGCTTTAAAGATTACGCAGCATAAGTACAAAAGTGCTCACCTTTTACCGTATCAAGGTATAGATAGGTTATAGATATAGGTATGCTATATCCAAAATGTGCAAGGGTTAGAAGTTAGAAAAAATAACACAGAATTGATTACAAGTCAAATTTGAACATTAATACGTAATGAATCTAATGTATTTTACATTTACTCCGCTAAATTGTTTAATAAGGGAGAGAGACGAGAGCAGAGGACCAAGATAAGAGCAGCTGGGGTTTTGACAAGAACTTTAAATGGGTAACGTATAGTGATGTACATACATACACTATATAGTGTATAGTGATGATGGGATATCTATTTTTTCCAACCACCTCCACTCGAAACGAAAACGATGAATTCAAGCATGAAAAGATGGACAAAAGAGTCTGCATATGGCCGGAAGGAAATTGTTTAAACCGATTAAAGGAGACAAAAGCCATTTCCGCAACGCACCGATTTCATTGTTGATGGAGCGACACTCACTTTACGGTCTGTGTATATATCAGCATCAGTCCTCACTAGTCAGTCAGTACGGTCTATATATTCTTCAGGATATACCTATAGCACCCTCCAACCTGCACGGTGTGTGTACCTCTTCCCTACTCCACAGTACTCCACACTCCACAGTAGTGAGTGAGGCGATCGAGTCAGGTTCGGCTCCCACATATTAATTTTATATATCAAAAGCTAGTCAGCTCACCTATACGTTATTAAGCTATACGTGCTCTATTATGTACTCCTGAGAGGGACTGATTGTAATAATTTAGTGTGTGTACATTGTACAAGTGTTACTTTATTTATTATACTCATCGTGTATACCTAATTGACACAGTTGGAGTTGTAGTGGAAATTCGTATTCGAACATTCGATGTCAGGGCGGCTTTCCCTGCACTATGCTCATGCACTCACACAGCTTACATTATCTCTACAACTTTGTCTAACAATAAACTGTATTTTATGCATCGGAATTATATATCGTATTTCTGGTACTGGTATTACTATAGTAAATGTTTGGGTTCTGGTTGTGGTACAGATATCTCTCTGGTATATAATGTGCCTTCAGTTACAGTCCACTGTCTACATCACAAGATTTAAGATAAAACACATTAAAAAAAACCAGGAGCAGAAAATATCTACTATGCGCAAGAATATGTACATAACCACCACCAACATCCCCATCCATGGAAATGGAAATGGGAAATTTATGACGTTAATAGTCAGTGGTGGCTTTTGGTTTGGGTTTTTGGTGTTCAGTCTCAGAGTCTCACCCGGTCTAAAAAATCCAACTCTTCAGCTTAGTTAGCATTATGCAGAGGCAACGAGATTATCTTGACCGACATCATTTTTTCGAGAATCTAAACTCGTTCGATTCTGATTATTACATTAGGACGACATTAGCATTGTTATTACCCCACTCTAATGAACACGAAAAGACCAAACCATGTATAAATAGTGTATGTGCCAGGTCTATGTATGTGTATCGCTAGAATGCATATAGGATACTTTGATACTCGTCTATTATGCAACTAAATAGGGTCTAACTAAAGAGAACTAAAAGTCCCGCTGGCTATACTCCAGCCTTTCATGTGACATTTATTTCAATTGGTTTATTTTATGGACAATTGTTCAACTTTAATGATCAGACAGTCTAGATTTTTACCCGTGATAAAACCAATTTAATTTAAATGCTTTTAGTAGTAGATTTAACACGATTTATTAGTACATTTACATTTGCAAAAAAAAAAGAATAACTTGTTCTTTTATGTTTTTCCCCTTCACATTAAAACCATTTTACATTTTAATCTATGCTTTGAGCTGAACATGGGAATGTAAAAATCAAAACCGACCTTTCCCCTTTTGGTCGATCTTTTTGGTTTTGTTGTTTTTATATCTTTTCCGGATCCTGTGACTTTGGTTTCGGCCACATTACTGACTACTACTACCTTTGTTATGTAGCTTCAGCGTAAACATAATTATATATATTAGTTTACTATTGTGTGACATCAGAGCCACGATCGGCAATTAACAGCAAGGAGGGACTTTTGAACTGGACATTAATACAACTTAAGTTGCAGATAGAAACGCTTACATACTACTGTGATTATGATTACTGATAATAATGTCTGTATAAACTATGACCTGGACCTGAGAACTTATGTTTCAGTATTTCGTAATTTCAGTATTAATCTAAATTGCAATCATCCCCTAACATATTATATTGTGTTTCTCTTGGATTTCCTTGAAAGTCGGAATTAATTTAAATAAAAACGAAAACAAATATTACGTCAATTTCTATCATTTCCCACCAACATAAAAGACTATATAACAAAGTCTTATTAAATTATTTAATTTAATCATGACAAGACAATCATGAAACGACGCAAAACTTTTGACTGGGACATGAAATCTAAATCGGAATGTGTATATATGTAATCGAGCTATGTAACTGCTCTGTATTTCATTATTGTGCAGTAAACCGTGTGTAAAAATGTAATACATCTTTAACTGGGAAGAACTATAGTGCAATCTATATTCTACTGGACGACAGTAAAAAAAGGTAAGGCTATACAAAGTTATAAAATATTTATAAATGTACATTAAATCGTATACTTTTACTATTAAACACTCATTGCTTTAGTGATTTAATTTGTGTAGAGATATACAATGATATTATTATGGTCACTTCCCACGATTAACCGAGTCTCCTCAGAACATGCATTTTTCAGATAATACACTTGCAATTAGATATGCACTCGCGTGTATGTAAACGCCCGCTTGACATGGTAATTTCAAAGTATAACAAACGATTATGATTCAAGGGGCTTGTAAGTTGTACGTAATGTGTAGTAGAATTATTGTCTATTTTTTTATCAAGAAAATAATTCAAGAGATTGAAGGACGGCAAAAAAATCCAAAGTCAGTATAATAACGATAATGTAGATACTTACTATGTTCATTGCATTCTTTCGTCGTTGGAGGTGCAAAACATTCTATTGATCAGAGGCACCTACATCATCGTCCTATACCTACTGCAGTATATTTTTAAATGAAAAGTGGATGCAGGTGTATTCATTGTTTGCAAGGGACATGGCTGCAAAACGCGACATCTACGTTTTAAAAACCATTGTAATATTTGCAAACACCAACGTTTTTTTAATAATTTATTATGGCGTTATAAATTTTGAAAAATAGGATACCTAGTTGCGATTATTTGTGGTGTCTAGTTAAACATTATTACGACGATTTCGGACTTTAAAAAAAAGCGGGACGTTTTGCGCTGTTTTCAAGTTTGTGGGTATGACATGACGCTCTGCCCAGTTTTAAAAAATTGTAATTTTAACTCTTAATTAGCACTTCCACAAATACTGATTTTTATATTCTTAAGACGTATTTCATTGCTTGCAAAAGACTCACGTAGGACCTATTGCATGTTGAAAATGCAGATATCATGTTTTACAACTTCAAGTTCAACGACAGCGCATGCATTACATGCCACCATAGCTATAAACCAGGTATTCCTCAATTTTATTGATAGCAAAGTTTAAAGTAGTTAAAAGTCATTTGGACTCATTGAATTGAAATTGAACTCGTGAAAATAAGACAGAAAGAAAAAGAGGAGAGATAAAAAGGCCGATGCCCAGTCTCAGCAGTGTACTCACAGAGAGATCAGTTCCACGTAATCCCAATCCCATTGCTAAAGCAAAGGCGATGAGTTCATTCGATGGAGATGTGCTGGGCAGATTACAATTACAAAGATGTTAAAGGGTATGTGTTCTTCAAGTTGGATAATTGAAGGGTACCGACGACGTTTTTGTTTTTATATGGCAACTTCTATATACAGCATATACACGTATGTACATATAGACGGTCGATCATCAGTCAATACTACTAAACAACACATCTCCTCTCGCTTTGACTTGACTGACTGAGTCAGCCAAATCTAATTGACAGAGTGATGCTGCTGCTGCTGTTGTTGTTGTGGCCACTGTGGATGGAGTACCTGCGTATATGTGATTGTGTATCTTTTATACCTGTAGATATCATCATCATATATGAGTGATCATACCCCTTTTGTTTTTTTAACCTCCAACATTTTGCCGCACTCATCAAAAGTATTAACAGTCAATTTATTATCTCCGTCTGGGTCCGTCCTCTTTGTGCGACGGAATTCTTAATTGATTCAATAGACGTCTGGAAATGCTTATGTTACTCACTCATGATCCAGGCGCTCAGAGCAGCTAGCTGAGGAAATAATTATTGGGAGGCAACCTGGTCGTTGCGGAGTTGGAGTTTAGTTCAAGTTGAATTTTGTAAATGCCTGTAAACGTTTTTACACACAGTCATTTTCATTTCTCATCTCCAAGCCTCGGCCAGTCCAGGCCAGACCAGGCCAGACCAGACGAGATCAGAGCATCAGTTGTCCATCGTATCTTAATCGGAATCGTATATCTACACTATACACTTTCCATAGTATTATTACATTTGATCGTTTCTTAATATCTTTTTTTCCTCTTCGTATATCTTCTCCGTCTCTGTTTCTCCTATTAACAACAATAGCAATTCTTGTGGGCTGTTTGCTTTCTGTAATGTGCGCTCTGCAGCAGCTGAATGGCAGAGCCAGACATACTAATGTTTATGTTAGCAAATCAAGATTCATTAAATTGGTAATTGCCATCGAATTGGTAATTGATACTGTGGTCAAACCCTGCCATTTACAATTTACTTAAAAATATTTCTGCAATACAATGTTTACCACCCACCCTACGAAAATTTTACAATAGTTCAACGATGATAGTGCAAATCATTTTTTTTGACAAGTTTTTGTAGATAATTCCACTCGTATTAAAATAAAAAGCAACATGTTATGTAATAATTGCATGTTCAGTTATGTGTAGTGGCAAATAGGGACTATTGTAATGAGCTGAAACACCACAGGGTAATTGTAAATAAACATCTGTTAAACTTCGACACGTCGACTCCCACCTTTTGTTTCAAAGTTTCAAAACGCAATTTTCAAATCTTCCAAATTCTGGAACTTACGACGTTTAAGTACCACTTTTTGGAGCATTTAAATTTTTATTTTGTATACTTTTTCCGATGATTTAAATACTAAGGTTTACGATACACAAAATTCCATCACCATAGATTATATATACCGCTTAATAAAACGATTTTAGGATTAAGGATTTCAGGATGTTATAAAACTTTACAAACTTATTGTAACTCGCGTATTCAACAGTAATGGCCATAAAATGACGATGACGTAGTAAATTTGACAAAAAAATGTAAACTATATACGCAGAAACAATGACAAAGACAAAAGTTTTAGCTAGACTCTAAAAACTATAGCAATTTCCTTAAACCATGATAAAGAGCATGAAAACAGGAAGTATTTTCCGTAACATCTGTCAATCTGCTAATTTAACCTAGTCAATTACATTTATTTACAACTTCCACTATAACAATCCAATAAAAAAAAGCAAGAGGACCAGGAAAGCAAAAGCAAGGTTCCTATAATATAATCCTATCCCAGATAATTGTGAAGGTAAAATTATTGCATTGTAAAAATTAAAATAGAACCATTTACATTAACATTATACACTACCGACTACCGACTATTTCGAGCCAAACCCTAAAGAGCAAATTTAATCTAACGTAAAAGTTATGAGAGAACGAGAGCAAAAAAATTAAATAAATTGTTTTTTTTATTTACTGCCAAAATGATGATGATGCTAATGTCGAAGTCGAAGAGCAGGAGCCGAAGCCGAGTCACTCCTTCCTAATGCATACTAATATGGAGCAGAACAAATTACAGGAGGTTATACGTAATAAAATAATTACACTTTGGATTTTAGATTTTGAACGATTTGATGGGAGTGTCCACGGTGTGAATTGAATTGCGGGAGCCGGAAGGTCGTTTCGTTTGACCAGGACCGTATCCATAATATGTGATACCATATACCATAGTAGGTACGTTCAGTACCAGTACACCCTCAGACGAAATAGATACCCTATTGTATTAATGAAAATCCTATTTCCTGTCCACCAAAACTAAAGCCAAGTTCAGCTGATGTTTTATTGGGATAACACATTAATGCGGAGCCCATATCATTGATATTGATATGCCTTCAATACGAATACGAGCAATAATTGAAACAATGAAAAGTATTATTATAAATGAAGGCGCATGAAATGACATGAAACAACTGATGGCTGATTTTGATTCCAGTAACGATTATAGTTACCTTGTTTTTTATTGTATAAAATTTAAAAGCTTTTTATTCTAGTTTGACCGCGAACGCTTATATCTTTTTCCACCCTCACTCTTCCAAATTCCACACCAAGGACCTCAAAAGGCCGAAGACCAACTATGTACATAAAACAAAACATATATTCTACTGCTACTGCTGTTTTGTTCAAAAATAATAAAATGCCCTCCTGACTTTGTGCGCTTTTGACTGTAAATGTATTAATGATTGTAATAATAGGGAGTGATGGTGATGGGGTATCATATACGAAGCAGCAGAAGTCGAAATAGACATAAAAAGGTAAATGAACAATGAACTTGTACTTATCCTATCACAAGTATTATTATTTATCTGCAGATCAAAAAATATAACACCAACAACCAACCATATATGTTTCCAAATCATATTTTATGTACGTTTTGGAATAATACTTCAAAATTTGAGTTTAGGTACCTACCCATACTATTAACTGCACTTACTTTTAGTGTAAAAATAAGTTTAATTTATAAAAAAAATGTGTGCACTGCTTACGATTTAGATTTAGTACTTTTAGAGCACGTCTCTACCTTATCTTGTACTTGTTATTCTGTATAAGTCTAAAAAAATATATGCAGATGAATATACCACAATTTAGCATTATTAGACTCATATTTAATAGAGATTTACTTAGAAATTAATTAATCAGAACATGAACTCTATCTCTGATTCTTCTGTAATTTTCTGTATAAACATGCATTGAGGTGTGCGTTTTAATTCTTTTTTTAAAATTTTTAATTCATTCACCATCCCATGGCCATAAATCAAATCTCCTGTCTATTTTTCATAGTATATAAGGCATATATGTAATATAAACTATAAAATATTAAATCCAAAATCCGGATGTTACAAGAAAAAAAAACAGGTTGTTGTATTTACAGTCCAATGTTTGATGTTGATCATGATTGTTTTTTTGATTTTGGTCCTGATTTTGAATCTTCTTTTTGCCTCTCATTATGAACTACTTTGTTTCGCATTCATGGAATTTATCGCAATAAACAGTCTGTACAGCCTAATAATGGTGTAGAACGACTTTACCTCGACTTTGAGCTTTGATTTGGCTTTCAAGTTGTTTTTATATTATTTTTTGTTTTAATTTTAATGTTGAATTTTAATCGCATGTTGATTGTTGATGGGGGTTGGCTGATTTTAATATAGGATAAACAAACATATATATAGAGATCTCACCGTAAATTAATCGACGATCCATCAAACGCTATTATTCAGCTTTTCCGGATTTTGTTATTCATCATTCATAATAAAAATATAGTGTTTTCGTTATCGCGTATATAGATACATTTGAAATTAGTACATGAAAAAAAACGTAGCCGTAAATCATATTTACATCAGTTTTTATATTTCCAAAGTTAAAAACTACAAACTACAAGAAAGAAGAGTCATACATATTATGTACATATTATTATATTATTAATGTTATTTGTTTGTACATGGATAATAAGGTTGGAAAGGTTGTGGTCAGATTATTAGATTAATAAATAGATAGGGGTGCTAATCTGTAATAATAATCGTATTATGCTATATAGCATAGCAAAGCATGTCATGTCATGCAAGGTTACTTGACGGTGGTGGTGATGGTCAATTTTCAAAGTCAGAATCAAAGGCAATAACAAAGTTCAAAACTTGAAAGGGCTAAACTCGAATTTAATTTAATTTTACAGATAATCCTAACTCCACACTGAAGATAGTAAAAACGAAGATAGTAAGCATTAAACAGTAAAAAAAAATGCGGATGTTCTTAATGTAAAATGTAATGATGACATTTTATGTATAATCCATTTTCATAAAAATAATAAAATGAAATTTTAACCTCACCTATAACAAGGCTATTAAAAATCATTACCATATAAATATTTATGAAGCGGGAATAATGAAGTGAATGAATACGAAACGAAATTGTCTCTCATAATCAGATCACAACAGCAGACAGAGGAGTATGTAATGTAATGTATGAAAAATAAAATATGTTTAAACTTACAAACAGTAGTATAAACAAGACAAAAACTACTGTAAATAATTCGGTAATTAAATTTTGAATTAAATTTAAGTCTAAATTAAAAGTCTACAATTTTATTGTTACTACTATATATACTACTTTAAAATGTGTTTAAACTTTAAAATGTGTACCAAGATTTCACACTTAACGATACTCAGAGCAAAGAGCGGTCGGCGGTCAGGGTCATAAATGCCTGATGAAATGAACTATTTACTACTCCCAAACTAAATATAAAAACATATTAAATATATGAAGACATGTTTGGCAAAACGGGATAAGTATTTTTTTTAAATGAGATTCAACTAGATACGTTACTGTGTTCATGGTAAAGTTCAAAGTTCAGCAAAATTAATGTTTGTAAATAACCAAAATTTAGAATTGGGGCAAAACGGCTCAAGTCATTTAATTGTTTTTTTTTTGTTTCTGTAAGGTTTACTTTGATGTACTTCAGAGGCGGACTGGCAATTCAGGCAAGTCCGTCATGTCCGGAGAAACCTTCGGTACCTGAACCCAAGCGGAGGCCTTTTAAATTGGGCTGTCTGATTAGGTGTAATGCTAAATCACACAGCGTTTTTGTCAAGATGGCGGCTTGTTTTATTTAGTAAAAGAAACATTAAAGAAGTAAAGCATTAAAATGTTTCTAATAATGGATAGATATCAGTCAGACCATTGCAGATATTTTTGAAGATTTGTATTGTTTTGATTTTACCGGCCGATGGACAGACTACCATACCAATTGCATACAATTACAATTAGAATGTATAAAGTAAGAGAGAATGAATAAATAAATATCTGTGAGAGCCATTTGAATAAATATGTCTATCAACAAGCTGTAATATGTGCATTCTACTATAGCTGTACTCCATAGGTAGGTTGCCTTTTACTGCTGAAATTTGATGGATCTTGTTCATGTAATGAAGAGGTAGGGAGCATCTTCGGTCTTCACTATCATCAACAGTCTTGTTCGTCAGGTTCAACTTCATGCGCCTTTCATCGTACACACACATGATTTTGGCTTGTAATCTATAAATTATCCAAATCCTATGCAAACTCTATCTATACAATAGTCACAAACTCCACTTAAACTTAAAATATCTGTTGTATAAGTATACTGTATGTAACTATCATTATTTCCATAGCCATTTTATCTTGATGATGATAACCGAGCTCAAAGTTAGAGTTAACATGCACAGATGTACCTAATAGGCCCAAGGTATAACCATACCTCAAAAATGAAACGTGTCGAAGCAGTAATAGCATATAACTGGTAGGTGTATAATAGAAGATAGAAATGCCCAATTGCCAATAAGGAGTCTTGTAAATCATTTTGATCATTATTGTATGCAGTTAACAGTTAATAGTTATACAGTAGGTAGAATAGTTCCATAGATAGTTAATAGTTAAATTAAATAGCATGCAGATGTAACAGGTTAAATAATGCTGAATTTCAAGATATACTTGCCGACAAATAGTAATTTATTCAAAATTTATATGAAAACGTTAACGTCGTGCATTGTCGTGCAATCGTATTTTATTTTATGGTCTTTTTTAAAATCTGTAGTAATCGTAATGTAGGAATATTACGGTGTTTGGCTGTTTGGTGTTGTGTTGTTGTTGTGTTAAAGGCAAAGGAGAGGTGCTATTTCAAAAAAGTCAATTATCAATTTCCATTTCCAATTGTACAGACCAAATCTGGTTTTAAAATTTACCTTATTTTCACAGATAGTTATTATTCTATTATACACACTTGAATATTGTTACCTTAACTATGTTCCCATTGAAATTAAATGACGTCGTTGTCGTTCGTGCCAAATCAAATCAAATCAGGGAGGTTCATCGTTTCGTTCATTGTTCATATATAAAATACGTGGTTCATACGGTGTATGGTGTAAAGTACTTACATTGCATTTGGGATATTCGATTGTCAATTTGGGAAATAATCATAATAATAATGTAACATACTAATACTAATGATGAGAAAGAGTATAAAAGTACGAATTTACAATTTAAGGATTCCTAGTGCAATTATGGGGAACGGGGATGGATGGTTGGTGAGTGGCTTTTTGATTTGGTGTTATCAAATGAAAACAGTCGATGAAATATCTATTAGGAAGGATTTCATGCAGTTTCATATTCTCAAGCTACAAAGTCAGATTAAATGAAGTAAAATGGAATGGAGTGTAGGGAATCCTAATCATATTCTTCTTTTCTCAATAAGGTAATAAATGAACCAAACCTTTTTTAACTATTGAATTATCCCCATTATAATATACATAATGAGACATATTTGTTAGCCGGTTAGGCCATGTGTCTGTAGTCTGTTGTTAGGACCTAGGTAGTTGCGTTGTCTGTACAGTTTTTTTAACGTGCGGGTATATGGATATACTTGATGTTGATGTCGATGCGATGTCGACGAATAATTCGAATATTCAAGTTTGAAAAGTGTACAAAAAATACGGACATATGAGAAGGCAATAAAGTAAAGTAAGTATGTACTTAACATAGACTAATAGTCTTTGATTTCGATTTTGTTTAGCTGCTGTGTTGGTGTTGTTAGTAGTTGGGGCTGCTGCTGATGGTGATGGTGCTCCTCTTCTTGTTCGAAAAAAAGAAGACGAAAAAGAAGGAGAAGACGAATCTCAGGTGATAATATGAGAAGTTGGAATAATATAGTTGAGATAATAAATGAGCGCGCGTACCAATGAGAAATGTCACGATTCCAATCATTTTCACCGCACATCACTGGAGCATCTCACGATCATCCTCATCGTCAAGAGAGTCGGAATAAAGAGTCGAGGAATTGAAATGACGATAGCAAATTATATCATTCAATAGACAATTAGGGTGGAAGAAAGAATCTACGAGACAAGACAACGACGAAGAAGAACGGACCTAGACGAGTCAGCAGCTCATAATACAGAGAAAATAAAGATGGTAGTAGTAGAGTACTTACATGAAATGGTAAAATGAAATGAAACGAGACGAAACGGCAATCATTATTATACTATTATCATCTGCATGGCGTATGGTTATGGTACCTTACCCCCAATCTCGATCCCGATGCGAGCGTCTAATACCACTTCAAACTCCCAGCTTTTTGATGTGTTAGTGTGTATACAAAGTATAATTATACTATATAAAACTAATACACTTGATATTAACTTAACAGATACATGGCGTAACCGTGTGCTCGGCTCCATCATCGGCATTCTTCAGCTTCAGCTTGGCGTTGGAGAAGATTTTGAAGCGACAAACAAGTTTCTCGATCTCCTCGACGACTCACAAACTCGGACGGAATAATCAGTTTAACTATTCAGTGTGTACAAAATAGGTAAATCAAATCTTGAGTGTGTTTGAGGTGCTGCTGCGGTAAATAGTCATAGCTCTCTAGCCATGAATTTTATTATTTAGGTGCTATTATCTCCACATATTTGGTTTTGTGGTTTAATTTACCGATTTACATATTATTATATGTACGTTTAGGCCTCTCTTCTTTATCCTCTACTCTCACACTTGAGAGTTACATACTTAATTGTGTATACAGTGTACACCTAATGTAGCATGGGATATGTATAATAATAGATCAAGCTGGGGAGTGAACTATGGAAGACCAGCAATCAAAAAAACAAAGGGAAAATGTATACATCTAATATCTACTTTAGTTTGTAGTTGTTGAGAGAGTAATAATATATAAGAGAGAACTTATTAAGATAACTTTGCAAGGTGTTGAAAATACAAAGAGAAGTCTTTTACTTTATTATTAGATGAAGAGCGCTGCTCTAGTGTTATTATTATTACTGGGCTGTGTTCTCTTGTCTACTCTGTGGATGCAGTAGTCTAGTCCGGGTCTGGTCCTGGTCCTGGTCCTGGTGTGGCGCTCATAATGACAAAACACAGATAGAATAATAGAATAGAATGTATATAAAGATGATGAGCAAAAGTTCCTTCTCTATAAGAGAAGAAAAGAGCTGAACAGAGAACGTGTGCAATTACTTGGGAGGCATTTTACTTTTGACTATTTATTTTTTGTACTCGGATTCTCTATTCTACTATTAAACATATTATCATTATGGTGGTTTAACTTAAGAGCTATCCTCAACTCGGCGACGTTCTAATTCATTTTAGCCCTTGCTAAACACATATAAATTCATCCATTGTAGCTCCCTTATAGTGCAACTAATCGGGATCGTAATTGTACCTTTTTACATAGTTCAAGACACTCTTTTTGCTCTTGATTTAATACATCTCGCAGTATGTTAGTTATAGAAGTTGGAATTAAAAGCATAAATGCTCCGTCGTTACGGTAATGTGTATACTTACATGTGTGTGTGTGTGGATGTGTATACAACTTGAACGTTCTTAGTATTAGTAATAGCAACAATAAATAAGAAGGAATTATTTCGATCGAGTCCAACTATATAAGTACCTACCTACTGAAGTAGTTAGCAGGAATTACAATTACATATGCATGGATAGAAATGCACGTTCTTCAAGAGAATGCAAATTGTATAAAGCTGTGCCGGCAGGCCTTGTCTTCACTCTTGAGTACAGGGTGTGTGTTCTGGATTTAACTTAAAAATGTTTGCAATTATGTCTATAGTGTATGTTAGCACATGTAGGTACACACTACCCACTCATTCAATGCCACAATTTAATTTTGTGCATCGACATAGATATTGTAGACGAACCAATTCTTTTCGTTTTGGTCTGGTTTATATTTCATTATTTTTAATCGAGCACATGACGTACAGTATATATGAGAGAGTCACTGCTGAGATAAATAACCAAAAATATGTTGGAGGAACACCACGCACACTCTAGGCAATTTTAAAGTATCAGTGTAGTTGTGTTAGTTTTTAATTAATTTTTTGCAATGATTTTTATCTGTGCAGGCGTGTGCTTTACTTCTACACTATTGGAATCTAATAGTTTGAAATAGCACCTAGTTAGTGTAAGCATTTACGCAACTATGCAAACATACCCTTTGCATGCACATTCGCACGCATCTCGAATTTGAATTTGGTATGGTGAGTGGTACGGAACAAGTGTGTACATATTACATATCCAGAATCCAGGTAGCCGAAAAGCCTTCTTAAAAGGGTGGGAGATGCAATGTAGCTATATGAAACGATATTAGCCATCGGTAGTACAGAAAGTGTGAAAGTACAGTGGTAGGTAATAGGCCTTGTGTGTAGGCACTTGTTGAAAGGTGAAGAAAGAAAAGTACACGAAACGAAAACTAGGAAGATATTTTAAACGGATGGCGACTAGTTTTGTTTATGAGGTTGCATCTTTTTTTTCTCTACACAGACATACTACGGGCAGGACGATGGGATGTAGTAATGCTGCTTGGGGTAGCCAAAGTTAGTCCCATCCGCATCCTTGTACCTTGCACTCCCGTTACAATTTCGACTATTTATCATAATCCTTGTATGATTCACATGTTCTGATGAGAATGATCCATTTTCCATTTCCAAATAATTTAGAAAATAACACGCAATTAATTAATACATGTAAAACTCCCTATAAATTATTAGTGCTAATTCTAATGATTCTAGAAGTCAATTTGAGAATTTAAATTTATAAATATGAATAGAATACATTAATCCGTAATTTTATTTGATATTTCGTAATAATATGTTATTATTAATCACATTCAGAATTTTACTAGGTGACATTAGTGATATGTAATTACAGAGGTTTAGGGCCTCTACAAAATAAGCAATTGAGTAGTACATCGTATGTCGTCAGTTGTTACTGACTTGAGATAGTTAGTAACAAGTCCAGACCATGTCTGATTGTAAATTTATGACGTCCCTTATTATAATGGAGGTGATGATGATTATTATTTAGAGTTATCACCGCTATTGACTGTACTCTGTGTAGATTGTACAAACAGTATAACAGAACAGAGGAGAAATAATGAAAGGCTCGGCTGGTCTGGTCGATTAAGGCTACACTATACTCTGACTGTGGAACTGTAGACAGTTTTTAGCATGGTGGCTGACAGACGGACACATTCACATCACATTCTGACCGCTTTCCTTCTATTATTGAGACTCTCAATTGATCAAGCTGTACTTACCCTTATAGCTATATGACAATGTTACCTTCCGAATACAAATAATACAGCTGCATTGTAGTACCATTTATTTACTCTTTCCGCCTCATTGTGGTTCTACATAGTTCTGTTATTTTTTATATGTATATACGTATTATATAGAATACAACTAATTCAATTGAAGTTGGAATTGGAATTTAAATGAATCTATGGGAGATTTTGGTCTTTAATGAATGATGCTTTAGCCCTAGCGCTCATACCTAATGATTATGATTTGGCTTAAATTCTTTTGTAAAATATCTTTTGGACTCAATAATAATACTTAATAAGACAAAGTAGATTGCAATGCATGCACTAGTTTATTATTTCTCACAGGATACATGCACAGAAAGGCGAAAGGGTTATGTCAGTTCGTCTTTTTAACGTCGTTTTTTAACGCACCGAACCAATATAAGATGATACACAAACAGTTAACAGCTTCCACTATAGGGGAAGATATGAATTGAAATTGAATTTTAGGTAGTATAGGCATAGGTGTTATACTTTATTGTAATGTTATTTCTGTCGTTCCCCCTTTACAGTATATAGGTGTTCAAATTCTGTATTCTTGCAGTCATTCTAATTAATTTGGTGTTGGTCCTGTATGAATGATTGTTCTGATGAATACTATGAATATACCGCAACGGTGGCGGTGCCGAAGTAGTTACTGCTCTAAATATGAAATTTTGATGTCGGAGTCGGGAATGACTCCAGACTGGAGCTGACTGAGAGTTGTTACCCATAAATGTATAATTATACTGATAAAGCTAACACTTACATTAACACTTTAGATGCTCATAAAAGAGCTCAAGCGTCCTCAGACAGCAAAAGATAGAGTGGAGTCAGCGAGTCATCATCATCGTCCTCACTCCCTGTACGCAGAGTCATAATAATAAATAGGTATCTTGCTCATTCAAATAATGTATAGGTAAACTAACACGTCCGTTTCGGTTTAAAAAGTCATACGTGTGTGAAAAGGAGCACCTGTCTTTCCACTGCACTGCACTACCTCACAGTCTATAAATGTCCACCATCATACAATTAAATGGCATTAACATCCGACCCATCATGGCATGGCTATATGACACTGCTACGATCCTCGGCATACATACACTTCTCCGCTCTTGATGTTGATGGAAATGGAAAGCTAAAAAATTCGATATCCTTTAACACAAATAAATGGGCCCTTGCTATAAGAGCTAGGTAAACTATGGAAGCTTGTACACGTACTACTGGTACTGGCACTGGTACTATGGTATATAGTGTAGATTAGACCTTATAATTTTATAATTACACACTTTTTTTTAAGTGTGCTGCTAGTGATCGAGATCGAGTGGGTGTGCTTGTATTTACTCGCAGAATGTAATAACAAAAGTAAATAATCCGAAGAGCGCATATGTATATGTATAGGGAAAAATATCGACGAATGCTCCAGTACTACTCGTCGTTATTGTTTCTATTGAAAATGTTTCCCCAAAACTTTTGTATAGACTGACTTCATAAATGGGGATAGTAGGTATAGGTATGTATATGAAAGTATAAAAGAATATGCGTTATCCCATGTGCCTATTAGTATATCAGGATTTCCAAAGTTGGACTGGAACTCGGGTCATTTCCATTCCATGTGTTTTGGTCTATGCTGTGTTTCTCGAGAACACGACATGATTATTATTATCCAGATCCAGCATTTCCGTTTTCAGGTGTTTAACTACAGCTACAAGCCATCATCATGTTAGATTATTTGTATCATTTGACTCACTCACGAAACAAAAATGAAGGAAAGTTATGATAGAGAGAGAGAGAGAGAGAGCAAGTCTTTTGACTGTGGCAGGGTCTTTTATGTTTATGTCATTAGAACGAAAACGCAGTTTGATACAGATATTAATATTGTGCAACCGTTCTACCTTTTGTCCAGCCAAGCCAAACTCAGTCCGCCAGTCCTCTCCTATACCAAACAACCTAAAACTTACCTACCTACCTACCTACCTACCTACCTGTGCTTTGCCCGTGTGAGCGAGTCAGTCAGTCAGTCAGCCGCAGCAAGGGAGCAAGCCTTACTACCACCGTCCATACCATCATCATCATCATAGGTTTTTAGGTTTATTGCCTTTCCCTACAATTCATTATGTACAGCTACATGGGCCAGCTCATAAAATAACAATAGTCCTCTGTGTAAGTCATGCTGGGAATTTAATTTGATAAATTTTATCCAATTTTGACGGTCAATTCAAGTGTGATTCATACTTTGTTTCTTCAGGAAGGTTTTCACAGTTTACAGATGATAGCTTATATGCATGGAGGTACGTACATACGTGGACGTATCTCTCTCTCTCCCTCTCTTATGCACGCCAGATGATAATATTTAATATGCTCGACGAATCCCTAATTTCTCTTCATTACGTCCGTCCACGACGCAATCCTGTATGCATCGTGTATCCTATTCGTATTATAATCCCATTGCGTACGTGGCGTTGCGTAGGTATTTACGTATTTCATTTCCTAAGACATACAGAATTACTTGAATTACAGATAAACCAAAAAAAAAGAAATACGTAACTTGTTTCGTTCTTCTTTCCAATTCCAATTATTATTACAGATCAAAATGCAGTAATGTTATCGCTACGTTATATTCTGTGTAGACACATACACATTTCCTAGTAAATATTTCATGTATATGGGGATGTTTTCAAATTGTAATTGTATCCTTCTTAAATTTTTCCCATTGAATTCGTAATCATAAACAAAACACTATTAACTAGTACGATTAGGTGCCTAGTGGTATCGAGTGCCTATTACGGATACATTATAACAATATTATTATGTGGGAAATGGTGTATCTTGGTTGGACTGTTGGGCATGGCATGGAATGAATGGATGAATGGCTTTACTAAATTGACTAAAATCCTATTTTTCTGTAGAATACAAAATTGGATCCAAATATCCTCGACATTTGCCACAACAGAGCAAGAAGCACGGTCTCCCGACTCCCGACCTAACTCTTAATAAATGTATAGAATTTCATGGAAATTACAGGTAAAATGTGGTTGGGAAGGATCCACATTGACGACGACGACGACGACTGGGCGAAAGGCATTGTTTATGCGGTGAATATTTATGATTGCGTGCTTCACTTTGGATTTCTCGACTCGACTTCTTGGACTGACTGGCTGCCCATTATGTAGTACTTTAAAGTACCTACCTATGCCTATCTATACCTATAACTATCTAATACAGCCTGAACCGGATTCAGATTCAGATCCAGCACCATAATACCACAGGACCAACCAGCACTGACCGACTGAGAGAAGATACATACATTCAACTAAACTTGACTGACTCTACATGGCAATTACCAAGTTACCAAGTTATTCAAGTCACTTTTACATTATTGTCTACGTTTTGAGTACTTGAGTCTTATTACGACGGAAAAAATTCAAATCTCCCTATGATAATAATATATGCGCAGTATCTTCTCTTGATCTAGCGATGATAAGGCTTGGACTGGACTTAGAAAATGACTGGACTCTTGAAAGTTAATAAAGTGTCTAACCGTAACCGTTATGTGTTTAAATGGAAATCGGAATGTAATTCAAACATTATTTGATGGGATTAAATGACAGAGAGGGACTACGTATTACCACATTATAAAATTCGATGTCGAATGTTCAAGTATCATTCGATAGCTCAAGTCATATACAATACACTTGGCGCTGACTATGTAGCACGACGACGACTTTAAAGTTTATTACATTTAGTACTGTTGTTGTTGTTAGTATAATTTTTCTATTGGTATATCGGTACGAACACAGATAAATCCCATATATATACAGGTACGTATAAAAATTACTATAATATTATTATCATTTAAAATTTGATTGTATACGTCTGTGACTGTGAGTACTACAAATCCAGAAAGAGACTGATACAGTTTGAAGTATGAGCAATTGATGCTTAAGATTGTAAGAGGTGAGTGTACACATGTAATAATTTGATTAGGCGCCCGACCCAGAACAGAAAAGCCCAAATCCAAAACTCTTGTGCAGTCGCCTCTCATGATTGCCGTCCCGTCCTCCCGGCCGGTCTCCGTCTAATTCTAATGAATAGGTACTTTCTTCCTCTTGTACTTGTGTTTTTTGTGTGTGTTGTGTACCCTCTCAATCCTTTTCATTTCCATGCTCTGGACCTGGACATGGACATGAACTTCTTCGTTTTCTTTCGTCCGAGTCCGAGAGTCTGAGTCCGAAACCTCCGAACAACTACAACAACAATAATGAAAAGGATAACGATAACGAACAACATTGAATTATATTATTTATTGTCTGTGGATTTCTACAATTGTGACTGTTTGCTGTGCAAAGATACAAGTATACGGACCAAATTGGGATAAATTTTTTATTTTAGTCTGGATCTGGATCTGGATCTGCTGGATTGAGCTTTTTTTTGCTTTGGTGTCTCGTCACTACAATAATTCCAGATACAATTCTTCCTAGCCGTAGTCGTAGCCGTAGCCTACCTATTTACTCGTAATATCTATGTATTTGTACTTTGTGCCGGTCTTTATTGTGTTTTAAATTACATTAGATTAAATTTATGTACTAATATGACGACGGAGACGGAGGTATAAATAGGTGAGGTGAGGTCCGTGTGTACCATGTATATGTAATACATGTTGTATGGTTGCCTATGTTGGTGTGTGTGTGTGTCTACGAACAATCAAAAAACCATTAGCTCACCTTTTCATTTGTTCTGGGTGACTGAGAAGGAAATGGTAAGTCAAGTTTAAATTAGAGCGTAAACATAAAGCAAAGCTACCTTTTGGGGTTCCACTTCAAATTCCACTTTGACTTCCAGTCCCAAGTCTCGACTCGTACTCATGGTCCTGGTGTTCGACGGGGGACTATTTTTTTGTAACAATGCCGTTTGGATTTGAAATGGAACAACTTGGTTTTGGTTTTAACTCTATACTGTGTTATGTAGTGTAGTGCGAGTCAGTATCAAGCAACATATGGCCCGGAATCTCATGGAACGGGAAGAATTAAAGTGAACTGTATGGACATGGACCAGTTTGAGATAATGTAGTGTCTATTCAAGACAAATTGTATATATTTAGAGCTCCAGTATGAGAAACTCTTGTGCCTTGAATTAAAGTATCATTTTCATTCCCGAACTGGTTATTTGTCGATCACGCCAATACACATTTAATAATGCCATTGCATTATTTCCCTTTTCCCATAATACTACTCCCTACTCCATACCATACCATACCATACCATACAATGTAATGTCGTAATGTGCAGTGCAGTGTATAAGCGTCTGTCTCGCTCGGATTCAACCCACTATAAAAAAAGTTGAACGACCAGAAAAAAAATTCTTTTTTCTATCCAAACTTTTTGTTATACATTATATATATAGTACCCCTACGAAGGTAGGTGTAGGTACGTTACAGTTTAGGCAGATTACGACTGAATCAAGATTAAAACTCTCATGATTTTGATTTCACAGTAAGTTAGAATAAATTGGATGGGATGCGACCGCTCTACGTCCTGCCTCCTGATAATAATATTAACACTGATACATAGGTGATTGTGATAACGGTACCCCACCTCTGACTCTGACTCTGTCTAGTCTCGTCGTTCGGCTCCCTTTTGTATTGCACTACTCCCTTTGCCATTCAGTTCTCACTAAAATTTAAAAACAACAACTGGCATTCAATTTACAAAAGTGACAAAATTAAATTTTAAATATATAGTGTATAATTATACCTGTATTAATATTTTGCATACATATCCTACCACAGAGTTAATGTATTAGTAGGTACATATGTATGTGTATTAGGATTTTAAAAAATGAAGAAATGAATTTTCTGAACATCCATACATTTTCACCATGAGCGAACGCCCATTCAATTCTTTTTATCTTTTTGAAATTAATGAATGGGCTGAATGAATCAAGCCACCACACTTGTGCGCTTCTCCCTAGTTCATCAATTAGTCAATTCAGTTTTGCTCATCACTTGGAATTTGAAATTAGAATAATATGATATGAAGAAAAAAAACTTGTAGAACGAGAACGAGAAAGACTTACAATGTGTGTACTTTGATAATGTATACCATATGTAGATAGGTAGGTGCCTATATGATATATAGATATAGTGTCACTGGATGAGTTATATTATATTACAGTGCTTGCCTTATTTGTTTCTTCTTCTGACGTTGAATATTTTTGTATTTAGACTCTCTACTGTTTTCTGTTCTACAGATATCACGCAAATAAATTAGTTGACTTAACCAATTATATTGCTCGATCCACATTTATCTGTTAGTCTTCTTTCTTTTTCCTGTATACAGCTTTTACAGCAGATGCAATTTACAAACAAAAAACCAACAGAACAACAAGGCAGAGTAATGGATGCTCATCTCTAAGCGGATATACGTACTACTGCGTGTCTAGGGAATGAAGGGGGATGTTCAAGGCGTGCTCCAATCTCTTCTCATTACTCGTACATTTATTTACGGATTAAAGAGGCAAATTTCGTGATAGTGATAGCGGAGAAGAAATGGAAGATGAGGGAGAAGAAACGCTGTGTAGTAAACTGTATCTGTGTAGCTTGTCTTGCACTTTGTTAACACACTTGTATCTGCCTAATAACATTATGTAGATTTAGATGTAGTATGTACCTAGGAATTGAAATAATAGCAAAGCAGAACCAGATGTAGTTTGAATAGGAAATAAAATAAAATGAATGTATACGCAGAATTACTTATACACAGACTCCTCATCATCGTTAGAAACTATTGAGTTGGATTTGGATTTGGATTTTGAATTCCCAGTCAAATTCGATTTTGTGTAGAAAGTTACACCATTAATTTATCTATTCAACATATTCAAATTCAAAAAGGGACACTTTTCCCGTTTCCCTTCCCTTCCCTATGCCTTCCTTTTTGGCGCAACTTTACACATTAGAAAATTACCCAAGCACCCAAGAGCAGTGTCAGTCAGTGGAGGAAATCTTATGGTCTTGGCTCTTAAAGTATGTGCATCTGATTCGTAATTCCTCATCTGTATGTATTTCTTCTGGTGCTGGTGTAATGGTGGCGAGACTTTAATTTTAATAATTTCAGATTGCTTTTCATTAGTAAACCTTCAAATCAAAATCAAAGGGGGCAAGTAAGACGGAAGAATTAAGTTGACAAGATGAGCTGGCTGAACACACCTCAGAGCTGCACATACATACTCCCAGTATCTAGCAGACGCGGATCTAGGAATTCTTACTATGGTGGGCAAATATGCCCCTTAAAATGGAAAATTGCCTTGTTGCCCACCTTCTAGATCCAGACCTGTTACGCACATTTTTTACTTTGGTTTATTCAGAGTTACTACATGATACAAGTATGAGGTGATGCTTCACTAATTTCAGTTAAATTATTTTCTTATGGTTGGGTTTGGTCTTCGGGATTAAATGATTAAAGTTTATTCAGCGATATATAGGAACTCTCCTAATTATTTTTACACTCATATCTGTACTATTACTACTTATTACTTACGGGCTACTATCACCTATCAGTGTGGGAATATAGTACCGTACAAAAGCCAATTAAATTTTAGCCCTGGAGGTATACTGCATAGTAGTACATAGGCTGGCTCAAAATTAAAGGAAATTAGGAAGAGTAAGAAACTACCCAGGTTGTACATTCAAATTATCAAAAATATTCTGTACATCTTTAATAAAGCTTGTTCGACAACTCCAAGATTCTGCATTGAAATCAATTGTAAAATATTGACTTGAGTCGTTCCTTGGCATCGGCGTACATATATTATGTTAATACAAAGTGTGGGAGGCAAGTGGGCTCAGTGGTGCACGGTGCACGTCGAGATACGAGCTATCAATGAGTGAAAAGCATATGTAGTAATATATTTTGCATACGAGATACTCTAATCCACTTGTCTTCACGTGGCTGCCTTCTGCTGTCTCTCTAGATTTGCTGAGAAAAGAGGGAAACAGAGGTATAGTGTGGGATAGGCAGATTAGTAAAAAGTGGCTACATGATGAGCGATTATGGACATCTGTGAGCGGAGGCACGTACTCCTTTGGAGCACGTGAGCACTTCGACCGAGACAGAGCCAAATCTTAATGAGGAAGCAATAAATACCTCAGCTCAACTCGTGGTGCGTCACTAGCATCTGTCCGATCACTATATATCCTCATTCCCCCAATTCGATATAGCAATGTCGTGGACGTCTCATAGATAGGCAGTCACATACTTAGGAAGGTGAAGGGTGACATAGAGTGTTCTCTCTGACTATGACTTGACACACCATAGAGATTGGTTTACTCTGAGCACCACGGCCTTTAAAAACAGTAACTCATGTCTCCTTAGCTAGGAGCTTAAATATCGCGTCTTAAAGAGTGCGGCGTTTTCGAAAGCCCATATTATTCGGTATAGTCTTCCCAAGTAAGCTAGTATAATAACATTTACAGTCAGCGAGCTCCACGAGTACACTAGAATAGTGTATCTCAAGAAGTGAGCTGTAAAAGTAAATGGTTCGAAGTGTATATAGGCTTTGGCCTGCAAGTACAATACTTCTAACATACATACATACATACATTAATACAAAGTGTGCCCCTTGAAAATTAGTTTATTGCTAGTGTAAAAATATTAAGTATTTCCTCTCTTCTTAATGACTGATACAACGCAAAAAAATCAAATTTTCGAGATTATTTTCCTTTTACTAGTATTTCATTTCAGATAATTAGTCAGAAAACTCAACTGCTGTGCTATCACATATGGCGTGTCAGAATTTTCTATTTACTACCGTTTCCACCTCCACTTAATTTCTAGACCTTATTAATTTCCCCATTAGGGATAAGGCAGCATTGAACATCCATTGTATGTAATACGTATTATGTACACCTGCTTGGTATATTACGAGTATTACAAGCCCAGACTTTTTCCTGGTTCTCCAGGCGTGATCTGTGATTTCTTAGCCTTGCTCCCTTTCATTGGATTGGTTTTTTTTCTTTGATTTGAACTGGACTGAATTGAATAGGATTGCTATTGGATTTGACTGGAGGGAGGGAAGACTGGTGAAGGTACCTTGTAGAATACCTATACGTCAAAGAGTTAGTGAACTGACAGATCTAACATCTATCACAAGTTAGAGAGAAGATCTCTGTAAGTGGATGCGGAATTTTCAAGGAAAGAGAGACAAACGTGCGTGTAAGCTTTCAGTGACTCTCATTCCTATTATGTACCTAAGTAGCTACTTATCGTCGAACTTCCACTTCCTCCATGTCATCATGTGGAGTGTGGATGTTGAAGTATATAGGTAGTATTATAGTCCCGTCATCTCTGTGTATAGTTGGAGCGATAAAGATTTTAACTTTCTCAGTGTTGACAAAGTCTGGATGCTGCGGAGTATACATGGGTAAGATAAAAGTAAAACCGAATTGGACAGACTGTCTGGAAGGCAATAATAAGGGAAGGGAATGAAAGAGGCACAAGACAGTACACATGTACCTACGAAGGTACACTGAATGGCTGACGGAGCTGAAGCTGGCTGACTAATACGCGGCTTGAGGATGTTATCCCATCGTACACACACATACACCTACAGCCTATAGCTATATAGCAATGTACGGTGTGAATTTGAGTGTGTCGACGTCGGGACCGGGACCGGTCCCGGTACCGGTGCCAGTAGACAAACAACACAAGTCAGATTTAACGTTCGGGTAGCGGCATGGCAGCCTCATAGCGTGTAGCCGTAGCCATTATAGGCGTTGCATTGAATTGCACTGCGTCTCTGATCTCGACTCGGGATTCGAATTCAAGAAAAAGAAGAAGCAGTGGCAGTGGATGTATAAGAGGTTTTATCTGTAGAAGGGATGCGGAAGCGTATGTGCAAAATCCGCCCCTTCCCTCCGCTGTATACCTTCCTTTTCCCTATTCGCTTGCTGCTGTGAGAGTAGTCGACGAGAGTTTGAGAAGATGACAGTCTCAGGGGACAGTGCAACTCGTTTATTACCGAGATTTCCCCTCTACTTACGCTTCGCTCAGCTCATGAATAGCAAATAAAGGAAAACCCATTATCACGCCATCCTGAATGAACAGAAAAGAGAAGAGGACGAATCACAGAGAGAATTTTGGGCCACACATAGAATACGAAAACCAACCAACCAACAACATGTGTGTGTCTCTCTCTCTCTCTCGGCGTATGTATGTATGAAGAGCAGTATTTTTCTGTTTGTGCTTTAAAAAAAATTGAATTCACTCCTTGAAAAAAATATATATTTTCACAATTTCACAATTTCTGTCAAATAATGTGTAGCAGTCTCAAGCAAAAACCTTATATGGAGGGCAGAGTGGAGACTGGAGAGTTTATGATAGAAAGGCTGACGCATAAAATACATATAATTACATACTAGCACAATGGTATGTATTTCATAAACCATAAAATAAGCAGGTAGGTACTTGCATATTTTCTCCATGGTTGGTATAGTCATAGTCCCATATTAGATAAGTACATACCGGGCCCGGTGCCGGTGCTGGCCCCATACTCCAACTGAATGAGGCTAAGGAAAAGGAAACCCGGCTTAAAAGCTCTGAAATGCCGACATGAAAAAATGAAGAAAGGATAAAAAGGAAGATTTTATAGTATTTTTGATATTGATGAAATCCCACTAGTCATTCATATTCTCTAGTCGTCCCCGTACATATTTTTTTCTATCCATATTTTGATCCATTTTATTTTGTATAAAATTCAAAAAATTCAAATAAATCCTACATCCAAATGCTACCCTATACTTTATATAGACAAGAATTTCCTGAATTTTCATTTTCTAGCTTGTTTAATTTGATATTCCCAAGGGATGCATGCGGGAAGAGGTTGGTAAGGGTAAGGACAGAGACAGACAGCGAGTTAAGAAAGCACAATAATGTAATTAATACAAATGCAATCAATGAGGTTTGAAAATGGTTCTGCTGAAGTACGGTTTTTCGTTTTTATTTTCACATTAGAGTGGGAAGGCACGTAGCATGGGGGAGCAGACGTGTCATCCTCATCGCTATCTTATTAGTATCATCACTCTTTGCTGCTCACTCTTGAAAATGTGGTGGGATGATGGCAAGAATATGATGGGCATAGGATATGAGAGCTACTATCTATACAGTATACAGTAGTGAGTTTTATTACAGTTACGGTTATATGGTTTTAAGAATGTGAAGGTAGCGTGCTTACATTTTACACAGATGGGCATATGCACCTATGTTAAGTATAAAGAGCGAGCATGTTTGTTGGTTTTAGTTTTAGCTTTGGCCTGTGTATGTGATTTTCCAAGAGAAGTTCACGTTCAAAAGATGAAAGCATCTTGCGTCCTGAGCCTGTAGCCTCTTCTTCAGTCTCTGCTCTGTATTTGTGAAGTTGTTCATGTCTCAACTTCAGCTTGGGCTTCAACTACCGCACACGAAGAGAATGAGATGATGACAGTTTATTATCGACGTGATGGGGATTACATGGTTGACTCGCAGTTCTTATTCCCAACAAACTTCAAAATTGGATGCCAACTTCGTTCTTTCTCGCTTCCTTGTTTTCTCTTCTCACTACCAAAGTACATAGCTAGGCCATCGTCGTCAACTATCTGCACAGCTATCTGCAGTATGTAGTGAAATTCGAATGTTGCTTGAGAGAAGACCGGGATAGTTGCACTCAGTACTTCATATAATTGTACTGGTTAGTAAATACAAACACACCTCCAGTTGTATATGCTTATCTTATCTTTTAGTTACGTATTGCTTTTATATATCGCCATGTTTTTGAAAGCTGCTTTTTATATAGCTTCCTATTCTCTATAGTGTCCCGTTTTTACTATAAATTGATATTTTACCAAGCCTTGAGCCCATGGATAATATTTTGTTTGTTTAAAGTCAGCCAATCCGTATCTCCTTGATCTCATTCTGAAAGTGAACATACTTGGAGACAAATGTATCGGAAGAAAGTGTGTTTGTATGTAACTGCACATATTAATATGGAAAATTATATATTCTCAAGGAGCAGTATAATAATTCATTTCGTTTTAAATGCAGTATTTATATCTGCAGCACAGGAAAAGTAATAATTTCCAAGTACGTACCGTATTTCTTACAGAAGCAGACTAGTGTACTATTCAAATTCCGACATGTGCTATAACAGATCCGTGTACTATTGTAAATGTAGGCCCGCGCGGGCACAACCATATTATCCTGTGCTAATTGATCAGTTTACTATTTTAATTCCTACCTCTCACTCAGACACGGGTACTATTACAGGCCTGTGTACAATTATAAGAAATGCGGTATATTACTTTTCTAGGAACTGAAAATGAGAAAAGAGGTCACTTTTTGAATACATAAGTCTTTAAAAAATATAAAATTCTCCCATAAAACTGTTGTCTTGTTGCTGGTTAATTTATATTTGCTGGTTTTTGATAAATCACAAGTAATTAAATAGTGATAAATGTCTTATTTTCATTTTTTGAAAAGTATTAAATCTCCTTTTTATATTGTTTTTGAAATGTTGCCAATTTTCTACATGTTTTTCAAAGTTATGAAATGTTTTAATTTTTTAAGGTTTTCAATGGCGCGAAAAATTTTTCATTAGTTTTTTCATTATAAGGATAAAAAAATTAATAAATAAATAATTAAACATTTTTATCCTTATAATGAAAAAACTAATGAAAAATTTTTAATTAAATAAATTTTTAAACTTAATAATTATTATTAAGTTTGAAAATAATGTTTAAAATTAAGTGTATTTAATGTGTAGGGATTGTGGTATTAGGTATCTCCCTATGCTTATTTTAGATGGTTTGAAACGCCGTTGCGTTACGTTGTCATTTAGTAAAGATTCCTATTCCTACTATTACTTTGTAGGTAAAATGCAAAAAATAAAAATGTCGCTTTGATTTCGTACTGTTGGTGCTGTGATACTAATATGTTACGATATAATTTATCATCTATACTGAGTTGCAAAGAATATACGTAAATATTTCCAGGCTGTATATTACTGCATGCAAACAAGATATAGTTAAAAGTAATGGTAATATGAATCATACTATTCGGAATATTAAATAAATTACCTTCAAGGCATGTCATGCAAAACCACCAAAAATGTCCGTATGCGTTATATCCATGCTGGCAGGAACCTGGCCTAACGATGGTTTTAAAGTGATATCACAGTGCAGTGTATAGAAAAAGGGAAATACTTGAAAGACTTGAGAGTTGTGTGGAAAATCTTTTTTTCGACTCAAAGATGTTTATTTGATTCCATGGTGTACATAATTGAGTAGAAGAAGTTGGAGCCATTAGCCTATGTGGCTAGAGCGCTTACATTAGATTTCACAGAATAATAAGTTCCGACGAGATTGAGACGACTCCGACTCCGACTACGACTTTCATCCTCATATCCTCAACTCTAACTCTTTTCTCCTCTTTTTTCCTCAAATTTATTTTTTTTATCCCTTTCTTGGGTGATGTATTTTTTTCTCCTAGCTTAAGCTCCGCTCTCTCTCTTTCCTTTCTCTATGAAATCAAAAGAGAAAATCAAACCATGCGTTTGCGTGCCAAGCATCTGAAAAATTTCTCGTTTACCCCACAAAATCGCTTCGCTGCGTTACCTTATACATTTTAAGAACCAGAGACCACATCTCTCATAAAGATTTTATTCAGCTGAGATATCTTCAAAAAGATCGCTTACAATCTTTATAACTCTAACTTTCCCATTAATTCTCGGAAAAAAACTTACTCTGTAGAGATGCAAGGATTTCCATGCACAAATTGCGTATAAACTATACATTATAATGTGTACCAAGGAGAAATTCATCCGTAGAGATTTGGATTCCGTAAACTGAATAAATACTCTTTACAGACATGTTTTTATATATATTTGTATTTTTGTATATCCTTGATTGTATATCCTCAGATATACGAGAAACGTACTTCAGATGAACATGATGTAGTATTATATAGCTTCACTGTAACCCCCAAAAATGCAAAACTCAAATATTATCCAATATCCAAATACTTTTGACTCAGGGATCGAATGCAGTTGGTTGATAAGCACTAGAACTTGAAGCTATTACATTCCTTATTCCCTTATTCCTTCCTACTGTCTGTCTCCGACAAATACTAAATTGCTTCTTTAGCCGAGCTGTGTACATCATAACAAGCACTATCTGCAGTAGGCATTTAAATGTTAAATGTAAAAAGTTTGAATGCATTTATTTTACATAGCAGATAAAAAACGTATACATAGGAGCTATAGGTAAACTGTCAAAATTGTTGTGTTAAAACCAGTACCGTCACCGTATTTATTCATCTTTCATCTCCATTATCAACCAAGGTATGAGCCTATATAGACTATATCGTCGCTGCGCTGACACTCCAACTCCAACTGACGTAATGGCTCCCATTAACTTTAACGTCTCAGCATCCCAGGAGACGATGAGCGTATAGTAGACAGTTTAGCCTTTGACAACCTTCACCATTTTAGCTAATGCAAGACTCCAGATGCATGGTTTAGTACTTTTTAGTTGGTGCCTGCTACTTTACTTACCTAGACTTTTCAGTTCTAAACTTGTGTATAGTCGCACTAAGAAACCGTGCCGTTACACGGTTATGGTAATGACGGCTAGTTAGCTTATATAGATGGCAGATACTATAGGCAGCATACTTACGATTAGAAGGGACTGTTCGCAAGTGGTATAGTACAAAAATGGTAATGGTAGGTAATAGTAAAAATATGTAACTACCTACCTACTACTGTATTACGTAGGTACGTTCATTATATCTGTACTAGTAGAAAGACTATAACTTTGTGTACTATTCGAACGTCAGACGTCTTCCGTGGAAACTACTTTGGCGATGGCGGTGTTTGTTTGTAAGTACCTATAGTTTGGTGAGGTTTGGTTTTGGGCTATAGTCGGTTTTAGGTTTAAAGGTTTGACTAGTGAATGTGGAATAAAAGGAGAGAAAATTGTGGTCTCATGGAAACGTTCAGAACAATGAGGAGGGAAAAGTGTGCCTAATGTAACGTCGCGAAATGTAGATTAATGTAATAAATGATGGTGCTTTTACGAGAAGAAGAGCTTAAGAACTTTAAAGGAAGAATTAGAGACTCCCTCCCCATGAACAATGGAGGAAAAGCTTTTTCGGTCTCAAAGAAAAATGAAAATGTTGTTGAATGATCCTGTAATGTGGAGAGTGTAAAGGGAAAGGACTGCCTATTTCTCTGAGTTCCTGCTCCACTTCCATTTCCTATATAACTACTTAACTCCAGTTCCAGTTCCAGCATCTTTTACATATAACAATATTCCACTGTAGGCTTTAGCTCCATAAGATGTAACTGACTCGCTCTTCATAGGACCAAGGCACTTTTTGCCAGTAAGTGTAATGGTAATGGTAGTGGTAATAGTATTACTATGCTACCATTAAGTCCACTGTCTAATGTCTACTACTGTATTGTCTACTGTCTACTTGAACCTATAACGATGGGCTATATGTCTGTCCCCTGTATATCCCACCCCTATAGATCATCTAATATGATGCAGTATGCAAGACAATATTGTTCATTACTCTACATTACAGTTACAGTGAATGGCTCTCCGTAAATTATTTAATCTCCATGAATTAAAAGACATCTTTTCGAGCTTAAGACTGTAAACCACCGCACTTACGAACTTACAAAGGATGTAATTATTCTAATTTATAATTAGTATATCCTACACTGTATTTTAATACAGAGCTATATTGTACAGGCCCGGGTGTCGTACAACATTTGCCTATAGGGTCAGGGCCGGAAGAAGGAATTGCTTTTAGGCAGCAGTGTGTTTCCATACAAAAACCACTATTTTGATTTTATTGATGGTTTTCATTGGTAAAGCAAAATGTTGTGTTTACCTACCTACATGTTTTATAAAAGTTTAAAATGTTCTTTTTACTTGATTCAGAAAAGTGCAGAATGTTCTATTTACATGTTTTGAGAAAAGTGTTAAATCTTTTATTTTGCATGTTTTGCAAATGTACAAAAAAATCTATTTGCATGATTTTCAAATGTACAAACAAATTATTTGCATGTCTTTGAAAATTCAAAATATATTTGTTTCACATATTTTTGAAAACTGCAAAATGTTCCATTTACATAAATGTTTTTTGAAAATTCAAGCAGCAGGGGCTGCCTGCGCTGGCCGCATTATCCGGCCCTGTGTAGGGGGTCTACAGATCCTTTATAGGCGTATGCTATACCTGTAGTCTTCAAATATAGCATATACCTACCTACATATAAAATGCCTTAAGCTAGTACATATTATTATAGTCTACTGAATAGAAAGTATTAAACGGAGGACAAACTGAGTAGAGTTGAGTGCGAGAGACATTACGTGTAAGTAGGTATATAGATGGGGATACATAATATACTGCAGGCTGACTGTATAGTCTGTAGTACTTTGTAAGGTATTTGCGTCGCTTTGGCTTTCCTTGTCAGAAAAGAAAAGTTGGGAACATCATGAAATTTCCATTAGAACGGAAAACAAGCTATTGATTTTCTATTTTCTCCATTACTTTACGCTTAAGTTTTACATTGGAATGAAACGGAGCCGTATGTATATGTTCAAGTGTGCTCCCATTCTAACAAATCTCAAGTACTGAACGTGAATTTTGAGAATAATTGAAGGAGGGATATATATTAAACACAAAACAAATACAATTTACTCTGCGCTCCATGTGTAGAACAAAGGACACGAGAAACATTACTTAACACCGCTGCATTGATTTAGTTTGATTCTGAAATTGTGTGATTTAACTCGAGAGACTAGAAAACTATTATTAACCTATAGACTTAATTACTGTGTGTAGGCTTCTCACGCCAGCAGCAATAGTCCTCAACAACTTTATTCCATTTTTATGGACTTTTGCGTCAATCAAATGTAATGTTATATTTTTTTAGGCATACATAAAAGGCTGACGTAATAAATTCGAATGTACCCTTTACAATATTTACAATTAGAACGCTGTTGTGTCCAATTTTTAAAAACACACACAAGTATAGTATTTACTATTTAATCGGAGGAGCCATTTACACACATACTGCGCGGTAATCATTTAATTTTGTAAAACATTTCACACGTTTTACGGTTACGCTTGGCAAATTCAAACCCCTGCAATTTGCGTATGTAAATTTAAAAAATGGAAAAATACTGTTATTGAATCCCAATAAAAACCGTTATTTGCACGTTTTTTAAGCGTACTAAAAAGTCCTTTGAACTTTATGTGAAAGGGTGAAAGTGAAATTGCTACTTTAATGTCCTTTCATAATTACCGTTTGTCAGGTGTTGTACATTTTACTTCCTTTATTTAGACCCAAAATGTGAACTGCTTTTTTACAAATTTGCCTTATCAAAAAATAGTCCTAATCCTTATACATTACATATATACGCAAATTATGTCGCTATTTTCCTCTCTTCCAACGAGAGAATGGCATAGTGTAATGTGTAATTTATAAGCGCATAGTAAAGAGAGCGGAGACCTATACCGGCAACCGGCACCAGCACCGACGACCGACCGAAGACGAAGACGAAGACGAAGACGAGAGTCAGAAAAGTGACTTTTGTGAGTGAGTTCACATTTTTCATTTTGATCGTTATTTATTTTCGTATTGTATTGTATCCGATTGCTTTTGTGTGCTCACACCAAATTTTCTAGAGTAATCAAGTGGAGGTACTTTGTTCATTGGACTTGATGTAGTGCAAAGTAGTGGAAAGTAGAAGGACATTAGAATAAATCGTTCGTCATTCTCATTCTCCCTCCAGTCAGAGTCAGCTCATATAGCCGCCTTGCTCAAAGGATAGAGCTCAATGTTATTAGTTTTTTTCCCTTTTCTTTTCTTGTATTATTAGACATGCATGCATTTATAAACCAATACTGTAATGATTTGAGTCGGTTTGTATGGGAACAATGGGTAATGGGAATGCAAATGTGGAGTGCGTACTGATATATTTAAGCTCAATAATGCAAAACTTGGAGAGTCAAAAACGAAATAATCGAAATAGCATATAGTATATACCTATAGTAGGGAAATACTTAACACGTAAATGACTTCCGGATCTCCATGGCTGATCTGTCTCCCTTATTAATGTAAGTAGGCAGTTGGGAGTGTAGGCAAGTAGGCAGGGAGAGTAGTGGTATGGTACCGTATACTATAATAGTATAAGCGTGATAATCGAATCTTTCTCTCTCTCTCGCTCTCTCGGTCCTCCTTTTCCCGAGTATACAATTACTCTGACTCCTACGAATTACAATCTACGGATGCTATTATGTGGAGGCAGAACATTCAAATTGAGTCTCACAGACGCATAATATATAATGTAAAGCTGGAGTAATTTAATACTGAACTTGCCATTTGGACTCTCTCGAACAGTCTCTCACGCTCTTCACTAAATTCTAAACCTCTACAAATAAATGCAATCAAATAAAATACATACAATAAAATTCGTTTCACATACTATAATCATTTTCAATCTCGACCTCTACTCGAATTGTATTGCTACAAATGAAGCAAATCTCACTAAATCTATGTAGGTACCTAAATACATTCGCCTCGCCAATTCGGAAATGTTATGCTAAACCAGAGGCACATACTTATGCACCCATACCCATATCGCCTGTGAAGAACCATGACATGAAACAAACACATGAGTATCCAGTTTACGCTAGAATTAAAATGAGCTACTTAATTGGAAACGTAAAATGTTAATTATGAGTTTTTAAATAGTGCAATATGTTGCATTAACACGTTTTTGAAAAGTGTAAAATTTTATAATTACACGTTTTTGAAAAGCTTAAAATGTTCTAATTACAAGTTTTTCCAAAAAGTAAAATGTTCTAATTACACGTTTTTAAAAAGAGTAAAATGTTCTAATTACACGTTTTTTAAAAGTGTAAAATGTTCTAATTGCACGTTTTTTAAAAGTGTTATGTGTTCTATTTACATGCCTTATTCTTGACAGACGATATGTGTCATGTGATGTGCCATTTCTAGAATTTTTAGTACATTTAATGCATAATTTTTAATAAGGCATCATTTTTTATTTTAATATCGATTTATTTTCAAGAATAAAGAATGTGTAAAATTATTAAGAAAAACGATTGACGCCTTGAATGCATAGCCAAGTTCTGCCTTGATGGACCAAATAATCGCCGGACTCTGGTCTGTCAGTTCGAATGCAGATTTAATTAGTAACCTCCGCTTATTCAAACAAATACGGTATATAATTTGGTAATATAAATTTGAGTTTTAGCTAACATAGCCTTCTTAAACAAGTTAGGTAATTTGTTTTCATACTTTATGAATTACTTAAATTTCTTGCTTTGTTGTTAATTTCAAAATAGGGGGAAACGAAATAAAAAATTAATGTAAATACACCCTTTTGCACGATCAGCAGTTGGCTATACACTATTTGATAAGAGCAGCAATCGTTTTATATGTTGGGATTCCATTTCCAAAAATAAAAGGAGAGAACATACGAAGCGGAAAGAGTAAAACACCATTAAAAGAAATTGTACAAGAATTGAGTGCGACAAATTATGCAAGTAAGTGCCTTGCTTAAAAGTAAAGGTTTTTTTTTCTCCTTTTGTCTCCTCCAATTTTAAAAAAATACACACACATTTTTTTGCCTACACAATCTACAATCTACAACGTCCCATTTACGAATTTATGCATTTTGATATTAATTTTTTTAAAGAAGAGAGAGAAAAATGAAAGTGTAAAAGCCTCAGAATTGCTCCTCGTTAATAGTTATATTCTTCCCGCAAAGAAGAAAGAGGAGAAGAAAAAACGAAGGGGCTGTTGTGGAAGAAGGGAATTTTGGCAAAGGCAAACACTTGAAGTTGTTAATAGGAATGAATGTTCTCTACTGAGCATACAAACTTTAAGACCATTTCCGAGTCTCTTCCTTAACAGACTCTTTCCATGCCCATTAACTTGTGAGGAATGAGAGTAATGTCTCTTAATGATCCCATTCTATGGACATTGAAACATCTTTCCCTCAGTTTATAATTTTCCCATAGAGTCGAAATATCAGTATAATAATGCAAGAGGCATTCATACATATATGAACTGAATTCATGCACTATAAAAGAAGCCGATGCCGATGCTGATGCCGAAAGCCGCTTGCTTCGTCTTCTATTTCATCATCATCTTCTTCTCGTTTTTTTTTCTTATTTTACACTGAAGCAATAATAATAACAATAATTCTACATTTCTACCCTAATATTAGAATTAGACACAAAACAATTTGCCATTGTGCCAGATTTCTTATATTTGTATTTTATGAAAAGGAAATATTAGAAAATATATGAAAATGAAAATTTGTGCACATGTACCACATTTTCGATAATCTCTAGAGACGACAATGCCGATGACATTACTCGTCTCTTCTTTTTTCAAGCGAAGTAATACATATCGTCTGTGAAGAACCAAAATGACCCATATCAATTTGTAGCTAAAAACAATATCCACAATCTACAGAAATATTGAAACATGTCTTGAAAGCATTTAAATAGGAAATTTTGCATTTTAAAAAATATGTAAATAGAACATTTTACACTTCTCAAAAATATTTAAATAGAACATTTTACACTTTTCAAAAATATTTAAATAGAACATTTTACACTTTTCAAAAACATGTAACTAAAGCATTTTACTTCGTTCAAAAACATGTAAATAGAACATTTTACAATTTTCAAAAATATTTAAATAGAACATTTTACACTTTTCAAAAATATTTAAATAGAGCATTTTACACTTTTCAAAAACATGTAACTAAAGCATTTTACTTCGTTCAAAAACATGTAAATGGAACATTTTGCACTTTTCAAAACATGTAAATAGACACACTACATTTTAAACTTTTAAAAAACCCTTAATTAACATTTTACGCATGTTTCTCATTTTGTTTTTATGACATAGCTCATTTTGATTCTTGCTTAAACTGAATATGGTTCATTTTGGTTCTTCACAGACGATATAATATCTAGAATATATAGCAAACAATAAACAATCCACAGTATAGGAGTAATAGCTAATAAACGAAATTAAATTTTCTACAGAAGTTACACTTTTGCTCGTTAAAGATGTTGATTCAGACTCTGCGGCCATTAAGGATTCTGAGGGAATAGCACGCTAAGTACACTGACATATAGGCACTTTTTATACTAGATTGTATTATGAAATTATCTAGTCTTTAGAAATCAAATCCTCAAAACCCTATATACCGCGAACAACTTGTACAATATTTAAATGTAAATGCAAGAATAAAACCGAAACGGAGATGACTCAAAACTGGGCGACTTTGGGCTCGGTTTCGGTTTCAGTATCAGTTTCGGAAAGAGCTGAGTTGTGTTATAGAATGAAAATGAGTCCGGTTTTCTCAACTCATCCGGCTCGTTTGTTTCGCTCCACTTTCAAAAACATCTCCAACTTTTTAGCTTTTTAGCTATACAAGCCTAACATATACAATACATACAAGATATTGCAGAGAACCCAATTTTTAGGGATACCGTACTATGCGAACATTGAGGAATGAGAATGAAAACGGGAAAAACCGAAACCGAAACCGCTACCAAAGTCCTCTCTATTATTCGGATTCGTTCCCCGCATGAGAACCTATATAGACTTCCTCTACTATTCTTTGCCTTAAAAAGCCGAATGAATACTAAGGAAGTACTAATTTATCCTTGAGAGATTTGCATAAATCCCTGTTTTAAATGTTAATTGTGTACTTATTGTTATACTCGACTGTAGTCATGGTCGTTACGCCATTTCCACTACTGTAATCATTTCATTTTCTCTATCTGTATACTGATATATATAATTATTACATACACATAATAGTAATGACAATATTTTACATTCTCTATATAAGTAGTGTACGTGTGAAATATAGAATAAAGTATTATTACAGTATACATTATTTTATAGGTATATGTTACTTCTATTTTAATTTCACATAGTATATACCCCGCGACACTCTTTTCTTTTCTTTTCTTGTTTTCGGTTACGGTTACGGATACGGTTACAGCTTCAGTTTTAGCTTCGGTTTCAGTTTCGTTTTTACTTTCCTCTCCGTTTGTATTCTGTGCTACAGATATTTCTATTCTATTTTTCCTTGAGCTGATAATGTGGGCTGCTGGGAAGTGGAAAGGGGAAAACTAAACCATAAGCCGAAAGTCGACACTATAAAAAGTAAAACTAACAAAGCTATATAGCTATGAGTATCTACATTATGATTTTTTTCCCCTATTCTTTCTTACACTACTGCTGTTTGAAAAGGAGAAAGCTGGGGTTTTTGGTCTGACTTGGCCTGGTTTGTGTTGTTATAATATTACGTAGGACGTAGGAGCATGGAGAGACTGTATGAGTAGACGTAGGGTGTCAGATAGAGGAAGGTTCGCTCCGAATTCCTCTCACATTAAGCCATATTCCAGCACTTAATGTGTATATAATACTAACCGTAAATGGTAAATGCTTCCTTTAACATTGAAACAGCCCAAAAATAAAGTTGGAACTACAACTTAAAAGAACGCACTACAGTGTTTTTTTTTGTTTTTTACGTACTACTCTCGCACTGGATAAAAAAAGTTTCTTAAGTCTTTCTTAAAGTACTACCTATACCTACCTATACCTACAACATGGATAAAATTTCTTAGGCAACTTAGACCTGGTAGTACGTAGTACGTACATATCATAGCATTAGACCTATGTAGATCGTCCTTTTCGTTTCGTCTTCGTCTTGTCATTTTCCATTCCATGCTGTAAGTAAACCCTAGTCTCCAAGCAATAGCTATCTACTATCTACACGTAATTATATCTAGTGTTCAAGTATGTACAGGGTCGTGCATAAGTTAAAAAATACGTTACGAAATAAAAAAGGGAGGTAGGCAGTTAGTTCGGATGCGTATGTACATAGTACAGTATATGTATACGGAATACGTAGGACGGGGACTGCCTTATTTGGTCGGTGCTTGTATGTGTTAATGACTTCCGCACTTGAAAGGCATCGCGTCTCATGGCTGTATTTTGACCATTTCCGTACATGCAATCAAAATCATGTAACTCAAAGTCTTTTGTTGTCCTCTGTAAAGTATTTATTCATATCGGATGCATACCCATTAATTTCTATCGAAATCAAATCTCCTCAACTTCAACCTCATATCCACGGCCACATCACATCGCCAGAACCAGAGCCAAAGTCCATAAGGGTTTAGAGGGAGTTAAGTTGCATAGCCGTTTGATATTATTAGTATATGTAGTACAAAGAAAGAGATTATTCCTATTTTATAAAATAGATGCCTTGTATATTATGTTATGTAAATCTAAACTTATGTGTATACAAGAAGAACAACAACAAACACAAACAGTAACAGAGCAACATGAAGCGCGTAAACCGTGGGACGTCTATTATTTTGTTTGGATTTTGACAAAAAAGGGCCAAAGGCCTCCCCTTGCTGTTTCCATATGTAACTACTCTATCCTCAGGATCAGACATGTAAGTAAATGGAGATACAATTGAGTAAAATGCATCTGTGATATAGTATATAGTAACATATGTACAATATTTTTAGAGGGTAGACAGGACAGAGAACACAGGTAAGTGTCGGTAGCCGGTGTCGGTGCCGGTGGCAGTGGCTGTAGATGCTTGAGATAGAGATATAAAGATATAAATCCAGCTGCCAGTATACGAAGGAGAGGGCATATGTCATGTCTCTCTCCTTCTGCTCTATGTATGGCGTATGGTCTGGTCTGACATGGACATGGACAGCTTGTATCTGTATTTACTGTGTATTTGTATTTTATATTTATGCTCACTGTTTACGGATATGTCCTGGACACGTTGAAATTGTCGGGGAAGTACACAGAGGGACAGAGATAGACGGGGAGAATAGACTGTACTGTAAAGGAGTAAATTGGAAGGCAAACGTAAACTATTACTTACTAAATGGAGAGACAAGAGTTTTGCATGCGGTCTGGTCATTAGGGACGCAATAAACGATTAAGAGCTATTCAGTGTGCCACTTATCGTGTGGATCGCTAGATTGCTTTTTATGAGCCACTGTGAATAAATCGACCCTCCGCTCCATCACCATTAACCATCAAACATCACATCATCATCAGCCAACAAACACCCTTCTCTTCTACCAACTCTCAAGCCTTTTTACTCCATTTTCTACATATAGCACACGGACTGTATAGAGTACTATTATTATGTAGAGTACGAACCGTACTATGCATATGTATAGTGCACTTCGCTTCCCTCTTTTCTCCGGTTCTGCGGGCTCCAAATACAAAAGCGAGCGGCCGCTCCCCGACTCCGACACCGACTCCGACTCCGGCAGAATAAGTTTCAAGAATAAAAATGAGAGCGAGACCGACCCGGAGCGACAGTCAGTAGTCAGCCGTAACGACAACGACACTTGAGGTTTTGAAACAACAACATCACAAGAGAACATAACAGCGGCAAACACTAAGCACAAAACAGTAACACTCCCAATCTACTACACACCAAATTGCCTTCATCTTGTTCAATAACTAATTGATCTCTGAGCTCCAGTTCCAGTTTCAGTTTCCACTTCAACATCCACACATCCACAATACCAAACCACTTTTAGAGCTTATTTTCAAATAATACAAATAACTCCATGTACTTACTTACGTGCTTACGTAATATCAGTACGTACATGAAAGTATTGTGATAGAAAAGTATGTACACACAATACATGAAAATCCTATAGTACAGATCCAGAATCCAGATATACAGCCCACCCACCCTTTCCACTTCCAGTAATTTATACATCAACATCATCAGCATCAGTCCATCAATCCCCCTACTTCACTTTGGGTAAATGCACATACATAGGCAAAGGCAATTGGCTATATATATTATGCACTTAACATAAAAACTATTAAACTATACAGATATATATACATACATCCATCCCTTTTCTTTCAGGTTTGATACTGTGTATAGGATGTAAATAGTAAATAAATGGGACACACGATGCTCTCTTCAGTGACTGTGCTGCTGCTGTGTGTGAGCAATATGGTAATGGTCAATCAGTCTCAAATTTCTTTATCACATTATAATATGGGAGCATTATGAGCTTTTACTTTGCTTTCTGAAGTGATGTGATCGTAGGTCGCCGCTTGCCGCTCGACGGCCGAGGCCGTCGATTGAGCCCCTGATCGTGTGACCAACATGGGGAACAAACAAGGAAACAGGGTATAAAAATAAAAGTAAATGATTTGTAACGATAGATCTGTACATAATACATAATTATTCAGTGGTGTTGAGCATGCAATGTGTAAAAGTAAATCGAACGTATAAGGTACTTAATCCCCAAGGTAAAGTGACTCCTTCTTTCCTTAAGTTCGAACCAATGGCATTACCAAAGATAATGCTAATGCTTACACCATTGCTCATTCAGCCAGACACAGAAACTAAAATAAAAAAGGCACATGTATCATTATCATTAATCAATGTGCATAAATCTTTTAGCAATGCACACAGTGTAAAGTGCATAGAGATGAATAAAAAATAAAGGTAAGTATTTCTTTTTTCCACTTTTATGTCAACAGGGGCTGTGGAGGGGTTGCAGTATACAATATGAAATGCAATAATTTTAATTTTCAATGTTACCAGTATATAGCTTAAATATTACACATATTAAATTTACAAGGACAACAAATTTATGTACCACTAAAAAGTAACTACTACACAGACTAAAGCCAACGACAGCGACAACCGTTTGATGATAGCATCTCTTTTAAATATGAACTCAATCATTGTAATTTTATACGTATAATTTATACATGGTTTTAATAGAAGGGACAATAATGGTATATCTAAATCTAATGATAAGAATAAAGCCACCACAAATACAAAACTACAAAAACAGTATTAAACAAAAAATGTAACTTGATCATCATATATAGAAAAAGTAATGTTTTCCCACGAGTGAGTTAGTTCCTTCAAATCCCTAGTCCCCATAGTGAGCAGTAAAAATACTGAACATGCCAACTCCTACAGGACAGACTGCCCTTGTATATATATGACTATATTGTTAGTATATCAATATCAACATCAACCCTTTTCTTTCCCTTTTTGCTATGTAATGTCCGCCTCCTATATTTTTGCCGTCCTTCCAATAGCTAATAGTATTTAATGTAAGGCATCTTTTTTGTATGCATAGAATATTAGTATATAGCCTCACAGTCACAGCTTACTGTATAGTTAGTCCGTGTCAAGTGAATGCCAGTGCCGGTGCCAAACCGGATATGATAAACACATAGTACATCAAAAATGCATTTATTAGCTACATTTTATTTTGTTCCTAATCCAATCCTAAATCGTTAAGTACTAATCTATCTATTTTGTTTTCCCTTTATTTTCCGCTTCGCTCATTCATTCTTTTCCCATTGAGACAGATGAATTGATAAATTACTTGAAATGGTGCACACACATACACTCGCAAAGACTATGAAACTCAACTGCTGAACACTCATTGTGACACATGAGAGTTTTTTTTCTTCTTTGCATTGTTAATACACGTATATGATAATGAGCACTTACTTTTCTATTTAATGTAGTTTAGGATAGCACCAGCACCAGAATAAAAGAGTAAATATAAGAGTTGTTTATTATACTTTTTTGATACATTTGAACTTGTTTGTTTCCTATCGTTCGTTTGTTCTTTGAGTTTGATCTGATCTGATGTGCGACATGACACGTTTGCTTTTTTTCTAGAAAAATCTACTTTGGGGGTTGCGGTGATGGTAAGTTTAAATGAGCGCGCTACCGACAACGACAACCGACGCTTTAATTAATTTCTTTTTGCAATATGGAGTGGGCATTGCAGTTGCAGTGGGAGAATGGGAAGTTAATTTATATTTTTGTAGCATTTTGTAATTTGCATATTACACACACACACAGACACACAACAAAGGAATAATCCATTTTGCGGGCATTAAACTTCAAGTCATGGCAATCGTTCTCCCGGCCCCAGCTCGTTTGCTAAAATTCTAGGTATATTTAAATTGGCCCAAAATAGTTCTAATATTGTAGTGGCTGCGATTCGATAATTCAGTTGAAACTAAAAAATGAAAGACTAACCATTTTTTGTGTGCATTTTTTGCGTATTATTCGATAATTCAATCAGTGTTTGTGCGCGCAATGAAAACGAAACTATACTGTATCAAGCATGAAAAGGAATAATTTATTGTGTGTACCTATACATAGTAATTGCCATAAAGACCGTTTTCGATTTCGATGCTGCTTTGGTATGTGAGCCTCCGCCAGACAAAGTTTTCCAACATGTTAGATTGATGGCCACCAACAGGGCCGAACTAAACTGAAAGAATAATTCCCCATTTGCCGAGATTTAAGTGATCTGAAAAATTGCTCTGATCGAACAAGGCACGGAGTAAGAGAGAGAAAAAGTCTTTTGATCTCCGCTTAAGTAAAGTTTCCATGTGCATTAGCACAAGCAGACGTCTTATTAGACGTTAGACCCATAGATGTAAGTAATTAGAACTGACAAAAATACAATTAAATATGTGTAGTAGTGTGCACGCTGTATTATTGTCCTAAGAAAATAAGAAAACGCGGCTATAATTTGTAGTACTGAGTACTGTAGTACGTGTACGACATTATGTACTGCTTACATCTATCCTATAGTATATACATATCACTTCTATGCGCACATCAAAATCACTCTTTTATGTTTCCAAAGATTCCATCAGAAAAAAACAAAAGTTTTTCCATCCCAAGACATCCATTTAGAACTTGTACATTGATCTCCCATCAACCTTGATTTACTCCACAATCACGTATTGGACTCGGACGGATGCGCACAGTTTTATAGAATGACATCAAAGGATCAATTATTTACAAGATACAGCTTCCCTTTTCTGCAGGAGGGCAGCTCGGTCCGAAAAAGGAAATACATCGAGTATAGCGCCATATGGAAAGAAGTTTTAATTTTGTTTATAAATACTAATTCTTCTGTAGTGTTTAAAATCAAATTTCTTGCGTTAAGATTGTAAAATTATGTATTAACGATTTATAAAATGGGCGTAGAAAATGCTATACGCATATGTTTCAAGCGAGTGAAGCTAATCTCTAGTTTTATTGACTTAAACATATTTTGAATTTTTAAAGTAAACGAGGCAATCTATTTTGAACTTTTAAAGTGAAAAGGGTACTTTAGCACACTACTAATAGTTTTTTTCCCGACCATCTATTGTAATTTGTAATGCTTATGTCCGCAGTTTACAATTTTCTACACATTTTCGTATAGTAAAAGCGATGGAGAGGGAGAATTGCCTCGGAGGACAGGAGTGGAATAAGGGTTGAGCTTGTCGATGCGGATTACTGATATAGGGGACGACGAGAGGATCGGATCGGATCGGATCCGTTCTACTGATATAACTATATGTCCTGATTCCTTGCGGGCTCTTGAGTGAAACGACAACATCAAAATATATAAATCTTTTATTTGTATTTCAGGGGGCAAAGGATTTTTGTAGAGTCAGTGACCAGAACACTTCCGATCTGATTTCTGCATCAAAAGGAGACACATGACTCCCAAACATTTATTATGTCCCCTTCCCCCTTTACTGCCATTTGCCATTACATTACAAAATCTATGGACCTTATATCGAAAACTACCTCCTTATTTACTGATACTTAGCTCCACCACAAAATCCTTTCCAGATTTATTCTTCAAGTTCACTTTGGGTCAGTCCATCTCATGTCATTCTTTTCTTCTCCCAATATAAATTATACTCCCCATTTCAAAATCTCGGCTTTAGTCAATTCCTGTGTATATTCCCTCCCCTCCCCTCTTACGTTTCGTTTAAACAGGAAAATAAAGATTATACAACTTAACTCAATAAATTACCTAAAACTGCTTGATCTTAAATATTATCTTGAATCTTGACAAGCACCTACCTACCTGCTTACAAATATAAATTATGAAATCTTATAAAATGTAAATAATTATGAAACTAAGCGAAATACTATCCCTTAGCATCCCAGTATGTTTTACTGATAGCTACATTTGTAATCCGTTACACATTAAATAGTTGAATTCATTAAAATGCACACTGTACATTTAATAAAATATTTGCTTATTTGTATTTTCAGTTTTTCGTGCTAAAAAGAAGTAAGGAAAGAAGTTTTCAAATGTTCAAAAGTACCAAGAATTTAACAACTCGTGACAAAATATATAATGTTCAATTAGGAGTCAAAAGCAAACACAAGAAGAGAGTTGTATACAACTTATAACCGCAACCACAACCGCATAGTACAAAACAACACAATCGATCCCAATTTAAATTAGCTCCTACTTATATACGCGTAACAGAAATCAAATGCAAGGCATAACTCATTACAGAAATATAAAAAGAGGAAAACATGAATATTAAATGTACATAATGCCCCTCTAGATTGACAATACAATATACAATCTCTAAACGAATCTTGAAAAGTCAAAATCCTCTATTAAAGTACCGGAGAGACATTCCACAAAAGCGCAGTTATTACACATGAAAAGAAGGCATCAAAGAAGGAGATGATTGCCATAAAGTATTCGCGTTGACTTGCACAATCAACAAAAAAAAAGAAGAAGAAGAAGGAGGAATTCGTGAAAAAAACAGCAGCATATTATAATATATAGCGTTATAACTAGATAGGGCAGGGCATACAAAAGGAGCTAACTACTACATTATCCTGATAGTCGATAGTACTTGTAGTAGTTCATCCACTCGTACTCCTCATTCGTCTGAGTACCTCTCTATGCAGATTACGATGACGATTACGGATAGTTAGTGGTGTATAGTGGTAGCAAGTTTTACTTGTAGTAGTGATTATATATATGCACTAAAAAAGTATAGCAGTTGCTAGCACTACGGGGCTCTACGTACGTACGGGTGTATGTATAGTGATTATGATACAGACACTTGATGGAAAAAAATTGAGACTCGACGGTTGAATAATAAAGTATAATAAATACACAATCTCATCTATGGCAAGGTCCTCCATAAAAGTGGGAACTTAATGAAGCGTTAAACACTGAGACTTGAACATTGTATCATTTGTCACCAAAGAGATTTGAATACAAGACAGACAGAGCTGTCTCTCTGTGTAGAGTAAGTCCCACTCACTCACTGTGTACTAGTAGTCAAAGGCAGAGGCAGGAGGCAGGATAGATACATAGGCAGGGAAGAATAAGGGGAAGGCAAGTGTCTGAATAGAAAATAGAGTATAATAGAATAGACTGGGCGAACAAACGACGAACTCGTCTCTCGAACTTCTCCAAGACACTCACCGAATCATAATGATAATCATATCTGTAATCTGTAATTTAATTTATCTGCACCTATAAATAAGCTCTAAACATATTATGAGTAACAACTCTCCATTAACCTAGCTTCCTAATCCCGTCCCGTCCCATCATCACATCATTTCATATATAATCATTTATCATGCTATATGGAATTTGGAAAAAGCTATCAACTATACTGCTCGTAGGTATAGGTAACCTACGTAATATGGTCATTTCAATTCCATTTCCCTCTCATTAACAGTCTATATGGTTTCATTTCAATCGTATTCGTATCCTTTGGTAAAATCGTATCCTTGACTAAAAGCTTATAAAATTTTAAATTAATAATAATTTACACTCAATTCTTAAAATGTTATGTATCCAAATGCACAGCACATGGTCTGGTCTGGTCTGGAATCCAAATTTAAGTTTGAGATCGGCGACGGAGACGGACAGAGGAGACCCGAGGACGGGGATCGGGGACGCGGCGAAAAGGAGAACATTACATAAAAGTAAGAATGGCCGTGGTGCACTATGCTATGGGCTCCGTCTCCATGGATTCTGACGACGACGACTGACGACTCTGACTCTTTGATGACTGACGATGAGAGGGTCTCTCGTCTCGTCTCATGGAATGGATGCATATAATATTTTCTATTGAAAATTTGATGGATAATAAATATTCTGACGACTCATGGTGCCTAATGAAAATGTAATTGACTTCTCTTTGTTACACTCACTTATCGTTGGGGATGTGTGAGGATGATTATGCCTTCAATGTTCTGCCATTACAGCCACTTCACACTACAATCTATCTATTTACTAATATGTACACGCATTTTTTTCTACCCCGTCTAATGTCTCCTATAGCCTATAAACTCCGAGGTAAAGCCCAGTAGTTGCACTATAAAGCCGACTGTGAAACTGAACTTTTATAGGCATATAGTACAAGTGCATGGAAGAATGTTTTTGAATGTTAAATAGTCGATGACTTCGCTTCTCACTTATTACATACATAGGAACTCTTGTTTCTCATACACTACCGTGTTTAATAGGAGGACGTAGTGCACATTACTGCACATAAGACGAAATAAATGCTCTAAAACTTTAAGCATAGGCTCCCAATTATATGTTAGTTTTTATTAATCTAGGTACAATATCTATATAATCTTTGCTTCAGTACACTGACGAAAGCCAAGGAGTACCGAGAACTAGATGCATAAAATACGAGAATTTATACACAAGACCTTTATAAGACGACAAAAAAGGTTCAAAACGGCAGTTTGGCTTGGTGTTAGTCACTCGTTGTTCACACCGTGAAATCAGCTTAGACCAACATAATATGCCTTAGTAACAACTTATTAACTAGTTGATAGTAGTACATTAAACCCATATCCATGCCCACTGCCATATGTGCATATTCCGTAGTACATGGAACTTAATAAGTATAATACAATTTATTAATGCAGAGGATTATCCCCTTCCTTGCTGTCCTTTTTACGTTATCATTAATCAACTCTTCTCCTTTAGTTCTATGACCGAAAGCGTAAACAGTCTGTAAAGCATGTAGAGTGCATTCTCTATACCTACGATTTACGAGTACGAATACGATTACGATTACGATTACGATTAAAGAGAACGTATGATCGAGTCTTTCGCCATCCATCCATTCCAGTCCAATCTGATGCAATTCAAAATAATGCACTCTCTGTATAGTATATTGTATATCTCAATCTTTATTCTGTGACCGTATTCTTCAGTATAGCTTCAGTCCATAAAATAAACATGTATAAGCAGTAAGTGAATTAAATGTATTATTATTGTAAATTCCAGAGTACTACGCATAGGTCGTCTTAACCGTCGGATTGGGATAATTCATATCATAATATTAGTAGCACCCTCGTTTATATGAACCTTTAAGTTCCCATACAAATATCCTGGCGTTGTCATTATTATCTGAATTGCGTCATTACGTCGGTCTCGGCCTGCCTGGGTCTCGCTCTCGGTGTTTGGACTTTGTCGTTGGCATTTGGTGTGGTGCCACTAGTCACTTTACCTCCCGAGACCGCAGGACCACATCACTCTATCAGTACAGACCAGCGACGGAGCAAACTACTATATGCACAGCCAATTCATTATTATTAATATCATTACATCATCATCATAATGCTGGAGCTCCATTATTAAAATTGAAATTATAAATGTAAAATTCTGTGATTAGGAAGTGTTCACACCATGTAAAGTGATCCGCAGGATCCGGCACATACAGAACTAATGCAGCGCGGTATGGGTATACGCACCTGTATAATTAGACATTTAGCTATGTTATTAAGGGCTTTTTGAAATGGAAAGACGTAGACGTAGTGCACCCTGCTTCTGCTTCTGCACATGCATTAGAGTAATATTAATGTGAATTATAGGATGAAACGAAGGAGAATGATGTGTGAAATGCACCGGTTATAAAATGCTTAGCACTTTTCAAATGATTAATGAGCAGCGACAACGAGCTCTCTTGTGTGTAGATTCCAGAAGTACCTATAACATACCTACTACGTAGAATTGAAAGAATTATTAATAGAGTTATTATGATTATTATATGTGTAGAAATCCCTAACGGCCGTCATCCGCATCCCTCACTCACATCCACAACAACTACTTACATACGTTCATCTCTAATGTGAAATGAAACTCTAATATTCTAATTTTATAATATCAGTATAATAATATACAGCCTTTTAATAAAACGCGTATGCATCTAATAGCTTGAAACTTACTACAATTATATCTATAACTGTGTATAGTATATATAGCACGCAATCTTATCTTGCCACTTACTTAAATTCAGGTTCGGGCTGACATATTAATTATCCGAGGACTCAACGCTATATATTATGAGACTATACTAAAGCCATATGACGTGGAAAGTCGTGTAATGAGGAAGGCGAGGAGAAGGGAGAATAGGAGACGGGAGTGAATTCGAGGCTCATTTAAATGTAAATTTATGATTTGTGTACCACGTCACTAATACATGATTAGGAGCATAATAAAGTGGGCTCTTTGAATAATTAATATGTGAGATTCATTAAACTATGAACTATATGAACAAGTCAATTAACAAGTAATTTTCCCATCCAATGTCCCTTCATAGTTCTCCATACAAAATACAGGATCCAAGATACATAATAGATATAATACCTCTCCTCCTTTTTTTATACTGTCAATGCGGCTTTGGAGACGGTCTTGGACTCTAATTGTACATTTGTTAAAAGAATGCTGTTAAAATTGAGAGAGAGAGAGAGAGAAGGAGAAGAAAGTGACAGACGATGGAGGTGACGTTGCCGTTGCCATTGCCGTCGCTGTGCCATACACTTGATATTATTGTTCCTATTCTACAGATTAATACTCATAGAAACAAAAACTTTGGCGTTTCACATGGCCATATAATTAAAGATTATTATTAGCTTTCAACAACTGTGAACTGTCTGTGGACTGTGGAGTGGACGAATGCATTGACTTTAGCCATTGGCTTATTAAATGTCTTTTGAAACTGTATTTAATCACGGTATTGTTCATGCCTACAAGATATATAGGAAAAACTGTTTAATCCTACTCTATCTGTGTTAATGTAGATAGCCCCCTATAGGTATTGGTGTAGGCACTTATGAATCTTTTAGGTACGGCTGCACTATGCACGTAATAAATACTACTATATACAAACTATGTCAATTTTATACCCATGGTACTTATTAAATGCCTTTGTATCTTCATTCCTGACTGCATGTAACTGTTCGTTTTAGGTTCATTATGTTTTCTCTAAGTACTATTTAAGACTTCCATTAATTGTTTACACAGGCACGTAACATATTATCGTATGATGTAAAGTCTTAATAAATATCTGAAAATTAAAATAAGTATTTCACTTTTATTTAAGTATTTAATTTTCCACCTATGCAATACACAACGTCTGAAACTGATGTTGTTAAAACATTGTTAATATTTTAATTTTATCTAGTGTATTACGTACGATGCAATACTATACAGAAGAATCATTGTTTAACTATGCCAAAGAAATATCTCACCTTTGACAGAAACTGAGCAATATCGTCTATGAAGAAACAAAATGACCCATTTCCAATTTATGCTAGAATTAAAATGAGCTATGTCAAAAGAAATACAGTAAATAAGATACATATGCTTACAATGCTAATCACGAGTTTCTAAAATAAGCAAATTCTTCTATTTACATTTTTTTAAAAAGTTTAAAATGTTCTATTTAAGTGTTTTTGAAAAGTGCAAAATGTTCTATTTACATATTTTTGAAAAGGCCAAAATATTATATTTACTTGTTTTTTGAAAAATGCACAAGGTTCTATTTAAATGTTTTCATGAACATGTTATTTTAATTTTTTCTGTAGATAGTGCATTTTGTTTGAAACTAAAAATGGGAATGGGTCATTTTGGTTCTTCACAGACGATATGTATGATTTACATGCAAAAACGAAATTGAAACCTTACTGGTAAATCATTGACAATATATAAGAGAGGGAAACCAGCAATTTTTATAAAAATAGGGCATAAATTGGTTTATTAATTATTTAAGTTTTGAATACTACACAGGTAATTGAACAATTTATAATTTTGAAATGCAAAATTTTTATATAAAACTTTTAATCTCTCATTTTGTGATTTGAGAATAAACGAAGTAAATAACTGGGGGAAAAATATGTAAAAACAGTTATTGTTATCTGCATATTTAGCCACGCATACTGTTTATTACTGTATATTTGCTGTTGGGACGCTATAAATGCCTTAAATGCAAAAATTAACTCCTCCTACTCAATCGCAGTAGCTAAAACGCAGAGAGGTGTCAATTTCCAAGAATAGAGGTAATTTGGCATTTCTATACCGAAAAGATATAATGTGTACTAATGTAAGCAAAAACAGTAAAAGCTTGTAAAATACTTACATAGAGATTTAAATTGAAGAACATTTAATTCCCACGAATTCCCACTTTAATAAATAGGTAGGAAAAGCTAATTAGGGCTAGTGCATTTAGAACACTTAAAACTTCAAATGTAGCAGTTAGTTTTTAGGTTTTGAGGAACGAGTTCTCATAGAGGAAATAATTCAAAATTTAGTGAGACATTTAGAGAAAATCCAAGCTTGTAATTTATACATTCCTAGAATTCATGAAGTTTTGTTTTATTTCCATAATGGTGCTCTGAATGAGAACTCCTTTTACATTTGCAAGTCAAATGAAGTACAGAAGTATCACTTTCTTTAATCCTTGGCAAATTCTCATTTACAAGTAATTTACATGCATTTGTACCTAGATATGTACCTACTAACTAATTGTCTCGGATGCCTTACATTCCCTCGAATTTCTTCATATTATGTGACGTGAACGTGTACAGATAACCTCAATTTAGACATCTAAAAGTTTTAATTTGCATTATTAATTGCACCAACTTCGAGAGTGTTCCTACGTCTCGTTCACTTATCCATGGATAGACGTGAGCTGATAAAATTTAAATAGTGTTTATCATTTTGTGCCATAACTTTAGTTATCGTTATTAGACCACACACTTTTACATTGTGCGATTTTCAAAGTTTATAATAATGATTTTTCAGTGTGTATTTTTTGGAATCCTTTTAATGTAACGATAGTCGGATTTAGTGCGTGGAAATGAAAAAAGTCCTTGCAAATCTTTATGTTTGATGATGGTAAAGAGTCAGGCACTGTCAGGAGTAGGGAATCGAATGGACATGAAAAAATATATAAAAGTAGACTTTTAGATTTTGGATGATCTTATCCTGTGAAATGTATGTGTGATACAAAACGACATGCTTAAAAAATGTGTAGATGACGTATGTGACATAGACTATGTAAGTTATTGTGCATGAATATTATTTCATTTTGTAAATAGTACGTCTAGTTTTAATATATTTTGTCGTGTGTCATTGCATGTATGAGAGTATAGGGAAGGGAAGGAGGAAAGGAATGAAAGCGGACGAGGAGACGACGAGGACGACAAAAAGAAAGGGTCTGTGTTTAAAAAAAAATGAAAAAACATTTTACACTTATACAATGTGAGTGGAAGAATCTTAAAAAGCGTTTCCCTTTCCCTTGGCATCCCTTTGATCTCTTCAGCTCTTCAATTTCAGAGTAAGAGGAGTCATTAAGGAGATACTTTTCCTTGGGAATAGAGTGCTATACTACACAGAGGTTGCAAGTAAGAAAATCTTTCAGCACGTATGTACCTATGTAAGTATGTAGGTAGATACGACTATACTATAAATACATACGTAGTAGAAAAAGGTTGCTACAACCATATAATACCGCTACTGCTAACTGCCTTTAACCGAGTGTATATATGAGCGTATTACATGGGATTATATCCTCGTAGATGTGATCGTGTACTCCTATAGTCGTAAAAACAAAAAAATACTATTACTTTCACAGCAACAAATACAGTTAACTCCAGTCCCGATCTCGAATCACCATACTCTCCATTTCCCGAATGGAAAATTCGTTAATATGTACTGCTGCCGGATTGAATTAAATTATAAGATGGTGGAGCTTATCCATGAGTACAGTAAAAGCAACGGTGGTACTGGATTTAGTTCAATTTAAATATGTGGTATTTTATAAAAATTAGCTAAAAACGGAAATAGTTCTTTGGTTGAGGCACGTTAAAAATGTACTGAAGTTTGGAGTCGTGAATTAAAATGTGGAATTAAGTATTTTAAAATATTTACTTTTGCTTCTTTGAAGCAGCGCAATTACGTAAATATTGTTGACTAATAATTATATTTATGAATGTGCAGTATTTGATACTAGTGAATGTAGATAGCTTTTTTTAAATCTTCAAAGACGGAGACAAAAACGGTGAGGATATTAGCGTCCATGTCAAAGTCAGGTCCAACAAGTATGTAGTAGACAAGGTGCATATTGAGTAGCTACATATATATACGGGGAGACACGGGACGGGGGTGAAGACTTGAGAGGATGAATGACTAAAACACGGACTAGAAGAAGGAGAGCAAGTTTATGGATTCTAACCAGTCCGTGTCTGTAACATAAAGGCTTTTAAGGGACGGTGACGCTATGGTTGATAAACTTAGGGATGTATATTTTATAGACAGAGTAGGAGTGAGGACAGAGTGAGAGAGTCACATAGAGTCGTGGCGGAGGATGTGTATGTCTTTAAATTGAGTGCTTCGAAGACTAAAAAGAGAAAAGAGAGAAGGACAAGGACTGACTGTGTCGTCGTATGGTCTCTGGAGACGAGATGGCAAAACTCTATAAAGCGCCCATTTTGCTCCGAAGTCTCTCTCGATGTGACAAATTGGCCAATCTCTTGGTTAATTCGGGTGGAAATGCGACACGTCTTCCCGTTCCTCTGTAAACCGAAAAAGATTTGACACTCTCTGGATGAAAGGCATCCCACTTGGGAAATCATCAGGCTAAACCCGCCTTCCTGGACCGCCTACTCTTTCACTCTTATCCCGTCGTCTCCCTCTCTCTTTCTCACACACACATTCTGCCTGTCCAACTTTTCCTTTCATTCTCTGCCCATGCTATATATAGTTAATACATACTCAATTCAAACTCCACGAAGGTTATAATACACGATGTACAAAGCTTATAACTTTCTCTCAAGCTTATCCTTATCACGGACTTTCACTGATTTCACATTCTATAAAACTTACACTATCACATCGTCGTCTCTTTTTCCTCACAACTTTTATAGACTAAAAAGCTTGAATGCTCGACTACATGCGTAAAACGGATACATTATGTCCTCAAAACGATCCTCCACGTTTCACCAACTTTCACCCTTATCGATCCAATCCACAATTCAAAGTCTTGAAATAATATAGCACTGGAGTAGCTTTCACTGATTTTTGTCTTATAATTTACTGTTTGTCTCACGCCCTGTACAGTATTTGTTTATACTGTGAATATTAATTCCAGATGCATGCTTTTTTAATAATTACAAAGGTATCTAGGTACATTAAATATAAAGTATGGATTCCGGCTCCAAGCCCTGCTCATTTTCAAATTTCTTAAAAGGCTGGAATTTTTCATCTTGTACAGTAATCGAGCATTTAAAATTTTCATCGGACTAATTAAGAAGCAGACTTATGTTCTTGTTTTCAACACTTTAATTTACAATAGAAAAGAAAAGCAAGTTTATAAAGTTGAAATATTGTAAAATTAGTTGGTCGACAAAATATTTTTTGTATTTCTATCATACATTTTAATCAAATGAACTAACAAGAATAACATGCCAGAGTAATATTAGAATGATGGTAAAAAGTTCTGTGTAGAATTTACTCGTTTATATATTTGATTTATTGCGCTCATACGGAATCCTTTAAGAGTTACAACGTTTACTGTATATGTAATTATATAATATATTATGAGATAAGATCTTTTGGAAATTTATGGCTGCTGGTTATTCTAATTAATTACTTCTTCATTTTCATTAAAGCTAGTTCTACAAATAATAAACACTTTGTATGTAATGTAAGTTCCTAAAAGATACATAATATGAAATTATAATATGAACGCAAGTTGTGTGTAGATGTTAAGTATAAATCTTGTAATGTGGTATCAGTATCAAACTTGTACGTCGTGTCGTGTGTACACTGGTAATTTACCTTAACAGCTGTGAACGATAGGAAGGGTTTTACCTATTTATTTACTAAAAATTATTAAATTATACTTCTAGTCTTAACATCAACTACTCTAATATATATAATTCTGCGGAAAACATGAGTTTACGACAGACAGTTCCGAGAGGGTAGACTCATTCAACGCTTTTGCATAGCTTAAATGAATCTGTCATAACTATATTAAATTGATTTTGAGTAGGGAAGAAATATGCGTTCTTATTAGACAAAGAATATTAAAATTAGGTTGAAAACGGTAGTAAAAATAATTCATGTGGTTCAGTAGTGATTAGTTAGGCACACACGCTAGTCCATGAATGGCTTAACTAACTGCATTGTCTCCACATCAACTGTGCTCATCAGGTCGGCAAAGTTTGTATCTCCAATACGCAATCTCAGATTATTGACTTCATTCTTGAACAAGATAGCCAAATCAACGGTATATACAACGTCCCGAGAAGCCAATCGTTTCTTTCGTAAGTCATTTTCTGTAACCACTTCTTCTTCCCGCGGAGTGTCAAAGTCAATCATGCAAAGTGAGCTGCAGGTCATTTACAAAACGTTCAATGAGTTACTTATCGAATATTTACTTTTATTTTTTAAATAATTTTTTCCTTTACTTACAAGGCATAATACAGAAACACATAATAAAATAAGGACTTACTCAACGGTTTTTCCTGTAAGGTCGGTTTTGAGAATATCATTTAGTGTTTCTGATACCGCCAAAAATATGCCGCAAACGTTATGTAAGACAATCTAGAAGCAACAATATTTTCATATTTTAATGCAAATTAATTATAGCGGTTTCCGTGTAAATTTCAAGCTACATATTGCAGTGGCTCGAAATTTTTAAAATTGACGTTCCAACTAACAGCTATAGCTATAGCATACATAACTGAGCTATAAGTTGCTGACAACAGCCACAATACAGATACCTTATCAGTAGTCGACATCAGCTTAAGTAAGGCAATACTTATGAGTTTCTTTCTTTCAGGTTGCACAATATAAATAATCTTGGTACACATGACTTCCATAAGACGTCCAAGCACCTCCGAAGTGGACTTTCCTTCAGCTGATGACACACACTCGAGTCCTAGTTGAAACACCGGTTCCGATATCAGCAGAAGTCGAGAAATTACTGATAAGTAGATGGAGATTAGCATGGGAGTGTCCATCGCTTCATACGCCGACCTGCTCAGAATTCAACAAACCATTCCCATTAGTTCTGATTGCATCCAATTGAATAATCGTGTTCACTATTTGTGAATGAATGAACAGGCGGGAGGATCCTTAATATTATGTATTACACACACGATTCTCCAACTAAACTGCCTCAAACTATCTTCCCATATCTAGCCAGAGACTAAAAAAATATCACTACCAGAATGTCCCTTCCGCAACAAGATACTTTTAGATACTGAGGTGCTAATGAATGAGCTATCCTTATCATTGCGACATGAATAAACTTACTTGAAAATTTTCCCAATAATTGGTTTGGTAGCATGTGGCCCCTGAGATGGCGAAGTTCTCAAAAGAGTTTCTACACTTCTGAGAACCAAAGCAACTCCTTCCGCTCTCATATCCGATATGGTAGAGTTCAATTCCGTGCACACAAGAGGACCGAACCGTTCGGCAAATGATTCAGGGTAGATCAAAGCATAAGAATTCACCAGAGATACTGACATTTTCAGGTGTTCCGTTGATACGGTGAGAAGTGGAATCAAGTTATCCACCAAGGCCACGAAGCCAGTACTTTAAAATTCATTAAAAATAATGTAAAATATATCAAGCAGAATTTACTTCACATTAAATTTAGTACAAACCACTTGTTTTGACTCACTCGGGTGGATCAGAAGCATATTCCATCAAGGCATGCCACAAATCTAATCCATCTTCAAGAAGATAAACATGTTCAGGAGTTTTCAAATCTGTTGCGATACGAATCACCGGAAAAAGGAAATCTCTTAGAGCTGTTGACTCATTTCCAAGAGCCTGAAAATTTCCACAGGTAAAAGGCATTTATTGTTAAATCAATCTCCCTCTACTTTTTGTTTATACTAGCGAGTAAAAACAAAAACCCAAAATATCTTAAAATTCAGTTGACTTTGCTTACGTGTACAAGTTGTATGGAAGTAGAAACGACAGCAGCTTTAAGCATATTATGCTCAGTGGTCCACAGTAAAGGTAAATATTGTGTCAACGATCCAATCTGATCTGCTGACTTTATTTGGGATCCCATACGTTCGATAAGAAAGCTCAACGTGTGCAACACCCTCATCTAAATTAATCAGGTTAATACACATTAAAATCATGAATACTATCTAATTCGGTGATAGTAATAATTGTGTACTTGTGATATAGCATACTTTATTATCGCTTTCTCTGACATCCTTCAACAGTGTAAAAAGATTATGAAAAGTTTCACGCATGAAAGGAGAAAACTGCTCTGGAACAAAATCGAAATCATCTAGGCAGCTTCTTAAAGCTTGGGCTGAGCTTAGCCGAACCTACAAGCAAAACGATTTAAAAAAAAATAAAAAATACCCAACAATTAGTTAGCATAATGGGAAAATAGTAAGCAATAATTCAAATACCACAACATCTGGTGAGCTTAAGCCGCTTAGAAGCAATGCATAGATTGTTGGTCTCGAATCAGTGTGCACCTTCACGCCAGTCCATTGCCCAACCAACCAAGTTATCCTGCGATGAAGAATCGGTACGGGCAGCGACAACTCATGCATTAGAGTGTTACTGAGCCACGAATCGAAGGAAAACTAATACAATGTTTGTTACTGATTAGTAAATAGAATAAATGGAAAATGAATGTGTTCTGAAAAGAATGATCTCTTGATTACCTCATCGTAGAGCTCATAGGCAGTAATGCCAGCAGCGTTATACAATGCATCTTTTGCAAGCACGGCTGGAAGATCATTTGGATCCTTAAGCGGAGCTTCAAACTCATGCATTACGATAAGCAAGACCTCGACAGACTTTCGAAATTCTTTAAACAAAGTAACCAACAGTGTTTCCGCACTTTGCTGTAAATCAAATATAAGTATTACTGAAATAATTAATTTGTTTTTAATAATTCAAATTTTAGGAACATTAATCAGGTCAACCGAACAACGTACTCGTAAGTTATACTTCCACGTTTCTCCCGTTTCTTCCATTCTCAAAGCTAAAATTAAAACAAATCCGAGATTAATTAAAACGATCAAATGTGCGAACAGACTAGCAATATCATGAAACTGTAGAAACAAGGCTTACCGAAATCTTCAGGATCTTCGCTCCAACTTTCCAGTTCCGCTGAGGTAAGAGGAAGATACTGAGTGACAAGAACTCTAACAAGAACACTTAAGGTTTCATCAGTGAAAAAATTATCATTAATTTTTGCTGCTTCAAAGGTAAGGGGATCTGTTTCGGAGCCAGAGCTAGTTCTTCCAACTCTTCTGCCTTCTGCGAGAAATCAAAACAACTAAATTGAGTACAAGCATACAGAATTTGAATTCCAAAACCAAAGTATTGACAGCTGACAATAGACAGCAATTGGTCTTAAAATTTTAAAAATAAATTCTTTACGTGCCTTCGAAAGCAATTTTAGGTGCACGGAATTCTGGACAAAGAATAATGCCTTTGAGTAGGTTCAAAGCGTGTATAGCAACCCTTTCAAAAACAACTTCACGGCCTTTTTCTGAGAATGCAAAGTACGCAGCAAATTCAAGACCAGTTTGAAGGAATGGCACAAACGATAACGGATGCGTTTCTAGCATGTCGCCGATTATTTTCCACATAGTAATCACATGCTTTTCCAACAATGTTGATGTGTCTTGCCGGGTCAAACCTGCACATAAAATGTTTTGATGATGTACCACTGCTATAAAAAATCGAAGAAATGCGAACCACACGCCGATTAAAAATATACGCATACATCTACTTGCTCTAAAAAAAAAGCAAAAATGCTTACGAAGTTCTAATGTTTCTTTGGCTCTCCTCATTACGGTAGGAATAAAATTCGCAACACTAGGATTTTCATGAGGCACTTTGTATCCACGTACGCATAAAATTCGGAGTATTTTTAGCGCAAAATGTGCTCTTTGCAAAGCATCGCCAGAAATTCCTGCAGTCGCCCACGACAGAAATAATGAGTCCCACAAAGTGCACAGATAGTCAAAAATCTCTGCAGCCATCTTTTACAAAAATTTTTTTAATTATATGATTAAATATTTTTTAACAATGCCCGTTAGTTTTACTTCTAGTTACAATCTTATCACGGAGGCAAATCACAGAGAGCATTATCAATGGTATTGTTAAGTTCCATAAAGCAAAAAAGATAAAAAAAAAAAATAAAAGATAAAGAGTAACTGTATTTTAAATTTACCATCTGAAATATTTTGCGATCCCCGGTGAGTCGTTTCGTGGACAAAGACTTCACAATATGGTAAGTAGCCAGAAGAGCTCTGCAAGAATAATATTTGGTCAGCTTTCTCATCAATATCACAAAAGAACAGAAAACACATTACTTTGAAGATATTTTCGCCGTTTACCGGTATTGCCTGTCAGGTTCAACCAAGCGAATGTTTTCCATTAAAAACGGTAATATAGTTGGCCAGTCTTTAGGTACATCAAGTCGGGCTACCTTCCCCATCGCTACAGCTAACTGTACAGCAATCGTGGTATTTGGCTCCAGAAGAATTACTTGTTCCATGGTAGTCTTTACAATTATCTTCTCCTCATCGGGTAACGAGCTATTGGTACAATCCAAATACAAATTAAATACATTCGAACATATTTTCAAAAATTAGAATAAATAGCACAGCTTACTAACTTTAAAGCCCTTCTCCAGTTTTTCTCAATTCCATTCTTGAGGTACACCACAGCTAGAAATCGCGCACCGCTATCAAAGGCAAATGTAGATAGAACTTTCTGCAAATTATCAAAAGCCACAAATCAACTACAGTGACACGTATAGAAACAACTATTAATAGCACGGACAGCGAAATAACTTTGTTTCACTGATACCATAATAACATTTGCCATACAGCGTAAAATAATTTTAACAAACAAGAAATGATGTTACGAACGAAGTACATATTATAGTCTGTTGGGATTGCGTAAATGATTGTGCTATTTTGCACGTTCCAAGGCTAGCAGAAACTTTGACTTCTTGTTGATTTAACTATCCATTTCTTTATAAAATGAAATTATTTTTAGTCGAGAGTATGACTTAAGTTATAGCTGGAAGAAATGTTTTTACGAATCTTATACTAAAGATTTCATATTTACGAAGACATAGAACTTAACAATTACTTACGCATAATGCAGAGTAAAACCCTGGTTGATTTTCCCATGACGTGAGTTTCAATTCCGCTGGTTTCATTATAAGAGCATTCTGAGAAGAAGCATCCTGAAGTGCTTGATAAAGCAGCAGTACACCAGTATCACCTTCCATTATATTCTAGTTGCTAGTTCCGCAATTAATCAGTCAATTTAATAGACTAATTATTGCACGGTAAATTATCGTCGTAATACCAAATACAAAAATATCACAAACTGATGGTGTACAATGTTTATCTTGAGCTTCGATAGCAGGTGAGACTACCTATTTCAGGAAGGCAAGGAAAATAACAGCGCGTGATCGAAATAGAAAGGAAGAATAAGACGTTCCTGTTAACAAACAACAGCATTCAACGATTAGAAAATTTCATCACTATTAACATTGGTAGGATTACACACACGCTTAACCGAACTAAAATGAGTGTTCGCATACAAATGGCTTAATTTTAGTAAGCAGGAGTGAAGCATTGAACATACCTACAAAATAGGCGGATAAATACGTTTGACGTTGGAGTTGTTTTGATCACGATGAAACTGAAGTTGGAAATCGATAATTATTAAAGCTACAGTTCTTCGAACAAGCGAATTCAAATATCAAATATTGACTTTACTGTTCCTTCGTGAAATTATCAAACGTGATTCATTTTATGACTCTAGTTCATAGTTGGGTTCAAATATTTTATATACACATCATCCACGTTGCTAGTGTAAATCAACTATAAACTATGCAAACTGACCGGTTTACTCGTTAATTTATAAAAAGTACAACAATTGCTGTTTGTAGATGGACGTAGAGCGCGTTCAAATATCTTAAAATTAACCAAATATAGATGTCAAATATGAAACACTATATTTATAAAGATAAAATCGGATTTGCAATGTGACAGTTGACAGGTCTAAAAGAAAGCTATACAATCTAACACAATAGCAGCATTTTACTTATAAAATCTGAAACTGAAAAATCTAATACACAGTACAGTCAACAGCAAATGAAGACTTGTTTAGTTTAATTACATACATAGGTAAGTGCGTTCATCGACAATATCGATTCATAGATTGTCGACGCTTCTGTTCCTAGTCTGCCGATGCCAATTAACAAAACTAACTACCGATGTGCTGGCCGATGCACCACACAATTGACAATGCAGTTTTGCACTGAAGATGGTTAAATGTGCTATTACGCAGTGTGCACTAGTGCAGCTGCCGTGCTTCTCCGTCTGTTGAAAAAAAGAAGTTAGCACAAAGTTCTTAAAAATAATAAATATTATTTATACTCGGGCAAGAGGCTAAACATAATAATTGACAAATTATTTAAGATATTGAAATACAACTAGTATTAATAAGCTTCAGTCTTACGCTTAACTGCTGTGTTTCACACGACGACAGGACTACAGGACAGACCAGAGACAACTAACATTAAGATACAATTGGGATTCAAATTTTAGAAGAAGATGAAGGAAGACACTTTGAGAGATCTCTGTAGGATTTAAATGGAACTCTAGAAAAATTCTTTGCGCCGTGTAGTATTTGGACTTTTAGATGGTTTTTTCTGCCTGTGAACTACAAGTGAGAGAACGGAGAACACAATATTGAGTATGAGGATTTGAGGCTATGGCTGGCTATAGCTAGGGCTAAAAACAGAGTCACTGGTTATGCGTTATGCTGTTGTGGTTGAGGTTGAGGGCTGTGTTGCTCCTCCGTAGATGCTTTTACTGCATAAGAGCATATTTCGTTGCAGATCTTCGTCATCCGAAAACACTGTCACAGACAGAAGAACTGATGATCATCATACAGACTACAGTGAGGAAGACGGCCAAAAAAGTTAAGGAGTGTTCCGATCTGCTGATTCATACCGGAGCCCCGACCCCGTACCCGAACCTTTCAACATTTTACAGAATCTAGAAACAGACATTTGACGTAGTAAACACGGTTAAGGTTGCCCGAGAAAATTTTGACTTTCTCTATCTTAATTTCGCGGGTGTTTTCACGAAGACGTACTTACATTCTTGTAGTTACAGTCACTTAACTTTTATTTGTTGTGATATTTATTAAATACAGTAGTGTATTGATATATTATTTTGTCGGAGTGCATTACCCTCCTATGTAAAAATGGCAGCAAGTCTTTCAACGGATATTTTGCTACCGGATGCTGCACCAAATCTCCAGCTTCCAAAGCATATTGAATTTTTAGCCAAGTATGGGACCTCCAAAGAAGACTATGTAAGAATTATTAACAGTTGACTCACAGCTATATCTTAAATGAAGGAGCACATTCGAAGGAATGATGTTATTAAAAAGTTATTATTGCTCCATAGGAATTTTGCATGACGGAATTTCTTCGGATGTCTGGAATGTACTGGGGTCTGACAGCTCTGGATCTAATGGGCAAACTTGAATCAGTTCCAAAGGACGAAGTTATTGAGTTCGTTCGAGATTGTTTTGATGAAGTTACTGGAGGATTCTCACCGGCTAAAGAACATGATCCACACATTCTGTACACGTTGAGCGCGATCCAAATTTTAGCAACGTAAGGGGAATTATTTGTCGTGTTGACTTTTATTTGTGCTCACGAGGGTGATGTGAAATATGACACACCGTAAAACACCAGATAATAGCCTGGGGTTTAATTTACTCAACTAACTCATGACACCCGGGTTCAATGAGAGGCGGGGTTCTGTTCTTGAATCGGGCATGTCCCATGTGCAAGAAAATGATAATGCACAATAAAAGTAATGTTAGATAACAGAAGTGTCCAAAAATCGGGTCCGTCATGCAATGTTTACCAACCTACTACTTATTATTATTACCTCTAGCGATTTAGCTGCTCGCACTATCCATTGCACGAATTTAGGTATGTATCTACCTAAGTAATGTTCAGAAATCATACGTTGTCTTCTCATAAAACACCGGGACTCTATGCGAACTCGTAGAGTTGAGAAATCAGACCCGGGTTGCATGAATGGCGGGGTTCAATACAAGGCGGGCTATTATTTTGTGTTTTACGGTATTTTATACCCCAACAGTGAATACTCGATGTTCTTAATAACTTTATTATGTGCGCACCTAAAACCTAATGTAATCTCATTTTAGGTACGACGAGTTGAAGTCAATTGATACAACGAAAGTTGTTGGATTCGTACAGTCACTTCAGCAGGCCGATGGTTCCTTTTTTGGAGATAAATGGGGAGAAGTCGATATTCGGTTTACGTTTTGTGCAGTTGCAACTCTGGCGTTGTTGGTAAGGACTTTTTCTTTTTAATTTCTGTAATGAGTGTAATGGATTGCTACTCTATTTTATTTTTATTTCAGCTTTTACAATTTGAATACGTTAAAGGATAAATATTATACTAAATTGAAGCAAAATATGCTCATAAAAAATAAATTATGTATTACAGAAAGATCTCAGTGCGGTGAATACAAGGAAAGCTGCAGATTTTATTCTTTCATGTCAAAACTTTGATGGTGGATTCGGATCTAAACCGGGTTCAGAGTCACATGCTGGTCTCATTTATTGTGCAGTTGCAGCTCTCTCAGTTTTAAGTACGCCGATTTTATTATTAAAGCCACATAGAGCATATTGTGTATACAATTTAAATTCGGGTTTTATATTTGTGATACTTTTAATTATTACTTTACATTTAATGGTGCTTTATTTTAATTACGTCGATAGAGAACTAAACCTAATTTTTAGCGTTTTCTATAAATAATTGCAGAGGAAGTTGACCGAATCGACGGCGATCTCTTAGGCTGGTGGTTATGTGAAAGGCAACTCAAATCTGGAGGATTTAACGGAAGGCCGGAGAAACTACCAGACGTTTGCTATTCTTGGTGGGTTTCATATTCGACCTTGTCTTCGACTTTATTATCTACTTAAGTGAATGAAAGTACTAACTATAATATATCTTCGTTGGAAAATATTTTATTCGCAGGTGGGTTCTAGCGTCTCTATCAATATTAGGTAGGGCGCATTGGATTGATCGCCAAGCGTTAATAAAATTTATTCTCTCCTGCCAAGATGTTTCCACGGGAGGGTTCGCCGATAGACCAGGAGACATTGTTGATCCTTTCCACACACTGTTTGGTCTAGGAGCTCTTTCGATAATGGGATACGATGGAGACAAAACAATAGATCTGAAAAAAATAAATCCCGTGTTCTGTATGAGTCAAGACGTTATTGACAGACTCGGAATTGATGTTCAAATTCTACATGTGGGATCATCATGAGTGAAGGCATTAATTTGTACTTCTTACGTTAGTACATGTTGACATTATTTTTTGATTTACTTCTTCTATAATTTCTTTGAATACAGATATGTACAATCACAATGTGGGGTCACAATCAAATCAGATCCTAATTTACACGACGATACGACACACGACCATATAGTTTAACGAAAATTATACGAATGCTTGAAAGCTCAATAATTGAATGGAACATGTTTGAAATAATTACGAAATTATTCATGGAGATCGCGGTCTTTTTTAAACTTGCGCTTATCGAAAACGAATAATTACGAAACATAAAGGGAAAGAAAAGTTTTTGTACAAAAATTTTGTAAACCTATCTTTATTGCAGTGAGAGATTACAATTACATCGATGTTCGCAGAGTAAAAGTGGAAGTAAATTCCTGTTGGCGTTTCTTGACTAATGCAAAGTAATATTAAAAGCTTTGCTCAGAGTGTTGGACCTATAGTCGATTCTTGGATAGCTTAGCAATGATATTTAGAAGAATCGATTGAGCTACGAGTACGTAATTGTATGTAGCAGACTAGGATCTTTTCTATTGCTGTTTAATAATAAGAGAATGCATGCTGGAGAAATTGTTCACAAATTAATTAATGTCGTGTGCTGACAGCTCGAATTGTCAATCAAGGTTGTATTTAAATTAAAATAACGTGTAAATTTATGGCAGAAAAAAGTCCTTCATGGCTGACAGCGCCGGCATTGAACTGTTTAAGTGAGCAGTTCTAGACTAAGGAATTAAATGTTCTTTTCGTAACCAGTAAAAACAATACTTGGTAGGCTAAAACGATTGCGTACAATTAACTTAAATGGTAAGAACCACAATTACCATCCCTTTCATAGTTTCTTATTGTTGTAAGGCTGAACACTTAAGACTTAATCTAACTTGATTTTGGCGTTCATTTTGAAATTACCTATTCAAAATATTTCGTACGTTTTCATACTTTTGTAAGTCAAAGTCAAATACTTGCAATATTAATATATTCGATTTATCAATAAATATTATTGCGTCAATGTCTTGGGTCTTGGCACGTACTAAAGAAAAGTTGCAAATCCAGTCCTGGATAATATATACCTACGATAAGTTGATAATAGGTATGGACAGTCAGGCCATTTTCGCAATAATCTTTTAGTAAAGAAGTTAGATCTTAAAACCCGTAATTCAGCTCTTCTGATTGAGTTTCTAAAGACTAATCACTCAACGTTTCTTCTTCCTTTCGTAAAAATCGCCAGGTATGTATCCTTGTAATTTACTATTTAAATAGACATGTAGCTTACGTGTATGCTTAGAAATACTATGTTGCTGTACAAATTTCCACATTGACGGGATGGCCGTGTACATATAAATAATGAAGTAATAAACAAGTCTTTTAAAAATCAAATCTGTACCTTAAGAAAGTCTACAATGTCATTAAGTTCCATATGCATATGAAGTTATTTGAATTGTAGTTGATCATATTAAAAATTAAAAAAAAACAGCTGAGAGAAGCATCTAAAAAGCATGCAGTGGAAATGGAATTGTGTAACCATATGTAAAAAAGTAGATGTGAACTTACGCAAATTAAAACACGATGAAATTATAATGTTAATGATAAAATTTTAATAATTAATGTTTTAGTCTTTAAATGCTTTTTTCAAAACTTATGATCTAAAACAATGTAAACTAGTAAATATACATAAATAATTTTAGTATCACAAAATTTAGTGCGACGTAACAATAATTGACGATTCGGAAAACATATATTTGTCTAGCTAGTTCTTGAAACTTCTGCTTTTATCTTACTTGTGCACTTGCAGTAGCGAAAACGATTTTCACTGTGTATGTATGGGTCTGGCTTTGGTTAGTGTTATAATAATAATATCTATGGAAATATAACATCAATTGACGGAATGCTCGGGTTAATTCTGATTGCACCATTTGACCATTTCATTTGCTGATTAAACTAAATAAACAACAACTTCATTCAACACAGATTAAATTAATGTTTTCTCTGTTCTACGTTAAAAATATTTACAAGAAGCATTACGCTGACAATAAAAAAAAAATCCAGACTGATAATCTCAGATCCCTTTACCTAAGAAATATAACCTTTATAATTTAATGCATTTAGAATTTTAGATAATCTAAGAATCTGATAAAACTCTTCTCGCCCCAGCTAATATTTATTTTTATTACGTCTTCCTTAATAACAGTAACAAATTGTGTAAGCCCTGCAAATTGGCTGTACGTGCATACTGATACTTTGTCATTTTAGTTCGAGTGCTCGAATATCGCATTCGAGAAGAAATATATGCATACGTATTAAGTATCTATAATATAAATTCACTGGTATATCGTTTAACAAACACAACTTTTTCGTTAAAAAATGCCACCACGGTTAGCTGAACTGCAGGTGTAAAATTCAGGTCTTTATCCTTCCTTTGTAAATTTTAAAGTGGTCTCAATACTCGAATTTTCCATTATTTTTATTTTACTCAAATGTGGTCCATTGAGAGCTACTTGCTCTTGGATGTGTGTTTCGATTATATGGTGGTTTTGAGATGGGAGATGGAGTATGAATGTTACTGTGACTGGCTCCAGAAGAATTACTACTACTAAAACTTCCCCCACTTAAATTCATCTGTGCAAAATAATCTTGAAGTCCATATTCAGAAAGCAGCTGATCATCGGATTTAAAAGAATCTTCAAACACAGCATTATTTGTCACTAGGTCGTATAATGGGTTATCCAAAGTAAACCCAAGAAGACCATTACCATCAGGAGTATCCAAATCAATTAGATTCTCTTCAGATTTACTCAGCCTCGGTTTTAATTTGATTCCATTTTCACCCAAAGAAGGAACAGCATCGGGAAGTTTTGATGCGGACGAGGATGAAGATAAATGTACTAGATTGTCATCTGAATTTCTCATTTTCGAATTATGGGGAACTTGCAAACTTTTACTGTCACCATTCTGAGACGACTTCTGGGAATTCGAGCCACTATGCCTGCGGTAGGTTTTTGTTAACTGGGTATGACCATACTCTGGTCCTATGGAATTTCTGGAGTTTGGAAAGGCTGAGGTTGCCACTTGACTGGGCACGTGGAATTTAGATTTTATGTCTGAATACGCCACATGACTTTTCTGTTTGACATTTTTTCCGCTTTCTTTCATCTATTCCATAAAAATATTAGATCAAAATTAAAATTCATGCTTGGGCATATACGTTCTATATATTGCAACGATGGAATGCAAGATAAGAAAGTCATACCGAACGAATTGCAGATTTCAGAGCTGAATTTTGCTTGACTGTTTCTATAAGATTGCCGGTTTCCCTCTTCATACTCATTATCACAGTTTTTCCAGCTTTTTTAATAGCTCTAAAAATGTCATTTAAAAGTTTTAATGAATACTTAACTAAAGCATTTCGTTATAAAGAGCCACACAGTATATGCTTGTTTTACAAGTATTAACTTTTTCAAACAGGTAATTACATTTTGTTACAATACATTTTTTGTGTGTGAGCCCTTACCTATTTTGACTTCCAGCCATACTTCTAAAAGCAGGCATTCCATTTCTTCCATTTTTAGTAGATCTCCAAGATAAAGCTTCCAATTCAAATTCGTCTGTTTCTGCAGTGCCATCCCGCATACTTTCCAGTCTTTCATCTATGAATTGTTGAAATATTTGGAGGCGAAGTAATTTTGATTCCAAGTATGGGCGGTGCGAGTGATGCGCAAAGTGTAAAAATCTACAGGGAGTAACAAATGATTACAAGCAAGAACAACAAATCAGAAATCATTACTTCGGGTATCTCACGTAATGATCGAATTACATCATCAGATTACATGCTAACATGCATAACACTAATACAATGTGTTAAATGCTTAAAAGCAGAGATTAATTCAATGCCATATTCAAAGCGAGTACAATAATCTCAAATTAATATTAGCACTGCAACTTCACACTAAAAAACTCAAGGGTGTTCAAATTGATACTTACAACTCTTGATCAAACGAAAGTAAATCTTCACGGAAGGCATCTTGATAATGTCCCATTAGTTGGGCTAAAGCTCTAAGAAAAGCTCTTGCAAGACCATCCCCTTGCACTTTATCGCCAACTAAATTTTTTCTTAAATGCGACACAACGTCTTCTGGCATGGATGATAGATCTTCTGGAAATGGAGTGGTAACAGTGTTCGAGTCACCATCAACCCTAACAACTTGCCCTAAAGTTTCTGCTGGAATTCGATCCCACACCATAATAGGAACTCCAATCAGGAAAGGCATTGGAGCTGATAAGTAGTCCTGAAGCTGAGTAGGCAAGACTGGAATATATATATGTTGCCAAAACATGGGAAATAAAAAAAGATTACAAGCTACTACAATAGATGATAACCGAGACAGCTTTTTTGATGTAACGACGATTCGTCTTTCAGACAAAAGAGCAGCGAATAGTGTAAGCATCGAATCAGTCCCAAGTGCGTTGTAAAATTCACTGACGTTTCTCTGCAAAATAAACAATAAAATGAGCATAAAGCACTCAAAGTTTCTTGGCTATCCTAGTAAATTTTAAAAGGTCATCTTACATTTTCTGGAATGGAAGAAAGGCCCAAGTCTGGAGGGCAAGGATATATGAATGGTTTAGTCAGAGTTGGTATATATAAACAAGTTCCCGGATCCGGTACCGGACTACTGTGCATAGTTACGAGAAAATGTTCTAAAGATGCTGGATCAGTTTCGGTACAATGGTTTAACGTTCTATAAAACACTTCTTGCCATGGTAGGAATGATAGAAAGAGAGTACAAGTTTTAGCATGAGGAGGATGTCGACAGTAGCCAAATGTCCATTTAGAATCACTACTGGTGAGTACAAACGTGAAGAGATCAACGTTTTCACTGTGGAATCACATAAATTATGTATTTAAGCGTATGCTGTCTACACATTCGATAAATAATTTAGTAAATCGTCAAAAAATACGCCTGAGTGAGCACTTCTAACCTATTTGTAGGACATGGGAATGCAAACTGGGCTGCCGTTTTTAATATTTCGGTTTCTTTAAAATTCGGTGGAAAATAAGATCGAATTATTGGCGTCCATTCGGCTGGGTCACTCGGAGAACGAACTAAAGAAGGTCTACGTGAATCAGCTGAAGTTTGTCCCCACGGAGCATCAACTACCATGTAGCATTCAAATAACTTTTTCACACTTTTTCGATCCCTTTTAAATAAACGAAAAAGAATTTAAAACACGGCATGAACAAATTAAACCTTATAATTTTTAATGTATATAATTACACTACATAATAATAATTATTAGTAACATTTATTAACAAAAATCCTTCACATTCATTAAATTATAGCTTCAAATTAATAATAACAAGAACTGTCAATACGAATAATATATACCTGATTCTAGACCCCATTTTTTCTTTCTTGTGTTGACCTGAAAGCCACTGACAACTGCAGCTGAAAAGCGTAGAGAGTAGCGAACTCTCCTCTTAAACTCTTAAGAACAGACGTCCACTGCACTACAACATTTCGATACAGATCTCAATAGTCAGTTTACAGCAAGTATTTTACGGTGACACTTAAGATTCTGAAAAACAAAACAAAGTTTGGTAATTTTTTACGACTCCCTTAATTTTAACCCCTAATCCGATTTATATACTTTACACTAACTTTGTGTAAACATCATTATTGATAATTTCCAAGAAATTCAACCGCAAATGTGTTCTCATACACAAAATTACGTATCGTTTGGTACCTAAAAAGCAAATCTTTTACATCCCTATGTCTTGGTATATACTTCGTAATAGCTGTTAATTCGTAGGCGACTACTCATCAAATCGATGCAGAAAATTATTGCATTAAATTATTTTCTTAAACCATTCGTTCTATTAGAAATTCGATGTACTTCTAAATTTTGTTGCTGCAATCTATTTGGTCTTTTTACTTTAAGCCATCCCAAAATTATTTACACTTTAAATATAAACATTAATCAATATATTACATTTAAAAGTACAGTTCTGTGGACTACATATACGCAAACGGCAGGTCGCCAAATATAGCCAATGAAGTGATTCAATGTTTAATAATTAATATAAAATAGGCAATTATTTAACGGATAGATGACAAATATTGAATACATAAAATGATAAAATCAATAAATGTTGTACTCAACCTTTGACCTTTGTAAAAATCAAACAATGTTGAATGTTGTATGGGCTGATGCCAAATCGACTCAATGAATAAATTGTTATTATTATTATTATTATTATTATTATATAAAATGATAGAACTGTCTGTGCTAAGTCAATTCTTACTAACTTAGTCGTAAATAGTCACGACTATTACTTACATACAACATAATTTGCGCTGTCGATTATACTTCCATGATGACATAGTTAAGTCACGTTAATCAGTTTTATTTTGATTCAAATCCACAAGTCCCACTTTCAACTTCAACTTTTGAATTTATGATAACAGAGCAGTTGACTATTTATACAGTCACCAAGAGCTGGTGACAACTGACAAAACTGACAACGAGATGCACTCAAATGTGTTGATGTTAAGACAATTCAGAATTCAGCAGGTCCAGTCTGAAATCAAATATCGAGAAAGATCGAATGAAACAATTTTATTTTAAGTCAGCTTGTAAAAAAAAAGAATCAATTTTAATTATGATTACGTAGGTAGTAGAATAAAACAATTCAACATTCCATTTCAAGACCACTTAACCCTTAATTACTACTGACTGGGGGACTGAATGTCGTTGAGAAGGTAAAGTTTCACGAGAACTGACTGATCCGGATTGTTGACTGAAAAAATCAAAATTATTGACTGACTGGAGAGAAGGTGACTTTTCTTCAAAGATAAATCGAAGAACAGGAAATGAAGGAGCGATAGCCAGGCCAGAGCTAGACAGCAGAGTAGATATTTAATAAGTCTCACAATAAGTCGGTCCCAGCAGCAGGTTTATCCTTTATCCTATATACCATGGCCTGGTTTTTAGTAAGTCTCTCTCAAAGAGCTTTAAGCTAATGCTAAAAAACTACCTAATATTATTATTATTTCTATCTTTTTGACTCATATGCTTGAGTACCCCTTCCACACTTCCACCTGACGTAAGCACCTGTTCTCCTTATACTTGGAAATCTTAAACTGATTCGCTGGATTGATATAAGAATTGCTGGATTTGGAAGTTTGATGAAAGCCTTGCTATGAATTTATATGGCCATATAAAGTATGAGAGATAAATTGACAATTATGGGAGAACGTGTGTGTGTTTCTACGGGAGAAAGGGCATCATATACACAGGAGGCTCTAGGCTCTAAAAAGATCGTACTAGTCAGTCAGAGAAGAGTATCCTTTTTTTGTGTGGGAGTTCACTCTCTGAACGATAACTGTGCCTGCAGATACATACGCCATGCATTAGTGTGTGTGTACTACATATACTATAACTATAGGCCATCATAATAAAAGTCAGCGCAGATATTTTGTCTCCCTTTGATATTCATTCAGGATTCTCATCTCATTTCGTCTTCTCTTCAGTCTTCGTCTTCCGTAATAAAGTGTGCTGACTAAGTAGTGAGCGAGTGAAATACCATGTATATAGGTGGAAACAAAACATCACGTTCGTAACTTTGTAACGTAACTGGAGCATTGAGTTTCTCCTCCCATTATTAAATTCTTGGCCATCCTGTGATAAAAGCGCCAATGTTTAATTCTAATAATTTCACTTTCTATATTCAAATAAAGATTCTTCCAATTCTTTAGCACATTGGGTCTTCCCTCTCGTCTCGTCCTGTCCCTGTCTGTCGGTCTGTCCACCTTTATCTTCTACCGTTCTCACGACCACAACTACAACTACAACCAACAACTTAAACAGCAGCTACTGCCGACAGTATTGGCGTGTAATGGTTGGGTGATGAATTCGAAATTTCTAATTCTAAAACAAATCCTCCTTTTGGACTTGGCTGCCCAGTAGATTTCCTCCCATATTTTCACTAATTCATTCAATCCTCCACATGCCAAGTCTATTGACATCGTCAACCATAACCAAAGCCAACTAATTTATTGCTAGATTGCTTCCACTATAATTACTACACATTTTAAATGTAAATGGAAAGCATTCATAATAATAAATTGAAGTTCGTATACTTACAGTATTGAGTACTGAATTGATGTAAGTCATTGTAAGTTAATAAGTTGAATATATCTAGAGTTTAATAGACTAATAGACAGATGGTAACAAAGTCCTATTTTAGGACTTGTTCAATTCAGAAGTATCTATTACCTTTTATTATTGCCGTCAGACCGTGGACAGTCTGGGGCCCGCAGACTCTGGGCATCTCTCAACTAAACAAGTAGCTACTTCTATTTGTGCAGTGTTTGAGGGAAAAAATATACGAATACAAAATAGAGAATTTAGATCTTTTCCACTCTGCAGGCACTGCAAGTTAAAACTCATTCTCAGTCTACAGTTTGCTGCATTCGGAAGGGTTGGAAGTTGTATTGGATTGGAACACTATCAACTTGTAGTTTAAGCTTAGTCAGTCAGTAATTATTCTACTATTTTTAATTTTATAAAGCTTACATAGTACAAACTAGGTAAGTAAGTAGTAATTACGTGAATTTAAATATTGTCGAGGGATATTGTTGGGCTGGAATTGTACTTAATGCTGAATGTACACTTCCTGAGTGAATACCTGAACTGAGAAAAAATTGAAGGTTGAGGTATAACATATAAGTTGTAATTGGGAATAGAAAGCAGTAAATTTATTATTAATGCTGGTCGTGTAAAGTGACCTCAAATTAATATATAGTCTGGATTATTTATTTTTAATTTACCTGTATAGATAATCAGAGCATTACAAAGCTGGCTGACGAAATCTGATTTTGGTTGTACATATTATGTACATACTATACAATACTATTTTAAAGGAATGAAAAATCCCTGCTTAACCTAGTAAATGTTAATTGATTTAAAAGTTGGTGGCGGCAAGTTGCAGGAGTTTAATGACACTAGATTCTAGAGTATTGTGTATTGTGTTGAGCCGTTTGTTATTGACTTGATCCTTTTCGTTGAATTTCGACTGAGATGTGTTGAGCATTGACTGATAAGTGTAATACTGTTTCCTTATCCTTGCTGTTGATCAGTTGTAATGATTTTGCTGCTAGTGACTTTAGTCGTAAACTTAAATCATAAACAAATCATCGTTGGAGTGAATATAATTACTAAACCTTTGGAAGTATTTCAAGCTTGGAATTAAGTGTGTCTTGCACGTGGAATTAACACAGGTAAACACAATTTTTCAATGTTTGTATGTATTTTTTCCGTATGTTTTACACTCTATCAAACAAACAATTCATAGTACCCTGATGCATGTGGATATAAGTAGGTAATAACAAATAATAATGACTCTAACTCTAATAGAGGGCCAAGGTTGTGGAAATATGTAATGAGAAAAGAATGTATTTCATTAGTTGTTTAATTTATTCTCTTTAACGTGTTGGTGTTGGTACAGTAGTACTGCATAAGTATTAAATTAATAGTGGCACTGTCTGTACTTGTGGTTTGTATGTATTGATTATAAACGGAAACGGAACCGGTTCTGCATGCACATGCATAGAAAGGTAGAAATAGAGCAATTTATTGTTATTAAAAGTATTTGGATAAACACAAATACCTCTTTCCTCCGCCTCCAATTACAAATTAGTGGAGTTCACGTACAAAAAACTATGCATGACTGTTTTGTTATCAAAGTTCACACCTAAAAGTAACCTTCAACAGCAATTATATACGATGCTGAGATGGCGTAATTTTAGCTTCCATCCTCATCCAGGTTCAAGGGTTTCAAAAATCGGTAAATTATTTAAAAAATTTGGTTCACAAATTTTAAAAAGAACAGTTTTTTGATTTTTTGTAAGTACGCGCATTGCTTAACAAACTTAATTCCCACATGTTATTTGGAGATCGGAGATTTTTAATTTACATAATAATTATACGTAAATTTTATAAGTGTTGAAGCGAATTATTGTCATTGTTGTGTGAATAATATGTTCCTTTACTACTGAAGCTGGCCATTATTCTTTAATCATTCTACTCTGACTCTAATACATAACCAATTTATGCTTATGAATCATACTTATTACCATACACATTTAGCCTGTGCACCTTGAGCACAAAAACTGTAACTTGTAGTAGGTACAGGCACAGGTACATCCTTCTCCTTGTAATTGTAACTTGTAAGTACCTACTTGAATACTTAATTGCTAATTGTGTAAGTTTATGGTACATGACGTAGACGCATACTTATTTGTGGAGCATGGATGTGACAATTTTTATTATTAGCCAGAGAATTACGTGCTGCACCTGAAATAATATGTTGTGAATTGACAATCTGTTGAAGTGTTGAAACCAGAATTTATTCTTTATATTTTGGCATATTTGTTATAACGGTTAATGTATTCAGATTTGAAAGTTGTAATACATATAGTAAATAAAGGGGAGATTTATCATAATTCCAAATTAACTACTGCCTAAATTTAAATTCCTCTAAAAATAATCCTATTTGTAGAGACCTCTATAACTACAGCATTCCCTGTCCTCCATACAAAGTACACATATTATGCTATGTAGGTAGTTTGTTTTAAAAATAGGCTTTTGTTATTGTAAGTAGGATTTTTTCACCTTTCTTTGGTGAGTACTTATATTATTATTATTATTATTATTCTTTATTGTGATATTCAATCGGGCATTGCCCATTATACACATTACATGAGAGTACTTATAAATATAATATTTCTGTAAAGGTAGAACTTTCCAAATATAAAAAGAGTCATGGAATGAGATTATAATATACCTATATATTGAAAGGCCACGTGCAGAATCATATATTTTAGTCAGTGAACACTTTTTTCTATTATACTTAATTATTATTAAGTATATTATAATATTAGTACCCAAAGCTGTGTAACCGTCAAAATTGATTAATCAGTGTAACGCACTCGCTTACATGCCAGTTCAAATCCTTACACTCCAAAATGCTCAAAGGTCTGCAATAATATTGAGATTATTATGGGGTGGGAATAAGTTATAAATTTTGTAATAATTTTATTATTTCTCCAATTTCAACTAAATCACTATGTACATTATTTTATAACCTTTCCGTGAATATTCAAAGTGATATCACTAAGGTCTAAAAAAGTTCAAGAGCATTCTCACAGAGCACATACTTATGCTAGCTACAAAGTACGTGTTAACTTATTTTTTATTTGCATCGATATTAGATGACTACACAAATAAAATTCGATACTTAAGACCTAAGACAAGACACACGATGCGGACTTCTGAGATTTTCCATTCAATCATTTAATGTCGCAAGACTAAATTTAGCATGAACCAAAATAATATGTTGTATTATTTTCGAAGTAAAAGGTTCAAAAATGATTTATTGCTTGCATGCATTCCATGGAATTATATAATTTAATCATTTAATTTATGTTTGAATTTTCGCTGAAATTATGAACTATTCTTCCTCATCACGAGACGATGTGCATGGTAGTTGTATAGACATGTGTGCACGTAAGTACATGTAATTACAAGTAACAAATGAAAACTGACTTTTGCCAGAGTAATATATGTACACTTCAACAAAATTTAGGCAGTTGTTCAGATTTATATAGGACAATTATTTGGTACGAACTGTAATTGAGTTGATTTACTCGCAAATTATTTCTACTTATAATTTTTATGTTTGTCCAAGCCACAAGTGCAGTGCCTGTAGGGACGTTTGTCTGAAGTTAAAGCTAAAGTACTTGAACCCAAAAAGTTAAAAAACTAGTAGGTATGCACGTAAACTAAAATATACTGTGAGTGTCTTTTAAATGTACATCATTACAACACCATGCATCACAAGCCTGGTCCTGTCTCCATAAGGAATTACATAGTAAGTCTGGTTTCCTACTCCATGTGGCCAGTTCATTTTTATCAGTATAGAAGTAATTACTTAAGTAAGCGTGGAAGGGAACACAACAAATCTATTTATTAGACTGATTGATCGATATAGTTTGTGGTAGAGATAATATGCAGTTCTCGTGGTCGTGATCTGGATGATTAAAATGTGAACCATAATAAGTACATTCATAACTATGAACTGGTCTCAGTAGGAAGGGAATGGGAATGGGAATGGTTTTATAACTATTTAACAATTTAACTGTGTGAATAAAGAATTACTTTGTGTACGTGAATATATTTCAATTTCAATGTTGTTTCAATTCCAATGAATCTCATTGCGAGGCCAATGGACAACTTCCGATTCAGACAAGAGTTACACATTGCATTCATATCATTTAACCTTGTCGCCTGTCATCAGTGAAATAGATTGGTCCACAGTGATTTTGAGGGCAACCTCTAGCAGCAATAAATTAAATCCTTGTTAAGTACCGACTTTGCCTATTCTCTAATAATAATTAGAGGCATGTGTGTACTTTATTATCTTTCTTTGAGTGATTGCCAATAATTCATTAACTTTAACATTTAACGAGGTGGCAACGAGCTTTGTGTGGTTTACTTCCATTAGTATGTACTGATGTTGTATAAATACTGCAATGCACACTAATGCACAGTGAACGCAAGTTTTGGCTAGCTTGTAACACTGTTCGGTTTCGGTAGTTGTTTATACCAGCGTCATTGCTTATTACATAATTTACATTGTACGTGACAGTCAATCGAATCGAAAGGTGCGTCCATTCTATATCTTTATCAGTTGATTTAGTGTTTTTACCACTCGTTTGCAGCTGTTTCCACATTTAAGTACATGTTATCAACAAGTTGAACCAAAACACTTTGTAGGTAATATATTAGTCAACCATTCCCATTGTTTATTTCGTTTACTTACCGTTTTTTGGTTTTTAGTGTGATAAAAGTAAAAGTACGGAGAATCACTATCATGATAATCACCTGGCTGGTCTTGGTTTGGGTATATCAGTAGGTATGATTCATTATTCATACCGGACTGTTTAGCATACGTGGGAAGTAGGGTTAGAGGATGCTTTCTAGCATGTGAATTCTTTGTAAATAAAACTAATCGTAAGTATTCGTAAGTACTGATGAGGGCAGAGAGTCGGGAAAACGAAAGCAAATGACGGCAGAGACGGCACGAGTAAAAGTGTTCGAATTGTTTTTTAAATTATTTATCTTTTATGCATTATATAGGTACATTTTACTTGTGTACATGCCAATAACGGCAAACGGGGAATGTACTGGGAGTAGTATTTGTGACATTTGTGATTTGGTAAATCCCACAAAAGCCACTTAATTTTTAATAAGTGCATATATTAATTATCAAATGACATAGTTGAAATTTTTAGCTTTCTTTATTTTATTTTCTACTCTCATAAATCGCATAAATTTTTGTAAATTGATCCCATGCTATCAACGCAAATATGATTTGAAATAATTCGTACTAGTCACCACTCATCAGTTCACAATAATTTAATATATGATTTAAATCTCCATGTGTTTAATAGTAAAGACTTGAGTTCAAACGAAAGCATGGTATCAGTTCGTATGACTTCGATAATTTGATAGCTTAATATTTCTGTGGTCGCTTTAAATCGATGAATACAGAGGTATGCATTTTTTTGTTCTATAATATATTATGCGATCATTTTTCATTGAATTTCTAATGGCGGAGTGGGACACGGAATATAATAGGAAAGCTGGCTTAAATTCCATATTTCGTATTTGATCTATCTCGAAAGGTCGGCGTTTGAATTAGCCTACCTATCGCCTATCCTATTTTTTTGAAAAATCCGATTGCCTACCTATTGCCTATCCTTTTTCCACGATTTTTTTGAAGCCTACCTATTGCCTATTTTTACCGATTTGCCTGCCTACTGCCTATTTTTTAAATCAGCCTATATTTCATAAATCAGCCTATTAAAAGCCTATTTTTTATAAATAAGCCTTCCTAAGTTACTATCTAGATGCGATAAAAATAATTATTTTTGCCAAAATGCCCAAATTATTAGAAATTTTTCGATACAAAAAAGGCAAAAAATGCACATCGTAACTATTTTGCCTACCAGGCAGAATTTCTTTGTTGCCTACCTAGCCTATCCTATTTTTTATCTTTTTAATTTGCCTGCCTATTGCCTATACAATTCTTCTTAAAATTGTCTGCCTGCCTGCCTATCGCCTATATTTTTGCCTATATTATAGGATAGGCGCCGACCTTTTAATTTCATTTTGGATTAGTTGTATATATCTGTGGTTTTCTCTAAGCAATTATTTATATTGCCACTGTAATAAATAAAAATAAAAATTCTGGATGCGGCATGCGGTGACATGTTTGATCTTATCCATAATACCGTAATAAACAGTTGGTTGCGGTGCGTTGTGTTGTTGAATTAACTTTCTAGTCTGTTTGTTTTGTTGGGTTTTACCCCTGACGCCTATGTTTATGTTTGTTTATGCTAAAATCATTTATCGATGCATTCCTATAATTTTTTATTGCAATTATACATGCTTAACTGTGCGTTGTGGTGTGATAACTATTGTCCAAGGTGATGTAAAAATCTCTTATATTTTTACCTAGTGGTCTCGCAACTTATTGTTAGAACTCTATTATAATTATAACAAACGTCCAACTGGTACTGGTGCAAATTCATAGGTATACATTGAAATTCAATAGATTCGTTTTTAGAATGTTAAAGATTGTATACCCATAGCATAGCATATAGCCAAAGTACCTACTAACTTTCATTGATGCATTAAGCAGTACCAGATCAATCTGGGGATGCTTGTGGTATGCTATGTTGCTATGTAATCTGCCTAAATTTGAAACCTTAAATTGAATCTACGAACAGCTACGGAAAAGAGAAGTTTATTTTTCTGCGCTTCGCTGCAAATTCGAAAGCATATTTATTTAAATATAAACATTCCGTAAAGCCAAAACTTAAAAATAATTTAACATGCATATGTGTATATACACTCATATATATAATTGTACATATATAGTTTTTTTGTTTAAATGTTGCCTAGCTAATGAATTGGGCAGTACACTGTTTCTGATAAAATATTATATTATGCATCCTCAAGGTCAATCAATGGCAGAAATAACTGCTGGTGTAGTGACAGGTAAAAGTTAAATGTAGTCAGTAACTTAAGTGCATGCGTGCTACATATCTATTAAACGTCACTACACAAGAAGCACCACCTGTTTGTTACCTTGCAGTTCTCTCTTCTTGATTGAATAGTGTTGTGCAATCACAGTCACATACGAATCACAGTTGTGAGCTACCATTTAAAAAGTGCGTGAGACCTATGGTAATTAGTTTGCTATTGAAATTAAAATTATTGAAATATAAACTGTGTTACAAGAAAGAGGAATTAAATTTCACATCAAGTTGGGAATGTTTCGCTTGATTACTTTTAAGTTATTTATTTATTTAAAAGTAGTATTGTAATAATTGTAAGTTTATCATCCCTGTATGTATACTATTTAAGTGTATTACAGTTACAGTATTTCAACTTCAATTATTGATTGTGCTATTGGCTACGTAAAAGTAGGCATCCCATGAGGGCAACAAATTCAGTCATTATAACCTTGATCTTTACAAGAAACATTTTTTTAAACTGCACAGTTGTTGTTTAAACCCAAAAGTGAAGCCTAATTTTACTTAATTTCAAAAAACGATAAGTGGAATTATTTATCTATTCGAAGCAATTAGTAAGCGCAATAGGTATTTTTTTTTGCATGCTCGGAGTTTTGGGTTTATATTACGAGCTTAATGAAAATAAACACTACCACAAAAGTTACAACAAGGAAGAACATAGGCGCACAGTAAACAAAGTTGCACCTGTACTTAGTCATAGATGATAATTTTTGCTTTGCTCTTCGTCATTTAGATGACAAAGTCGATTTTATATTTTAAATATGGCATGACATTCGACTTCCAGATCAAATTCAAAAACATGTCAACCAGATGCGTGCAACTCAACAAATTGAGGATAATTATTTTAATAATCAAGATTGAATGTTTGGTTCGTGGTATTAGCATGTCGTGCTTCCTCATCGTCTCGCGTCACAGAATAACCATAACCATACAATATGGTTTGATATTTTTTCCGCCTTTGCTTTCTAATAAACCACGACCACAATCACAAGTGTTTTTAAGTAAGAACAGTACTGCAGATTGGTATGCCTATATATGCGCTATAGAATTTACCTAGTATTGTGCTATTGTGTATGTACTTATAGTATAGACTTACAATTAGTTAGACAGACTTACTTAGATAGGTTCCTATGTATATCAACAGGTACACTAAAGGGATTTACATAATAATATATCATGGGGTCTCGTCTCAATTATTGGCAGAATGTTGTGAAGAATGCACAATAAAAGCAGTGTAATTTGTATTCAACACAGTAGTGCTCTGTATGTAAATCTCGCCAAATAATACTCCCTGTAGGATCTTTCTATACCCACAGAAAGTTGCTGTTAATAAAATTATTAACACTAAACAGACAGAGAGATGTAACATAAGCACAAATTTCGAAAGAACGCCCTATGGTCCTCTTGCCTCTTTGGTACATACACCTAGTACAGATTAAGTAATTTTCATTCGAGCTCAGTTGTGCCATGGAAAAAGCAAGCGTTTAGAGCGTACACAAAGCTGTGTCTGTGTATTCATTAAGCCTGAATTTTAATAAGGATTATTAAATTCAGATTATTTATTCTTATTTCGTGTTTAAGGTTTAAATAAAAGTAGCTATAAGCACTAAGCACATGCAACCACTTGTTAGGTTCACGTACGTATTCTATTGTTTGTTTTGTTGCTGTTACTGATGCGTTTTAATTTTAATCTGCCAATGCATCACTAGCGACATTGAATTAAATAAATAAAATGTTTGTAGAGGGTAGAAATGAGATCAGGATCAGAAAATCAGAATCAAAACATATAATCATTATTATTATTGTCGTACAAATGCATATTATTATGAGTAATTTAGATTGTTTAATTTTGATTGGCTAATGATTTTTAGTACTCGTTTTAAGTCTATATTTTAAATCTACTTAGGTATACCTACCTACAGAAAATACTTGACCGTTGGGCCGTTGATCTAAGTTTTTTAAATCGAAGCGGAAGGGTCTTTGTATTTATATTACATGGAACTAACCAACTAACTAGTAAGCTTCCTTGTCATCTTTGTGGTGTGGTAGTGGCTCCAGAAGAATTGTTACAGAGCTTATAATTATATTTGTGTGTTGTCATGTTGGCCACAGACATATAATGGTCATTATTTGTGTATCATCATTGTAGTTGAAACCATGTTACATTACATATATATGTACATTCACGTGTACCGTGGTTTGCGTTGGGAACGATACAGTCCTTTAGTGCATATAGTTATGAGCGAATTTCGACGGCTTAAAAAGTTTGTTTGAATGCAGTAAACCTCGTGTTTTAATTTGATCTAAACCACGACGTAGATAAATGAGGGATGAGGGGGAAGAATTTAATTGTATTTAAATTCAGTGGGACAATCCCGAGATTATCATTACCATAACCACATCTACTTTTACTGAAAAAAATAAACCACATGCCACACTTTTTCTTGTAAGTTTATCTCATTCATAATATTAGTTTCATAAGATATCTCCTACCAGTAGTAGTGTTCCAAGCTGTGTTGTTTTGTCTTGATAGGTGTATAGTTGTCAGACTCTCACTAAAGCCCATCAGTTCTCACGAGCATTCTTCATTTTTGTTTAAAGTGCACATAAAACATGGGGGCTGACCCTATGTTTTGAAGCTTGTAGCTGATTACACTTTATGTGAATAAGAATTAACAATCGTTGGATATATAGTAGCTATCAAACGTCGATGATAAGTCCGTAAGTATTAGTGTAAAATAGGTAGAAATAAGTCGTACCTTTTGTAATATGAGTATTTAGAGTATGCTCGCAGTGATATTGTGATATAATTTATCTCAATATGTCTTACTGTACTTGTAGCTGTCAGAACTAGTAATCAACAGCAAGTGAAGTAGAACGGATGTTTTTTTTTAAATTTTGAAGTATGGCTGGTTTTGTACCTCAACGTCAGCGTCATCCCTGTCCGTCATTAGTGTTGACTGAAATTTAGATTTCTACGTTGACGTTTTGGAGGAGACACGAGTACTAAAGTACTAACTAGTGAAAAACTCAACGTATGTGCGAGACTGAGAGAGAGAGAGAGAGCAATTAATTAAGCGATTCTTTGTAGATAACTAAAACTGAAAGTATTGTATCGCCAATAATTCTGCTAATGATTTTTTCAAATTGAAATAGTCACGTACACCTATTTAATAATCAGTTTTCCTACTGTCGACGTCAGTTATATTTCTGCAATAGCTGTGTCTATCACAGTCTACTGCACATGACTACTTAAAGCTAATTATTTAATGGGCTAGAAAGAAAGATAAACACCAATTTCATTTAAAAATAATTTAGTGTTGCTAACAATAAATATTTTCTTTCCTAGCAGCTTCATACTTGACTTCAATTCAAAACGGGCAGTAGTTTAAATTTGAATTCGAATGTGTCAGTAGGCTACTTTATTGTATTTAATATTTGTCTGAAGGAGTTATAATAATAAATTAACCCAAGAAGATCCAAATCCAAGAATTAATTAAAGTAATGCTACTGTATAAATTACAATTTAATCATCAGTGCAGTTGTAGTAGGCTTAATAATATTGTATATTGTAAGTTAAAGCTGAATACTAATAAAAGTACCTATTCGTAAGGATAAGAGCAGTTCGGAAAATACCTGTAATAAAGATCTAGAAAATATTGTTATTAGTTAAAGTTAAAAGATTTCAGCAGTGTAGTACATAGTATATATATATAAATTTAATTTAAAGTCATTAATGACATTTTCTAAGAAAATAGATTAAATACAAATTGATCTGTTGTCGTCTGTGTTTTTGTATTTAAGCTAAGCTGGTCTGTATGTAACTTGTTGGTCTTACGAAACTTACGATCTTAAGTGTATGCGTTTTAATCTTGTAGGCTCATGGACTAGCTGTATTGATTACTGAAAGAGGCTTTATAAAAATACTGCAATATAGTGTGTAACATGAAATACTAAGAAAACCATTTAAGCATAAGGCTGAATTTAATTATATAATATTTAGTTATTTATATAACTTATGTATTAAAAGTTCTATTTATAAAACTTATATTATATTATAAAATTTATTCTTAATGTTTCATTTTTGTTACAGGAAGAATATAAATTGAACTATTCGAGAAATTGGCCACAGTATACAAAGCACGTGCATTTACAGAAGTACTTCCAAGACGAGTACGATTGCGGATTGACAGCTTGTTGATTTATTTCATTTGGAGTCCAATCCTCAAAAGATAGTCTAATCATTTGGAACTTCTCTGAGATTAGCAAGACGTGAACTCGAAGGCACGGCAGCTGACATTTATTTAAATTTTTTCTCCTCAATTCTCCTTTGAAAGCGAGCAAGATGGACATGAACCACGAACACGATCACCATCATAATCACCTCCCAGCAGCAACCTCTGCACCTGCTACATTTAATTCTAGCAGTTTTTCCCAAACAGTCTCACCTCGCGCAGAACACGATCACGGAGGATCAGGGGAAGACAACTCCACGTCATCAATGCACATGATGATGATGAACGTAAGTATTTTAAATATCTAATTCAAAGTTTCCAAGACTACTTAAATATTCGGGTTCACAATATTTTAATCAGTTTTAAAGATTTCGTTTTTCAAAATTTTAATAACCAAAAATATCAAATAAAATTAATCTATTTAGCACGAAAAATAGATTTTTGGGTTAAGCATTTTTTATGGGGTGCATTGATTCAAATTCAAGTAAAATTATTTCTTATACTATTATTGTTATTTGTTTTACCTAACCCTGGTGAAAAAATTATCTGGTTTAGGTTAGAAATTGGGTTGTAAAACCTGAATAGGATGTTTTAATGTCGCATTTCAATCAGTCAGGGTCAGGAAAAATGAAAAATATAAGATACATTTCTAAATAAAGCTTTTTTATCCTGTTTGACATTGTATTTAAAATATCAGTATTACAATTTATATTTTTGCTATCTAAATAAATATAATCCTAATAAGAGTCCGAAATCGGTAATTATTGTGGATTTTACAGATTCAAAACATTAGAAAAAAATATTCAAAATTTAAAGTACCTGCTGAACATGTGGTATTTGCATTTGCAAATATATTGAGTGGTATCATAGTTATAATAATTAATTGGTAAAACTGTTCAGCTGCGGTAAAATTTGTATTAAAACGGCAGTGTACAGTTTTAGATTTATTTTGAAATGAATTCAGTCGATCACGAAGAGATTAAACATAATAATAAAATGTACACAAACAATGAAAGAAGCCCCGGGTCGGGCATGCCTATTATGGAAAAGGTGAGGAGTGGAACACGGTTCACGGTGCTTCGCTTCGATACCAGTGTATGTATAGATTTTTAATTTATTGTGTTCATTAATTTAAATTATTTAAAAAAAAAACATTTTTGCACAGATGGCTTTCCACGGAGGATATGAAGAGACAATTCTCTTTGATTTCTGGAAGACAACGGATACTTGGGGATTGGTGGGCTCAGTGGTCTTTATATTCTTTCTAGCCTTTGCTTATGAAGCTTTGAAATTTTACCGAGAACATTTATACCGTAGTTCCTTTAGAGCTATTCAGTACAATACTGTGACTGTTCCTGTTGAAAATGGTGGTGCTGTAAAGGAAACGCATAAAACCGTCCAGTAAGTCAATTCACTTCACAGTATTTATTTTACATGAATAAGTCAATTTCTCTCAACATAGTCGCCATTTTTCAGTCTCGATTGCAAAAAAAAATTCAATTCGATTATTCGATCAAAACATAGAGTAACAGATGAAAATGGAGGGGGTCCCTATTTTGAACCTGATATAGTTGTTCCCATTATAATTTCCCAAACGAATTGTACGTGTAACAAAGATGGGCCACCCGGTGATAATTCGTGTATTGAGCGTGAATCAGTTTCAGATTATGACTTATCTGCGAAACAATCAAGATTCCGTACTACCTCTATAATGACCTTGCCAAAAACCCGTTATTCCTCTGCTTCCTGCCCTTCGTGTGGATTAAAGACAGAAAAATTTAAAATTCCTAATATTCACCGATCGTACAAGTAACCTCACCTTTTCCTATATGCCTAGGCCTAGGCCTACTAATACGTCACTATTTTCCTTATTTTTTCCTCTTCCTAATTTCTTTTCTTCATGCCTGCAGTTTTATTATTTTTGTATGATGTAGAATGTAATCAGTTTTTTTTCTACAGTTTGCGTAATGTAGGGTTAGATTGTGTAATTTATTTATTTAAAGTCAAATTAATTCATTTTTGTATGTATGTTTCTTTGCAGGGTTAAGATGTTTAGCGCAGTGCACTCATGGCAAACAGTGCTGCATGTAGTTCAAACTATCATATCTTATTTTTTGATGCTCATATTCATGACGTACAACGTGTACCTATGCCTGGCTGTGGCGTTAGGGGCTGGCGTAGGGTATTTTTTCTTTGGATGGAAAAAGTAAGTGTAGTGTAGCAATAGTAATCAATTATTTATCTTCATATATGAACGTGTATGAATAGAGTGAGCATGATATGATGATCGATCAATTGATCTCTGACTTATTAACTTTATCTCCTAATTTATATTTATGTGCACGAATTAATGATGTGTTTATTATTTTTGATTTTGTCTGTAGATCACTTGTGGTGGATATTACAGAACATTGTCATTAAGAATACTGGAAGGAGTTGATTGTTTTCGCTTCTATATTCTGGATGACGTGCGAGTGAATTACTACTGATGATATACTATAAATATAAATAAGAATATGAAGCATGACAATCCAGTCAGAAAGGGATCAAAAATATTTGAGTCAGTTTTTATTTGAAATAGTTTTGTAGCCAATGTGAGCATATTTGTAAATAGTAAATACTTGTTAAAGAATACTGCAAAACAAAAACAAATTTATAACATTATCTTACCGATTTACCAAATCACATAAAGGAGGATGAGGTGTAGACGTTGTAATTTACGATTAAGTGTTTAAATACTGTTGCAGCATAATTCTATTATTACATAGTATAAAACATTTTAAAATGATTGTCAACTCCATCGTTATAATATTATAAGAAAGCACATACATACATGCGGGGAATACGAGGAGAGGAGGTCAGCTCATGCAGTGTGTACCTATCTAGTGTTGAGTATCCTTGAGTCCTTGAGCATAATTGTGGAACTGCATTTTACTATGCTGCCACCGAAGACTGTTTGTGCGTATAATTCTATAATTTACCGTAGTAAGAAATGAATGTAGTGCGTTACATTTTGCTTTTGAGGTTTGAGCGAAAGTATCGATAGTCTCGGTTACATTTTGTATATAATTATTACTGATATATGGTAATGATTACGGGTGTAGTAGTACTATCATATGGTCATTGTAATTGTTACCACACAATGCAAAAATACCAAAAGCGCATAGTATAAAGCTATAAAGAGTGATGAAAGACGTAGTGCGTATGAATGGAGCCGGAGGGTGCTAATGTGATGCTGATTTCTTACTAGTTGTTTGAATTAAAAATGTGTGTTTCCAACCAAACGGTAATGTGGCAATTGTTGAATATTTTAATCTTGTATTTGTGAAGAAAAAACAAAAGAGAACCCAACCGTGAATTTATAATTGCTTTTTTTTTGGATTTGAATTAAATCTGAAAATAACAATTTTATTACGAGTTTTAGCGTATAGTATACTTAAGTATACAAATATTTAGTATAATATGAACATATTATTGATGCTCAAGTTTTAACCAATTTACATACAATCTTTGTAATTTAGTTAAATATTTTTAAATACGTTGCTTCGTTGCTTGATTAGCATGAAAACCTGGATTGTATTAAAAATTAAATCAAGTAATAATTAAATAATTTTCACTCAGTACCAGCTGCCTGAAAGACTAAACGGAATCCTGTGAAATTGGTCTAGTATAACACATACCTTGCTAATAATGATGATGCAAATTGTAGTTGGTGTATTGCTGACAAATAAAAAAAATCTTATATATTGATTATGCATGTAATGTAATCTAAAAGTAAATGTACATACTGTTATTATTTAAATTTCTTGATGATTTCTCGCTTGCCTTTGTGTAATAATTATACCTACTTAAAATTAGCTAAAAATCCACTTAGATTTTCCACAGTTTCTTAGCATTTCCTTGTGTTTGTTTGTTTTGATTCAATTGCGACTACGTGTACTAAACTTAAGTAATCAAGCAAACTGTCAACTGTGATGAATGGCAAAATAAAATATAGAAATAATATTGTGCAACCAATTAGAAATAACCATGCGATAAAAATGAGTGATATAATCACATTTATCTTATTGTCACTGTAATTTACTCACGCTTCCTTCTGGCATACAGCTCCCTTTAAAGTAACCATTATTATTATGAACATCATATATTATTATAATGCCATCAAGCATAATTAATCAGTATAAATAAAACAGTAGTGGAGCGAAAACAAATAATCAAAAGGTAATATCATTAATCATTTTATTTTTTTCTTTATTTTGATTTTGAATGACATTTTAAAAAATTTGGGTAGAATATTAAAATTAAAACATTAATTTTCCCTAGGTTAGGTAGAAATCCTGGAATTCTGGTATGTAGTATGGCTGATTTTATTTTTTCATTTTCCATTTTTGGCAAAGTTGGGTAAATAATATTCATGTATCATTTTTTCATCTTGATACATTAATTTTCTTCTTTGTTTACTTGCGTATTTCATATTTTGATTATTCATTATATAATTAGGTATATAGATTAATGTAGTCTGTATGGCATGGTTGACTATGTGCTCGGTCGTTTGGTTTTAATATAATTTCTTTATACAATGTAATATGTTTATAAATACAGGTAGACCTTAATTTTAGCTGTAATTTTTATACGTAGCAACAAACAAGTCAATTTTCATAGTAATATCTTCATTCTTCACACCACATCCATAAATATATGTAGGTACCTACTTTAAATCATACCATTTACCATCGCATCTTCATAGTCAATTATTACAGTAGAGTCCTTAGCTAGCTACTACGAAGCATACCGTCGTACGTATTTTGTCTCTCCAAATTGAAATAATGAAAGCCAGCATTTAATACAACGTAATAATAATACATTCGAAAGTTTTAATAGTTATTTTATGCGATCCAAGTCACGCACTATAATCACCCAAGATCATAATCATACCAGATAATCTGTAGATGAGATGAAGATAACGTTCTATATAGTCGTTCTTTTTTCAATATTATTCATATTATTGATAGCTTCATTTCATTATAGATAATTACGACACACTTTGGATTGCAGGTATAACTCCTGCCATCACATACGTATATAATATGTCCTGACATATAATCATAATCAAAGTCATGATATATTGATATTTTAATTTCAGAATTACATAAGTTAAGTATATGCTTATTTGCTCTTATTGAAATGAAAATTTTACTTTTTCATTTTTTCGAGCACTCCTTTATTTATATCGCACCACTAAAAAAGAAATACTGAGAGAGATACGGTTACAAAATATCCAATTCCCCAAATTTAAAAAATATGATACAATTACAATAAAAGATGGAGCTGTGAAATGTAAAATAATTGTACTTAAATTATCAATATCAAAATTGAAAATCATTCTTATAATAATCATTAGCACTACACACATACTTCAGTAAGTACTTAAGTAAGTACAAACACAAAAATTGCTGGCCAGCAAGGTTTCTTTGAGAATTCTAAAACCTATGGGTTGTCTAGTGTCGTGATTAATTTGTAGCAAATTTTGTAAAATTCATCCAAATTTAAAGTAGGTACAATAATTATTAATTTACATGAATGTATAATATGGGATTAAGTATTTATCTTCCATTAAATAGTAATATAGGGAGTAATATGGTAATTTTATTATCAAACTCATGGTAATCAACTTTATATATTACATGTGATGATCAAGTCCCATCATTTTAGAAACATAGTAAGGTCAATTGTCAAAGGTTATGCTATGTTTATGTACGAATAGTATATATAGTGTGTTGGAAGCTGGGGTTTGGTATTTTATTGTAATTTATATCGTATATATGTGAGGTGTATCTACTTAAGCTAAAAATATGCCAACTGTTAAATCTAATATGGATATTGCAGAATATATATAATAGAGAATTTAGGATTGCCATCATTGTTTCAGTTTTATTATGGGACAAAAATCAGTTTAGTTTGAAATGTGACTTTTCAACTGAAAGTTAAAACAGTATGTAAGAATAATTATGTAATGTTATTTTATCATGCCTTTTTTTATACACTCGATTGATCTACTACAATATACTACGACGAATATTAATATGACGCTACATCTACATAGTAATCTACACTATCAACTACTATACAGATTTATAAAATAGGAAAAGACACGCATATAAGTATATTTATTGTATTTTACGGATATAAATGTAATTTTTAGAATAAGTCGATGATAATAGGTTGTAAACAGTTTTCTGTATGTCTACATATATATATGTACATCTATAACTAACCTACGACCTACATCACTACTTGCATAAATCTACTTTTTTTTTGCTTCGCTCAGGAATATATAATAGTTAACTTCATTTTTAATTAAATAAATATAAATCTTTTAACACTAATATTTTTGTATTCTCTGTACTTTTCTTGTCATTGTGAACGTACGCAGTGCCTAAGTATGTTATATGCGTAATTCATATTATATTGTAGAATAATATGAATAACTACCTAATAATAAACTAATAACAATAACTAAGTATATGCAAATAGTAAATTTCAATATCAGCATCAGCAATGCTTCAATGTTTATTTGGAGGTGGTATATAGTTTAACTTTTGTTTTCGCACGCACAACATTCATGTCAGTGGGGAATGGGGATAATGTTGCCATACTGCCGATCAACTGTCAAATATATAGATTAAAAATTAGTTTACTGCCTACAGGTATTTATTCTAGTTTGTAATTTGTAACAGTTGTTGTAGTAGCTATATATTTAATCATCTGTTTACTGCTTATTTGATTGATCATCACTCTACTATTAAAAAAGTAAGAGTTGTACTTTACGACAACGGATATTTTTAACGGATAACGCAACACACGAATAATTCTTTAAATAGAAAATATGCTGAACTGCATATAATTTCTATCATCTGTACTCTGTACTACTACCTATAATGCTATAGCCTACCTACTATTTATTCATCCATGTATAACCGTATCTATCTGTATTGACTAGTAAGTTAATAAGTTCTATTTATATTCTAAATATTTACTGTTATTTTACTGTATTGTATTTTTGTATTACGCGATAGTCCAAATTTTGAGTCGCGTTCTATACTATTGTAAGGTGTAGGTATATAGGTATGAATCATATGAAATTAACAAAAACATTTATCAATCTTTCGCAACGTTGTAAAATTTAAATAGAAAAAAAACTGGAAAATTGAACTTATAGAAAATCCGGAAATGATTAAGGATTGTAGTTTCGATTCCAACGCGTTACTAAAGTTACATATATAGCTACTCAATTTTTTGAGATGGGAATTTTAATTACGTAAGTACATAATTGCTGGGACTGATACTGCCTTAAGGGTAACATACTCGGTACAGTAAAGGGGAGGAACAGGTTCACGAATATTTCAAGGCAAATAGAATAGAATAAGGTACAATCAATCGACTCGGGGGTCGGTTCCCGCGCTTTTGACGTCATCTGGCAGCCAGAAATTTTTGCCGTAGTATAAATCTACACAAGTAGTATCAACTTTGGCAGGATACAGGTCGGGCAAACGTGAACCGATTTAATTGAAATAGGTGTTAAATGAAAGAGCACAAAACATAGTTCACTAGTGTGAAAAAAGAATTGCGATTAGTTTTGAAAATTTTGAGGTAGACAGAGTTTAAAATTTGAGAAAAAGCTAATGCTGAGCTTATGGAGTATACAAACTTCGCGCCAACTTTTTCTTCCACCTCAAACCCCAAAACTCCCACTGAAACTTTACCATTGCGATTGATCGTACCTTATTATTCTATTTGCCTTGGAATATTTAAAAACTTATTTAATTTAGTGATAGCGTTTAAGCATGTTTTATACTAATATTTGATTGATAGGTAGAAAAAATTTTGTGAATAAGTATAATGTTATTTTACAGGTTTAGGCTGAGGTTACAATTATATAATTTTTATTCTAATTTTAATATTTGGATTTTTATACAAATTGTGATTTATCTTTACATATCATCAGTATTCTTTTTTAATCGTTATCGTAGTTTTAGTTTATTCGTAATAGTACATACTCCTTGATTACACCCATATAATAATTATAATGCAATTTCTATCATTATAATTTTTTTTTTATAATAATAAGAATTTCAAGAATTAAATCTGTCACTGGTAGTTATCGATATTTTTAGAAAGTTTATATGTAATTAAGTATATATACTCATGCATATTATAGACGATTTAGCTATAGAGTACACAGTATATATTACGGGCATTACGTACGGGTAGATTGGTAGATTGTTTGAATTGGAAAATTGGAATTTTGGTGTCTATATATTTTTGTTTTTTCTTGAGGTGGTGGCGCGGGGATGCGGAAATTCTAACATTAAGAACATTACTACTGTAAATTACTGTACAGATATTAAAGGTTAGGTATTTTTTTGTTCATCTCATTTAAATTTGGTAATGAATGATAACGGTAACAGAATAATGTCAACTTTTAATATTTTGTTTTAAATCCATTTAAAAATCCACTGCACACACCTATAGAAGTATGTTTTGTATAATTATTATATCTACGTACGATTGTTCATTTTAACTGCATCATCAAAGTTTATAGTTTTTTTTATAGCAGAACACTGATTTAACTATAAGATTATAGTCTATAGTATTAGTCGTAAGTATATTTTAGTTTTATGGCTTTGATTTTGGTTGTAGTTTTTTCTTTTGTATGCATATATATATACAGTTATATTAATATTCGATTCAAAAAGGTAAAATGTTTTCTCTGAACTCTGTTGTAAATTTTTAAAAGTTTGAACAGTTTTTTTTTTGAACAAGAAGATCATCCAACTTTCATGTCATCATCCACTTACACCCCTCAGTTCAGGATCATCATTTAAAGATTTAATATATATATATATATACTGTAGTCCATTTAAGTAGTTTATGAATTATCATTTAGATTTTTTTGTGTGTATATCTATATCCAATATCCAATCAATATTTTATTTTATTTCTTAAAATTCTCATTGCTATCATAACCATAAAAGTAATAAATCATACACATTGGAAAAACCCATAATTATTAAAGGATGAAAATTTTATAATTCCAATTTTTGCGCTTAACTATACATTCTCTAATATATATCACTAATTGCAGAACACAAAACGGTTCGTTTCTGGTGACTCCGTCGTATAGCCTTGCGGGTACTACTAAAATGGACTTTGTGCTATTGCATTTATAATTTTGAGGAATTTGACAGAGGTTTTATATTTGAATGCAGGTTTTAAATTTAACAATAATAATAATAATATGTGTTGGTATGACTATATTATGGGTAACTTTGATTTAGTAAATATATTACTTACATTGATAATTTGATAATTGAAACTCATATTTTAAATAGTGTAAACTGCCCTCTATACCTTTATTTGCCGTTGCTTATGCCATTTGCTCCAAAATATTTTGCACGGCAGGCAAACATCAAAATCCAACCCCTTCGTTCAGTCAGAGTTTATAATTTTTGGATGATTGGAAATTTTTTTTTAATTATAATTTTAACTTTAAATTGTAATAATTTGCTTTGTTTTGTATAGATTATCGCGGTACAATTTTGGATTGCATGTGTGTCAGGGTTCAGTATTAATATCAATATCATCAAGTTTTTCTTGTATATAGTTACATATTATCTGTAGTTTTGATTGAAACTTTGACTAAGATACTAGATTATCAGTTTTTTTTCTTTGTTGTTCAGTTTATCAACAATAATGAATGGATTAGTGTCTGTGTCTGTCTGTTATATAATCTGTAAAGTTAACATTGTACATAGCAACCAGGAAAGCTTTTTAATTCTTTCATTATTCTACATATATATTATAATAATTCATAATATCTGTACACAACTGTATGTAATCTGTAGTAATTAACACGACCTAGGGTATAATCTGTAGTTAATTTTCCCAGCTATATAACTTCCTTTTTTTTAAACTTCATTCAGAGTGCAAATATTTTTTTAATATTATTATTTGGTATATAATGGAAAAGTTAATACCTTTTTTATGGATGGATGGAAATAATTGTTAATCAATCACAAGCAACTGATCGAGACAGAATTTTTCTGCAATTCAGTCAAAAAAGTCTTTTTGTATGTCTTGCATTATGTATGTGTACATCTTTTTTTTCCTTTATATCGTTGGGCGCATCCTTATTTTTAAGTTTTATAACTTTCAAACTTTATATCATTTAAAAAAAAAGGAATTTTTTTATACTTGTTTGTTTATACTCAAAGTCCAGCTTTTCCCCCACACTTCTCTCATTTTGATTTTTCTTTTTATATTTGGGTTTTTATTTCAAAATTTCAATTTCTTCCCTTGATCCTTTTCTCTGTAACGCTAAAAGATATCTTTACTCTTTTTTCTTTTACTTTATGTAAATATAATTATACTATATATGTTAACTTGTTTACATATCGATATTGTTAACAGTTTCGGGTTCGGTATCGTGTAGAATATAGGTTATTAATTTATAATAAATCCAATGTTATGTTATAATATTATCTCCTCTGCTTGTTTGTAGTATGAGTAATATATTAATAATTAATAAGATTATCTACAAGTTTGTACAACATTTAATACGAGAGTTGTTGTCAACCGCTAACATACATACGTATATATTATATTATAAAGTTGATACACTTTTCCTCTTATATCTTTTAGCATTGTCGTCTTCCTTTTTTTTAATGTTGACGTAGTATTTCCCTTTTTTTCCCAATCTGATTATCTTGTACGAATTTTATTTAATGGATTCATCCTTTTCTTTTTTAAATATATCTGCTAATATAATACAGAAACAGTATATATTTTTTTCTTAAGAGAAGAAGGCATTGAGTTGAGAAGGTAAAATGTGTGCCCTGAGCGGAAAACGTAAAAGAAAAAAAATGTTTTTTTTTTGTCGTGATAGTTATAATATTTTAAATGTAAATACAACGATAATAACTATAATTTATTATTTAGCATAACGTTAATGTAAGTATGTTATGTACTATGTTTTGTAAATTTCTGAAGTATTGTAATGTAAATTTTTGATTGTTAAGATATATTATACACAGTACTTAAATCTTAAATGGCTATAATATGATGACATTTGAAAAATCCTAACTTAGAATATTTTTTATCATTTCCCCAACCCACCCCCTTTCCCTGGATCCATAAGTATAATAAATCCTTACATTTCTATGTATATATTAATGTAACTTTTAATTATATGTACTTATAATATGAATTAATGCAAGAAGTAAAAAGAGGGTGAAAAAGCCTAACAATAATGTTTAATGTATAATTGTAATTATATAGTTTGGTTGGATTTCATTCTGGATTTGGAGTTGGGTCCGTGTGTGAACAACAATTCAATAATGAAACATTTACGTTTAGCATTAAAACTAACTTACGACTTACAGTTAATTATTACTTAAAAACTGCAGATGGTTTCTTCTCTTCGTATAAGTTTTGGTTTTTATATTTTTTTTATATATTTATATCTCCTGTAGTCTTGCTAGGTGGTACGGTAGGTGGTAATATTATATGGGGTTCAAACTCGACGTTGATGAAAAGGATAATTATATATATCTTTATATTCTTTTTTTTCTACACATAATTAATCAATGGCCAAAAGAACGTCTTAGGTCTTACTGTAACTTTTTTTTTGTTCTATCTCAGTTAAAAAATTTTTTGTATTTTTTTTACAAGAGAGAAAACGTTTTCGTAATCGTAATTTTTTAATGTAAGAAGAAACGTGTTATGAATGGTATTGGTTTTTTTGGTAACAGTAGTAACAATAATTGTAGAGGTTTAGAGTGGAGCAATCGTCAGCACCAATCGTCTTCGTCGTCGGACAGGTGGTGCGCTGCTCTGGTGGCAGTATCACTGCCTAATAATGGTGGTCCCATTTCGGAGGAGTAGCCCATTTGTGAGCTGGATGATTGTGGTTGGGGTGGCTGTTGCTGTGATGGCGGCAAAAGACGTTGCTGTTGTGATGGGTGGTGACCATGGTACCCATTTGGCACTTGACGTTGATGCTGTAAAGAAAGTCCTTGCTGTTGTTGCTGCTGCTGCGGTGTCGGCGGCTGCTGGGATGATGAGGGTTGTTGTGGTTGTCGGGGAGAAATGGGTAACATTCGATTACCACGACCTAACACAAAATCAACGTTAGTCAAAGCATACTACATAATCATCCATACATAATTCTCTATCACAACACAACGTTCTCCTTTTTTTCTCGAAAAATGTAGCTGGACGGACATCCAATTCAAATTCAAACAACTCTCACTCTTTCAATACTCATTACTCAATACACACAATAAATATTTACTTATATACTCCAAAAATTCAAACAGATTAAACATCCTACGGATTACGATAGTACAAACTTACATACTTAATACTCATCAATCACCAAATCAAACTAAGAGGCAACAAGACGAAAAATACAACAAACATATTAAAGTAATACATTACTGAGAAATACAGTACATTCTCTGCCAATTTAGATGAAGTTCAAAAGAAACCAAAGGACTGAGCCAGCATGAGCTATATACTTTTAGTTTTACATTATACAGGTTGAATTTTATTTTTTACTGAATTCAATTTGGCCTTGTTAGAATACACTAACGTCAATTTGACTACCTTTTCCCAAAGATACTGCACTGGTAATGGTGCGGCTCGTGTACCAAATATTACTGTGTGAATAAATTATGATTACTTTTACACTTTGAAGGGATATAAATTTCAAAAATTATACTTCCTTATTGGAATAACAACCATAAATGTTTTATTACAGACTTGATAATTTTGGTGTTAGCTGTTAGACAAATATTAGAGGTTAGACAGAGGCTACCCAAATACTCAATGTTAGTAGCTAAATGGTTACTTTCATTTTCTACCTGCTTGATACTCGATACCTACTTCTACTGACACTGACACTGATATTAAGGGTTATTTCAAAAAATAAATACCATGATCTGCGATATAAATACTGATAAATATATATTTGAAAAAAGGATTTTACTTTTACAGATAAGATTTTTAGTATATAAGTGGTAAATTTTAGATAAGAGTTAGTTACGCATTTGCATTTAGACACTATGTCCTCCGGTCTTTTGCCTTTCAATAAAATTAGAAAAACAATAAAAATAAATTGAAAAAACATCAAAATATGATAATATAATAAGTAGAATTATGCTTAGGTATTATATATGAATAATGAAATACATAAAACAACCAAGAGAAAACCCAGATATTTATCAGCAAATGTGAGCATCACACATTTAGAATTATAGAATTATATTTAAATTTATGAGAACGATAAACTCAGAATCATATTTTAGAACAATCGACAATCAGAAGTGATATTATTATCTGTGTAGTTTGAATAGAAAAAAAATGAAAAATTTTGGATAGAAAACTTGAGTCTTATATAAAATCTCTACCTAAGGCAACTGCTTGTTCAAAACTGAGAGGATCTCTTCTGAGTCGGGGATCTGTCACTTGTCTCCATGGCTCTCTAGGCAATTCACGACGCCCGCGAGCTCCTCGTGGCTCTGGAGTATAGGTTCGCATCATACGAGTAGGGGAAACATTCAGTCGGGGGAAATTGATGGCTTCTGCCGAGCCTGCCGTATATCCCAATATATAATCAAACAACAAATTGCTCGCTCAAGTTTTATTTGAACTTCATATATTTGTTTTTTTTTGTTTCCTCCTTGACGCTATACAACACACACGCTCTTCTAATTACGATGAACATGATTAATTTTTTTTTGTTGCTTTGTAATTTTTAATCTCTGTGTCTACTGGTAGAAGTCATACATACAGCTGCGTCTCTTTTCTACAAGTATACTATTTAGCATTTAGCATTTTACTTTTTTTTTTTAAATTTCTAAGAATATTATTTTGTTTTTTAAAAGGTGAAAAGCAAGTAAGGTGATTAAAAAATTAAAATTAAATGTTTGTTGGTCTCTTGTGGTCACCTGAAGTTGTTTGAGTTAAATTCCTCACTTGGGCTGGCAGTCGGAGTGCTGATGGATGCGGGGGTGTGGCTGGAAGGCGTCGTCCACCTGCAATAAATTGGTACATGATTACATTCTAGATCCTAATCTGATCTGTCTCCGGCTCCACAGATGGTATCATGATGAAACTGCAGTTTCAGTAGTGTATTTTTAAATGAAGCACGAACGCTCATAATAACGAAAAGAGCAACAATTTATTATTGCTTTAAGATCGAAAAAATACCTGTGCGTCTTCCAGGTAACATAGGATAACTGCCGTTGGGATGATACGGCCTTGTGTGATATGGAGGACTTGGAGATCTTTCTAAGCTGTTCCCAGCTCTCCTTAGTACTCTGAAAATCAATGCAGTTAACAATGTAATAAATTCAAAACATTGTTAAATGAGCTATTTTACAGTTTACGAAAGAAAACGAAACTTGGATTTAATAGAGTTTAACAATGATATGCATCACAACAAAAATAGGGACACAAAACTAACCTGGGTGGAAGGAACCCCGTATCACCCCTATCAGGGGTAACTGGACTAAGTGCACTGTCTGGATAACCTGGCCGGAATCTGACTGGAGATAAAGAGAATTCACCTCCACGTAATTTCGATCGAGCTCTGCCTCGTCTGGAAGTCTCAGTTCGGACAATTTCTACCATGTCTTCTACAGCTTCAACAAAACCTCCCAGATCATGAGGATGCGGAGGTGCATGACCATAATGTACGCCCCCTCGCCTCGAAGGAGATGGGGAACGTGACGCTTGTCTTAAATGGCCATGATGCGGACGGAGGTATTGCGACTCTGAATCCATTTCAGACCAAACTATGAGGGTATTTGTAAAAATGACCAAAAAATATTTGACATCAAATCCTAAGTCCCCACTGGTGGTGAAAGCATTACCAGGCTTACCGCAGGGGGTCTCTAGAGGTAAAAGCTACTGCTACCGCTAGCCATTCGGAATTCCAAATTCCCACATTCGGTAGTCTAAGAGCCAATGGCAATAGGATGCCTGTGGAGAATTTCTATTGAAGCGTAGGTGTATTGTAAGTATATATCTCTTTTCGAGTCGAAAAGATTACAAAACTCAGAAGCAGATTTTTACAAAAACTAGAATTTCTAGAAAGCTCGGATTAACGGACCAATAATTTAATTCAAATAGCACTGAAAATTGTCATATTTCTAAATGCAAATTTTCTAACTTTCTAAATTCTAATATTACTAATTCTAAATTGAATGCAAATATTTCTAAACTATAAATGCAAAATGTAGTGTCTGTCGTTGCCAAGAAGCATTGACAGTGTATCTCGTTACCTCGTCCATGATAACCGTCATCATGTCCATCCATATCTTGTAAAGAATCTCGATCCATGTCATGATCCCTCCCATCCATCGGACTTTGGCTCCCGTCTCTGCCATCGTGCATGTCATGAAGCTCGATCGCCTGTATTGAATCATACCAACATTCCTGATTAGTTGAGAGACATTGGGCACATAATTAACTTTGTGGGCACAAATTCATGCTATTATTTATAATAATTTAATTATATATATATTGCAGCATTGCCAATAGATATTGTGCTAAAATAATAAATTCTAAACACAAACATCATTTCACGGTTAAACTATGGATTAAATACAAAAAATGATACACGGACCATGCTTCAATACGGAAACGGAAGTTGACCATGACAGGTCAAAAAACTGTGTAATTTAAAAAATACTAATCATCTAATCACATTTTTCAATTCAATTCTAAAGGGCACAGGTTAATACATAAACCAGTGATTGATATGTAATTATAGGAAGAGTTAAACACCACCACCAATATTGATTCTAAATTGCAGTGCTAATTGCTAGCTAATTAAACCTAAAAATATATTAATTATGACTATGACATTTCTAGATTTATTTATGTTTACCACTAATTGAAAACCTACGATTTTTTTTTCTAATCAATAAATAATTAATAGTAATCTCACTTCGTGCCTTGATGAGAAACATTTCCTTTACCATTCCACGAAACGAAGTTACAATAACGAAGTATAAAATATAGAGGTAAATAACAATAATAATATACAACGATTGTGTTGTACGTCAATAATAATAATTATATAAAATTGTAACTACAACTAGAGCCCGACTTCTAATACTTGGTAATTCTATGAATTTGGACAGAACAACACAGAAACTATGGTGTTTTTTTGCTTTGTTTTTGTTTTATTTGAATTTTTGAGAGATAGTATATTAGTGACGAGATCAAACCCCATTAGTTTTATTAGTTTGCCAACTAGGTCGTCTGCTCCTGGCTGAACGTTTTTTTCGACTTCTTTTCCTCGTCTTTAAACTTGATTCTCTCTCAAGAAATTCTTTCATACCCTCTTCTGTCACATCTTCTTCGTTCGCTTCATTATTATGACTCCTCGTCATTCCCATTATGCACGCCAACAAGCCAGATGCTGCAGAATTCTATGTGTCCAACTTCATATTTTTTTACCCCAGTCTTTTTTTCTTTTTTTTTGTTATGTCATGTATGTATTTGTTTACAATATTTTCATATGTATATGACCTCTCTAATCTAATTATGTCTTTCACGTCATTCACTGTTCTTACGACAAAAAAGTATTTAATGTGATCAAAATTCTTTTTGAATAATGGGCAAAAATTGAAAATAAATAAAAATCTTATAATTGATAATCCTATTCCATATCAATATCAACAAGGGGGGAGTTTTTGATTGCAATTATGTATAATTTTCCTTAGAAATTATTGATAAGAATAATAATTGTATAAGTATAAAAAAATATATAGTTATATATTTTTCCTTTGTATCAGATTAAAACATTCTACTCACCGGAAGCCCAGGTGGCTGATTACGTCCAAATCTGGTTGATTTCCAATTTTCTAGCACTAGTAAACCTGCGTATATCTTCCCCACTGTCAATCTCTCTCTTCCTAATTCACAACTAGGGGGTACTAGAATATCTACCATTTTCCGCGATTGTATTGGCCAAATTCTTCTGATTGTTTCTCTTAACTCTCTATCAGCTGAGTCCATCTCATCTGCTGGTCTCATTTTTATACTTAAATTCTCACGAATAAGAGCAAAAAGCGTGGTTGTGAACTGAACTTGTCCATTGTCATCCACTGGCATGTTCATTCTTATCAGCTTTTTGTATGCTAAACGATACGGGCACTTGTTACCGAATCCCAGGGGTGGATCCATATTACGTAACATGTCATACATTTCTGTATAGTGTATAAATCCTCTGTTTGACAAAAAAAACAATATAAATTAATATTCACACATCACGTCATCAGGGCTACGGCCAGTTCCAAATTCAAATTTAAAACTGTTTTGCAGTGGAATATAATCGTAATAATTGTTAAGTTTGCAAAGAATTAAGGACCAAGAAGAAATAAAAATCACGTACGTTGCACTAGGGTCATACTCTGCCCAGATACGTATAAACTCGTCTAAATGATGAGCACCGAGGATGGAGGAGTCTCTTGTTAAATAGTCAAAGTTGTCCATAATGACAGCAACGAACAAATTTAACATCTAAAAAATGTTAATATATACACAATGTAGATATGTAGTAATTCCTTCATGTCGGTATAGAAGTAATACATCAATGCAATATTGTTAGCACCGACTTTATATAAAACATAGTCACATACGCATGTCTGATACAAACTACGCTTAAAATTTACAATTTTCAATAGCCTCAAAGAATACTTTCTTAGTTAAAATTAATTACTAATCGTAAGATTAGTAGTATAGTAAAGGGTAAAATGTGAAACATACCAAAAAAGAGCAAAAGAAGATGAAGGATACGAAGTAAGCATATGCAATGTTGGACCCGCAGACTTTATCCACTGGCATACCATTGGCGTCTCTGAGTGCCTTGGGGTCGCATTGCCGATTTTTAATACACGAAAGCATTATCGAAGGCCAAGCTTCACCCGTTGCACACCTACATATTTATTTACCAAGTTATTTATGAGAAAAAGTAAATAATTTTCATTTTTTATTATACATTAGAGTAAATACTGTGCTCAACTTTATATTTACAGATAATTTTGTACTTTTTCTCAAAAATAATGAATAAGTTAAAAGGGAAAATAAGTAAAGCAGGCAAAATGTGCTTCGTAATATTATATTATTATCTTAAAAATGTATTATGTTTCAATTTCCTCATTTCATTCGAAAAGCATGCAACTAAAAAAAATAAATAAATTTATTTATTTATTTATAATTATTATATCCAGATTATTCTTTTTTACATACGTTAATAAATTTTGGTATGTTACTATTTTTTTTAGATCTCATTGTGTATATAGTTCCAAACCCAAAGAAAGCAGAATTAGAGATGAGTTGAAGGAATGATAATGAGTAAAAGGTAGGTATATAGGAATATATTCAGTGCGGGCGAATATCATTTTATATAAAGTTACCCAAAGCCATGCAATTCAAAGCAATAAATTCAAGCATTATATAATTATATAGCTACAACCAAAAAACGTTATATATATATATATACATATATAAACAGAATTTCCATCTGGATCTGATTTTGAAAAATTATTTGTGACTACACTGACTGATCTGAGCCGTAGATAAAGAGACAATTAAATATATATTTATATAGCTGAATACATATTGAACTGCGCTTGCACTGGACTGCATTTTTTGTTGATCTGAACGAGCTGACGGACAGCGGGCGAGCGGGGTGGAGAGAACACAATAATTAATAAAAACCATGAGGTAAATATAGACACACTCAGTGAAAGCTAATTGAAGAGTTTAGCGAAAAAGATCACAAACACTTGCAACTTGGAAGCGAATATATTTCATTATTTTTGCTCTCTAAATAATTCACTGGCTCTGATTTCTGTCAAAAAAATAATACTGACAAACTGAGCGTACAAGTATATAGTGTATAGTTTCCAAAAAAAAAACATAATAATAAAAAATCTTGCATTCTTGCAGTTTTGCATAATGATAAATTTATAAAAAAATTGCTTCCCTAGGAAAAAAAGTGGATAAAAAATTGCACAGAAATAATTATGTGTGAAACAAAGAACTGACTGAATAATAATATAATCATAATAATAATGATAATATTTGGCATTATAAAAGTAATTAATTACAATTATGAGAGTGTAATGTAAAAACAGCAAAGAGAAAACAATAGTAATTATAATAATCATTGGGAAAGTAAATATCTTAATCTTAGCAATTGTCACTCATGAGTATATAAAAATGATATATAAAAAGAAATATATTAATTTGTATTGTTGTTGTGGGGTAACGCAACAAACAATACTGACCGGAAAAGTAGCATGAGGCCTTGGAGGAAATTGCGAAAGTTGTTATGACGAGTGATTGAAGTTTCTGGATTCAATTCTATGTTACCGAAAACCTACGAAGAAAGGAGAAAAGCATAGCACCATAATATATAATAGTCAACATTATCCTCCTACAGAAGACATAAGAACGCGCCAGAGTGGTTATAGTGTCAATCGTCAATTCAATACAGTTGCACATAAAACAATCCGTGGTTGATTGTTTTTTTTTGTCTCGTGATTTCTTGAAATTAATTGACTGAAGGAGACACAGCAATATGGGTTCCCAAATAATGACCTTCAAAGATAATTCGTAGCAACACGATATCCGTCGCAGCGACTGTTGCTTTTGTTTCTAGTATTTCTAGTGTCTAATGTTTTCCCAACAGGTCATTATAAAGCAACGAAAACGATATTGCGTAGCTCCTGTCAGGAAGAAACTACATATCGTTTTTATGTCCAACAGCGGTCTGCGAAATAAATTCATTTGATGAACCTTGACTAAAACTATTTTACCGTATTTATCTAAACTCACTACTGTACTAACAATAATTTGTGAAAATAATTTATAACTCTGTATTTTGTGTAAAAAGTAAACAGACTGAACAGATAATTTTTAAAGTTTTATACACATCTGAAATGAACTCTGTACCAAGAATAGATTCTTATTTTTAAATAATTATAAATACTACCTATGAATGTACTGAAATGACACTCTTTGTCACAGCATAGACAAGATACCTTGCATTATAGTACTAATGCTAAATCGAACGGGTCAAAATGTAGCCGGGGTCCTAAAACTGCAGCTTGAGATATTTTTTTCTAAAGCTAACTTTATCTCATCCAACCTCATCAGCTGATTCTCTCTATCTTCTAGTATTTAAAAACTGACTAAAACTGACTAAAACTGAACACCCAGACTAAATTCGTTTGGCTATTAAATTGTATATATAATTTTGACTACTATTTGACTAAAATTTGCTCTACCCTACACCAGACTAAACTATGTTCTATTAATTACACTAGCCGAGTATACCACATGTACATACTTACTTGTACATACGTGCTATATTAATAGTTTACGCTACGATACGACATTACAGGGTGTACAAGAGAGTACAGTAAAAATAAATTACGTTACACAAAAGTAATAATAAATACATCTAAACTGTAAGAAAACGACTTGTAGACAACCAAACTCTAAAACTAGAATATAGACCCGTCAAAAACTAAGAAGAATTAAGAAAGAATTCATTCATAAAGGACTCCGACTAAAAGACTAAAATTAATTTACATTTAAAATAAAAAGCTACAAAGTTACAAGTACGTGAATAATTACGATTACGAATTACCATCAATTTTAATAATTTTACTCATTCTATGAAACTGATGTTCAACAACTAGAAAAGTTTCTAATGATAGTTATCTAAAAGAGAGTATACGAGTACGAATATTTGTAGACAGAGGAAGAAACTCACAACAGATTCTCTAAGAGAGCTGAGAGCGCTGCAGAAAAATGCCATATATATCAATCCATCAACCAAAGTGAAACATTGACCGACGGGAATATAATAATAATTTGTAAACAAATTATACAATAGTTTTACGAGTACAAATAGTACAAAAGTTTTATAGAGAGATTACATGGCAGCAGAAGAAAAAAGTAGTAATACAGTAAATATATTAATTATATATTATAATATAATTACAGTTTTCAAAATAAAGTGTCATTCGGCATATCTAAGATTTTTTTACGACTTGATTTTTTAAACTCAAAAGTACAACGAGGAAAATAGAGTACAGTTTAATACAGACAAAAAAGTGAATAATTGTTTTTTAAAGTTCTGGTATTGGTTTTGGGTTACGAGAGGGAAACGTCTCTCATGAGTCAATAAACTAATTAAAATTTTTGTTGGTGATACAATTGGTTTGCATACGTACATGAGTGAGGTTAATGTTCATATGAGGTTTGTGTTAGGTTATGATGATTTTTTTTATATATGTACAGTAATTATTCATGTTATATGTTCAGTATATACAAAATGTAGTTGCTGTTAGAAGTTAGTTAGATAGAACAGTTACGAGAAAACCAGATAGTAACGATATTTAAAATTAAAAAACGTAAGTAAAGGTGTGCTACTTTTAAAATAAAAAATAAACTGGAAATCAAAAATAAAAGTAATTAATTATGTCTGTAAACTACTGGACTGTTTCTAAAAACATTAATATTACTACTACTTCTATTGAGTAACAGTAATGAGTAGTTAGTCTGTGAATCACCGAAAAAGGAGAAGAAGCGCGGCAAAGAACGACTGAAAATTGTTATGGCGGTTGATCGATTGGTCCGGATCAAACTTCAAGTTCCCGAAAACCTATACTTTACCCAAGGTAAGTACACGCATGTAGAAAGTTCTTCTTCACATTATTTCATCTTTCATGTCATGTAGATTATAAATCGTTTTCTTACTGCGTTACTTTTTCTTACAAGTGAGATTTGTTTCATTTTTTTTACTTTTACTTTTTGAGCCTATTGTACTACGAACTACAATACTATTGCTCTACGCAGTACTGTACTTGGCAGTTACAATTGATTGACAGATAAAACCTATTAATACTGATCATTATAAGTTCGCTAGGGTTTAGCTCTGAACGTCGCCTCAGTCAATTAGAATTATTGAACATTTGTCATCGAAATCATTGGAGTTTGCATTAAGTATATTATGTATAAAATAATTAGTTCTTCAAAATATATATATGCTCATAAGAAAAATATACTTAAATGCTTACTAATCACAGATTAAACGAAAATCTCACCTGCATCCCAATAATGGCGTAGATGAAGAATAGCATGGCAATCAGTAAGCAGACGTAGGGAAGAGCCTTGAAGGACTGAACAAAAGTCCATAGCAGAATTCGAATCGTATACCCTTGACGAAGAAGCTTAATGAGACGTGCTGCCCTGAAGAGTCTCAAGAAGGCTAAATTGATGAAGTTTTGCTGCTTAGAAACAAAAGAAAAGAATTGGAAACCACAGTTCAACACAACATGATACAAAGTACGACAATCTTCGCAACAGGCTATAATCAAACAGAGCATTCAATAATTCAAAACAATCCAATACGATGCAATATATAATACTAATGCAATACAATAATATATATACAACAATGATTACGATTTCAACCCCACAAGTTAATTTCCATTCGTAATTAATAATTAGTTAGTAGTTTTATTGCTCAATTCAAATACTAAGATCTAAACTAATATGTGTCAAATACTAATAATTATATAGTACTACATTAAGTTTAAATATAATTCAACCAACTACGGTACGAATTACCTAAACTATGCTCATACTTATGTACACAATTAGTTACGCCGTCCAATTTAATTAATTTATCCTGCAAATTTTAATTACTCAAAATTAATCTCAAAAACCAATCATTACACTATTAAATTAAAGGTGTACCTTCAAACACTATTTAATTACCAGTACTTAAGTCAGTCCTCTGCTTATGGGACTGCATTTTACGTAGGTGAGTACCTACCTAACTTTTACAGTTGGCAGTTTACTACATTTTCAACATATTATTACATACCTACTTACATACCCAGAAATCACTGCACTACCGCTGTTGACCGTTAGCTCAACGCAATGGTTCAAAATCCAAATCAAATTAAATCGTGTAATTATTTACAGTTTCTACCTTAACTACAATAATCACTACACTATCGTACGACTGAAAGTTACAACAAAGTTACTAAAGAAGTATAAACAGAGGAAAAAACACGAAAAAATAGGTAAATAGATAGAGCAACCGGCACGACGTAATTATTCAGTTTTCCAAAATAATGTATCTACAGAAATTTGAATTCAGCATGGTTGACCTAGTCTATAGTAAAAAATATGAGCCGAATGCATACTCTCGTTTTTATTTGAAATATTTAACATGGAGATTCGTATTCGAAAAAAAGGACGAAAGAAACCCATATTGTAAGATATTTAAAAAATGGATTTTATAATTTCGAGGATTCAGTAATTTTTAAAAAACTGAAAACGGGCATAGGCAATCACGACAATAAGTAAAGTATGCAGAATTCCACTATCTACTTGGTTTGGAACCTGAATAATCACGTCATGCAGTTTGTTCGTTAGAAATAGGATAATGGAAAATTGCTATCAATTAAAACAAATGGCCGCGGAAGCCGCGCCACTGGTGAGTCACACTCTAAGGTACAGTGATGGCATAACAAACTGAGTTACACATTTTCATGAACACTAACTAGTGAGAAAACTACGAAGATTATCTCTAGTACTTGATTTATTGACATGAAAAAACGTAAAAACACAACATTCAGTTAAAATTTAGAGATCTTACCCCGAATTCCATGACAAGAGCGTCTATAATGCTTCCAATCACCGTAATAAAGTCGAATACATTCCAAGGATCTTTGAAAAAGTTCTAAAAATGGTACACATAGTACATAGATTAAAATCCAACACTTTCCAAGCTCACGTTTCTTTTCAAATGGAAAAAAATTGAAATCCAGCAAAAAATGGGGTTTTAAAGAAAAACAAAATAGAAACTTTCATGCAGAGACGACACATTTAGAAAATATTCCATCATCTCTGAGAGAAATGTCACCGTATCATTAAATCTACATTAAACGCATTATTTAACGGTATTGTTATTTCATTTGGATTTGTAAATTAAAAGGAAGCGTTGTTTAGATAGCTTTAATTTGGCACATCTCACTGACTCCGACTCATCTGAAACTTGATGGAAGAAAAAATTAAAAGTATAAATTGATTTTTTGTTTTTCGGAAACGTTATTTTTTTTTTCTAAAAAAAACCTGATTTTTGGTAAAACAAGGTAAATTTGGGTTTATTTTGGTGGATTATATTGCCTGCTTAATATAACTGACTGACTGGTCTGGGCTGGAATATGATTTTTGTGCCTATGTTTATCATATATAGTTATATCAAGGTAGTAACTATGTTATATATACAGAGAGAGAGAGAGAGAGAGAGAGAAAGGTGTAAGTTTATATATACACTGGGCTGTTTTTGGTCTAAACTGATAAAACTATATAATTATAATGATGGGAGTGAGTAATAATAATACTGAAAAAACAAGGACAATTTTTGACGAAATTACGAATACGAAATATATATATATAATAATTATAATAAATAACTAGCATGATATTTCTACAAAGACAATATATGACACAATAATAAATTAATATGTTAAAGTTATATATATATATTTAAACACTGGGTTAGAAGACGCAAAAAATTAATTGCAACGTCATAAGATATATATATGTATATTTAAGGGAAAGAAGCAATTCCAAAAAAATAATGAACACTTTACACTGAAAACTGGCAAAGAGCGACGCCACGAAAGGGGAATGGGAAAATGTGAAATTAGTCAGGGGATTACACCAGCAAACAGACACATAATAATATATATATATAGGTCCTAAAGATAATAAGTATATCTTTGATTCTCTAAGTTTTTGTTAAGTACAATGACAATAAAAGGCGTATAATTAAAAAAAAAAGAAAGTAATAATAAAAACATTTAGAGTATATAATATGTATAGTATAATTATATAGTACTTCTATATAGGTAAGGTAGGTTTAGTTTAGTATAAAAAATTACAAATAATTTATAGCTTCAACATTTCTATTAATATGTAATTATAATAATAATTTATACTTACTATGACTATCTCTATATCAGCTAAAAATCACTATCACTATTTGTGTGCCATTTACAGAAATATTATCTAATTATCCACCTCTGCCTTTTAAAAGCCTTTGCTAGAGGTAACTAATAATTGTTATTATAGTCAAATTAAACTGACCAGCTGCGACTGCACTACCTATATATTTAACCTACTTCAGCGATGAACTATATAGTCTGCATGTAGTATGTGTACACAATATAGTATACTCACTCATTATCACCAAGAAGCGTGTAGTTTAATGACGATGACGACAATCACGACTAAACCTCATTTTGAAAAATTCAAAAAAAAATTCTTCAGGAAAATTGTACAATTATATAGTAAGAGAGTAAACTGTACATCCTCTAATAATTAAATGTTGCTGTCATTTGAATTAATCACAGTTTTTAGTTTTGTGTTAAGTACAAAAGTTGAAAAATGAAATCAGAGAGCAAATGAATAAGAGATACAAGACGGTTTGAGTTAAAAAATGAGAACGAGAACACATATATATATATAGAGATTGAGAATTGAGACGACGGAGAGAAATATATAGTTTAAGAGTTTTTAGTTTAGTTAAGTAGTAATTTAGAGTTGTTTCGTAATAGATTAAATTAAATTAATATCACTTGTTACCCTGAGTCCAAACGCCATCAACTTGAAGATGCACTCTAGCGAAAAGAAGAAGGTAAGGACTAAATTGACGGCGATAAGAATCTCCTCGTAAGTCTCAGGTTGATGGTGATACTATAGACACAATAAATGCAGAGAAAAAAATACAACTAAGATTCACAAGCTTTCTACTCCACAAAAAAAAATCTAACTGAACCTAGAGAATACAAAAATAGACCAAGATCAAAAAGCTTTTCTCTTTTTAGTCCCAATTATAAAATTACTATATGTAAAATACTCATTACTAATAATCTGCAGTACAAATATATAATAAATATATGGAAATATGAATGGAAGATTAAGAAATAATAATATTATGTAATAGGATAATTATTACAGTACGAAAAAATAATTTGATTTAAATAGCTATATAATATTTAAATCCAAGTCAAATATACTTGTTACTGATTACTCATACTGACTATGCTGATAATAACAAATTTAATGTAGCTGAAAATAGCAATGCCTTATGATTAAATTGTTGAATAGAGATACGACAAGATGCGGTGGACTTGATCTAATTTCTATGATAACCGTCTAATTATGTATTCACAGTCACGGTACAAAACGTATGGTTAGTCATGAATGTACGTACCTATTGGTAAATAGTTCATATCATTATGTACTAACTAGGTAGCTCTAGCTTTTACAGAACACATTATCACAATTACTTCTTAGCAATAATAATTAACGAATCTTAATTATATTTTTGTCAATTTACAAAAATCGTAAACTTAGAAAACAGTTTTAGAATTATTTATTTTTGAATTAGCTTTATATTCTGTCATATTTTGATCTTCAAAAAAAAGTATCTAATCAAGTCCACCATTTAATATGCAAGACATGACCTAGGTAAAATAATTCTTTTGTTTCCTTCTACTATTCAGGATTTAACTTCATGCTGTATATCCATATACTAAATAATGCACAATTTCCGGCTACTGCTATATCGCTATATCTTTGTCATAATGACAATGTTAGTCTAAATTCAAATTCCTTTTCTAATTTTTGCTTTTAATGTAAATAATTATTGGATCATTTTTAACGAATACCAGTGTATTATTATCCGGATCAGTATTCGTAATAAGAATCTGATTAAAATTGAATTCTTTTCAGTTTCTTTTTTTTTTGAATTCGTGCAAAACAAGTATCACTAATAATTTTTTTTTAAATATTCATTTTTTTGTAAGTGCCTGAGAGCAAAACATCAGTCAGTCCCATGCTTCATTAGTTTTTGTAAACATGCTCCATGCAACAATCCCTTAAACTTTTAGAAAATCCCACAAACCGATAGTTATTTATTTTCAACGTTTTCTGCAAATATTAGTCATAGTATTATATATTATAGTGCTCTTGTTTGTAAGGCATTTACAAACGGTTAAAGCATTTCACACGAAAAAAATTTTAAAACTATAGAGGCAGTAGAAAATACTATAACTAGATTTATCAAAATAACTCGTTCTAATCAGCGCTGGCGAATTTAAAACCGAAGCTGGTAACGACTAAGTAGATTAATTACGTTATCTGCATCCTAAGATTTTATGTATAGTTAATAATTACACTAATTACCTTATTTTATTTGACTTAAGTAAATCAGCACTTAATTATTTCAAGCGAACAAGCTTCAAAATGCCGTACTTTATGTTTATTTCTCATGCGCTAAAAGAAAGCCCATTTAGTTAAAACCACAGAAGCACTTCAAATTTTATAAGTATAGTTAAAAACGTTATAGCGAATATTAATGTTGTATTGAATAAAATTACAGATCAGCAATATGAAAATGAGTTTAGCAATTTTTTGTTATGGAGCAACGTGGGGATAAAACATCGAATTTGAGCACCACCCATGAACATTTATGATCTATCCCATATTGAAAATAAAAACATCAACCAACGACCAACACCAACTACCAACAATGACGACGAGAAAATACAATGGTTTTCAAAACTTACCAAATTTGTAACGTTGTAACTGCCAAAGAAAGAAGTTTTGCTACGTACACTTCCTTCAGCAGTTCGTCCATTATATGCTTTTTTTAAACTAAATCTTTGCTACTATTTGTAATAATGCTCTATGAATATTTCTGATGTCTAATCAAAATAGATTACAGACTACAGGAACTAGTAGACCTAAACTGCTAACTAACAATAAGTATGAGGAATCTTCCTACAAAATTTTAAAACGCCTAAATTTAACTATGCACCTTCTACAGTATATATTATGTAATTACTTGATCGTCAAGATTATTAAAATGCAAGCCCAGTAACGACGAGCACAAATAAAGCATTTGAAGGCAAGAAATGAAAGTTGTAGAGAGCTGCACAGAAAAAACAATTTACGAAATAGAAGCAAATACAACGATGGAAACGACAAAGGATGGAAATGAGCTATAGTTATAATTATTGTTGTTCCTTTTTACAAAGCCCGTAATAATATAATTATTATATTCGAAGGAAAAATAATTTCATGTTTATGGTTTTATGTTGCCAGATGTTGTACATGTAAAGTTACATAAGTAATCTACCACCATGACACTCAACGTACGTACGAAAGAACGAATGAACGAACGAACACCGAGGATACTAGTAATAATAATAATAAAGCATATAATCTGAGGGTGTAAAAAGGATATATTAAAAGTATTTATAAATATAAAACAAGGTTTTATAGGTATACATAGCTTTTCAAAAGAGTATAGCCGAGGGAGTACAATGAGAACGCTTAGAATATAAGAATAAAAAATTACGGAAATAATTATGTAATAATAATATTATTAGAAATATATATAATAAAATTAGCAACAACTAACGAAACAAAACTAAACCTTGTTTAAAGTAAATGAAACGGAAAAAATCTGAAAATTAAAATTTTGCCAAAGTACAGGAGATAGTAATTATTTGAAGGAATCATCATAAGAATAATAATTATTTGTGATTAGTAAAGACGTTATTAGTCCTTAAAAAGAATTAAAAATAAAAGAGCTATGTACGGAGTCAGGAGGTTTCAAATGTGTGAAAGTTTCTTATGTAATTTTGTTTTGAAAATTAAAGTTAGTGTGTTATTAGATGCCTTGCAGTATAACATTTCATATCAAGTATAACTTTCGTTTTTTGGGAATGCCTGTTATTTAGAAAAAGGGAAACTGTTGGTCTTTTAAAAAATTAATATATATGCCAAGTCGAAATCATTTAAAATTATCTTGAGAGATTTAGAAATCGGACATGTTATTTTGGACGATTTTTTGAAAGCAATATTTTTGTTAATAATTAAGGTGGAAAAACTATTGACTTATATTCATAACACGGTACAGGGTATGAGATGATCAGAATGTTTTTAGTTTTTTGTTTTGTTTTAGTATGGAAGTTTCCTGTTTCGTGAGTAAACATGATTGTACCTTGACGCCAAACGAGATGATTTTGAGGATGCACTCGACGAAGAAGAGAGCCGTGAAGCCGGTGTTCATGTAATGAAGCATGTCCTGGTACGCCGTACTCTGACGATGAAACTATCAATCCACAATCCACATCCATAACATACGTACAATGACATACACCTGACTCCCATCACCCATCCACCAATGGTCAAGATTGACAGAAAAATAATCTTAAAAAAGTTTGAAGACGTAAACCCAAGAGAGAAAAAATTAGACTCAAAATTAAATAAAGTCATTTTAGTCAGTAATTGTTGAGTCTTTTACAACAACAACAATTAACAATGTAGCGGCAAAACTGGAGGTGTCACACGGATTACGGATCACGAGCGTAGTTTAGAAAAATTATAGTAATCATAAAATCATATATAGGCAGAAGAAAGTAAAAAATTTAAATATTTAAAATGTCAAAAAAATTGTGAATTTTAAAATTTGACATTTTAGATCCACACATGAACGAGATGGGAATGGATAGAAGTCCACAAGAAGGGATCATACTATAGCAGTAATATTAACTACTCATATAGTAAGTAGTCAAAAAGTAGAGGTAACAAAGTAGAAGTAGAGCCAGAGCACAGGGCACGTACATTTATAATTAATATATAACCGAGAGCAATGATAACCCCATCTAAATCTGACCTGATTTTGTATTACACTAACTAGTAAGTTATTTGTTGTCCTCATAGCATAGCCACATTCAGACTTGCAAACTCACAACTGAACAGTATAGAATATACTAACAAGTAAATAAGTAATTACATTATACGACAAAATTCGATTACACGAGACCGAAACGGAAAATCATTAGATAGGTACAATGTAAGAAATATATATATATTATTTATAATATCATTATGTACATATTATTTAAATATAAAGTAACTAATTGTAAGTACTTTGCCATTCAAAAAAATAAAAAATAGCATAAAAAAAATGTATTATGTACAAAAAAAAATAGTCTAGATAGGATTAATTTGGTATCTACATTCAGAAAAAAAGTAAAACATGTTACATAAGGTAGTATGGCAAGCATGCATGAAATCATAATCATGAGGCGATCGATATTGACGCATTAGCTTTCTAGTAAAAAAGAAAAAGTTGCAGTAAAAAAAATACATTGTATACAGAAATCTACATCAAATATTAATCTCATCAGCCATACATCCAAGCATGTAATGTCAAAGTATATATAATGAGTAAAACGTTGTAATAATAATATCATTATTATGCATCACACACAACTAGCACTACTATATATAGCTGTTGACGTCGAGCATCAAAGAAAAAAAAAGACCAAGAAAAGCTATAGTGTATGAAAAAAGATCTGCTCTAGAGAAAACTAACAATCAGCCTCTAGCACTATTAACCTATTATTCAGAACTCATTTTCATTACATTACATTATACAGATATTCTAATAATATTATGATTATAGTCAGCACAAGTACTCTGAAATCGGTATATTAGCAAGAAAGTAATGGTGTGTGCATAACCATTAAACTAAATTTTCAAAGGCTAAATGCTAAAATACTATAACTACTGTACGCGTGTGTAAACTCTACTACCATAATAGGTTCTATGCACTACCATTTGCTATTTTTCATTTATCAGACTACTCACTATTCAAAGTTCAAAAACTTGAAAACAGAATAATTACTACTCGTACATATATTATACACAATTATTACAACACCCAAAAAAAAACTCAAAAACCGTGAACGATCATTCTTGTGCAAACCCAGAAAACACGCATAAAAAATCGCATGTGCTGAGGGAATTGGAATTTTTTTATCAAATATTTAGCTTCATTATCATTAGCTCTATGAATAAAATCGATCTGGCATGCACTATAAATGTATATATGTATTAATATTGGAACTTGGATTCAAAAATTTAACCCGTTTAAAACACACATCATTAGTTTACATATACATACGTAAAGTTATATATTTTATAATTTAGTTTCATATTCGAAAAGAATTTTTTAAGAATTTTCTTATACAAGAACCATATAGAAATTGGAAGCGGTGCGGTGGAGCAAGCGTGCATTTGCAATGCAATTATAATTAATTATAACTATTTGTATTTGTAGCTGTGAGTGCTAAGCACAAACGACCATATGGAATGTAAAACAAGAATATAATAGCAAATAGTATTGTACTTATATGACGAATAAAACTATATCATTCAATTTATTTAGTACTACTCAAATATAGCAACTAGCAACTTTCAGCACCATAATACTAATGCTAAATGCAATACATACTACATACAAGTCAATGGTATATCAAACGGTTGGTATTTTAGTACTTGAATGAATATATTGTGTGCAACAAATAAAAACCATCTACAAAAGTTCAAACGTTACTAATACTAATTAATTACCATTTTTACTTGCTTTCACCTATCACGAAATTGGGATTACTCAAATTTCTACAGGTTATTTGTACATTCTACAGAATGGAGTAGTATAGTATAGTAAGTAACACGTGAAATCCAATAAAAACAAATATGTCAAATATATAGATGTGGTACAAAATGTTATTAACTCCTATACTCAATACTCATACAGTGCTTTCAAACGAAATGTATAGTTTACATGTCAATAAACTACAACTGTACACTACAATTCTAGATAATTATCATCATCATCAACTCATGCACGGTTCAAAGTAATTCACACTTTCACCGCAAAAAAACCAACCAACCAACCATTCTATACGTAGTCTATAGAGTCTAGTACTTTTCTAGAATTTCTAATTGCATTTTGGAAGATACTTTGTGGTACTGTTTGTCTACAGAGTTTCCGTGAGCATTTCGTAAATGGTATTTTTTTTGTTGGTAATGTTTAGATCCATTTCATTCCAATTTACTTCTCATGCATACCCCCATTATTATGAGCATTATTTATAATTGTTTTTTTTGTATTTCTCTTTCCTTCCTGTTGATAGCTGAAATAATCTTATAGTGATCACACACTCCTAAACTGAGACTGAGTTTTGAAATGTTAGTTGTCAATCTTTGCTAAAAATCATCTTCAATTACTTTTTTAATTAAATAGATTATTTTAATTCGAATTCAATTTCGACGGGTCAATCAAGTATGTATAAGATAAAATGTGAAAGAAAAGATAGAAAGCAATTTGTAACCTTCATCATGAGGAGAAGTGTGTTGAGCACAATAAGCATCATGATAAAATATTCGAAAGGAGTGGAGGCAACCATCCTCCAAATTTTGTACTTAATTGAGTCCCGATCTTTGGGCATATACCTCTCCAGCGGACGAGCACCAATAGCAAAATCAATACATGATTTCTGAAAGTAATTCCAAGAATGACATGCTTCATATCATATATTGAAAATCACTACATTATCATTTAAATAATGGAAATATAGCATACATAGAGCATACAGTATACATACAAGTAACGGATAATGACAGGAAGGTTTAAGTTTTTAAATAGAAAAAATACCTGATTTTTATCCATTTCACCATCTTGTAGCTCAGCTTCGCCCTGCTCTTGAAACGTGATAATAATCAAAGCAACGAAAATATTAACAAAGAAGAAAGGGAAGACAATGAAATAGACTACATAGAAAAGCGACATCTCAATTCGGTGATGAGGCAAAGGTCCTCGATCTTCATCTGTAGCTGCCATTGAGTTTTGCAAAACTCTGTGAATTACAGCCATCAAAATAATATATAAATATATAGTCACCAAAGAAGATAAGTTACGGCATTTTTTACATAAATAATATGACAAATAATTTTTAGATAATCGTGATTACTGTGGCCATCCTTCTCCGGTCTGCACTGCAAAAAGTGTTAACATGGCTACAAAAACATTGTCATAATGAAAGTCTTGGGGGATCCATTCACGTTTGACCATCGAAGGGGGAGAGTCATCATCATCATACACAAAGAAATAGCCTTGACACTCGGGCTTTGTCATTCGGCTTAGATCAGTACACTTTTGAAAACGTCCATTAAAAAGTTGCACAGCAATAACAGAAAATATAAACTGGAACACATTATTAAACAAAGAAAAAACACATTAGGTTCCATTCGTTTAATCGAAAACAGGCAATGTGTAAATTGATGTATACAATTAGGTATGTATCAAAATCAAATCGGAGTAGTCACTATTTGAATAGATTAAGAGGTCTCACATGAAACAAAATGTAGACAATGAGAATGTTGAATACATTCTTGAGCGAATTGACAACGCAGTCGAACACAGCTTTGAGCTTTGGAACACGTTTGATGGTTTTTAAAGGTCGTAACACACGAAGCACACGAAGTGATTTAATGGTATTCAGCTTATTAGTTAACTCATTACTTATCACGGGACTTCCTTCCCCTGCACCCCCACCCCTAAGCGTATTTCATATAGAAAACATTCCATTAGTTCCTATTTTATATCTACGACGAGGATTATAATATCAAGAAACAAAATTACATTAAATATGTATTGATGGTGTAGATTCACTGACTGGAAAAAGAACGTCTGAATTTAATAATTTAGTTAGTAAATTAATTTTAATGATTTGGTACTCAAAGTATAGGTAGGTACAAAAAGAATATAGGGTTATCTGAGGCATTAGTTATCTGAGCATAACAATTCAGACAATTGTCAAAAAATATGTATAGCATTTCACAAAAATACGAACAAAAAAAAATTTAGAAAACTCTTAAAAAGCATCTGCTCTGTACATACTAAAAAGAACAGACTATATAAACAACTAATGACTATAATATAGTGAAAAATATTTTGTAAATGTTTTTTTGGTCAACAATTTTTCATTTTACAAATTACAAAAGCAAGCTGATTTACTGGCCGCCGGATGAAAGAAACTATACAATTATGGTTTGTCTATAAGGCAATTAAAGGCATTGTGTTTTAGTTTGCGATTAACTCACTGAGTAAAAATGAACGCGATGAGGGCGCATATGACGACTATAGCATCGAGAATATTCCACAGGTCACGACAGTACGATCCAGGATGAAATACTACTCCTAAGTCTACTACCTACAACCAACCAAAGTCAAAGAAACCAGCCATAATTTTCAGTTTCTCTTACAATGTATGTACTTACACATACGTTTTACGATTTTACGAAGACGCACATCCACCGAGCATTATATTTCAACGTATAATTTTACAATTAATTACTTATTAATGTAATCTAAAATACTAAATACATTTATAGTAAGTACTTATGAGTTCACCTCATAATCATAATCATACAATAATGAACATTTCAACATTTACACAGTACGAACTATATTATAACAACTCGAAGATGAATCTACATCTAAATCTAGCCTAAAGAATACCTACAACTAATTACCTAGAATCATGGTTGGACCTAAGTGGTCTCTAAATATATTTGTATTCTATAGACTGTAAATCGGGCTAGTAAGTAAAACAAGCGCAGATAGATCTATAACTCTCCCCATCACTATTTCATATATTAATGCAATTGACTATTGTACTATACGTTAGGCTATAGCTAGAGTATACAGGTATACGCTACATTTTAGGCATATTATGTATATTACGTAAACGCTTGTTTTATTTTAACTACGGTAAGAAAGATTTATCATAGTTATACAACTAATAGACATTTTATACTAATTATTAGGAGTATATAGGCTAGAAAAAAACTAAAACTATAATAATTATAGCTTTCAAAATACACACAATCGAGTACACAAACAGGAGCGGACGCGATACCTTCAAAATGTCAAATTTGCACCCAAAAACAGCGAAAACTGGTTCTGAATTTTAATTACTTACAGTTAATATCAATTGCATACGCTTCTAGTACAGTCCCTACGTACGTATTATATTTTACATACGTATATACCATATCCTTTATGTTATTTAAAGCTTATACGGAACACATAGGCTATACAAAAATACGTCAACACTTTCTTACTTTGTACACTCGAGCATGTAATAGATTTACGAGTTTACGAGTACTACGAACAAACGTAGCAGTTAATATTTCTCCATCACGGGGCCATGTATGTAAATATTTGTTATGTTTATTTTACTTGTATATATAATTTTGATTACCTACTTGATTACTTCTTTCTATAGCATTTATCTTTGTAAATTAAAAAATCGCAATGTACCAACTGCTCTACTTTCAATTCCATTTACATACATAGTATATTATAGTCAGCATGTAAATTACATTACTTTAGAGCAACAATAACAAACGATTAAATCTGAAGCCTATAATATTATTTCAGTATTTCTACTATGTGGCTCTTTCCTGCTTAACCAACATTTTACATGTACGGTACGATTACGAGTATTGAGAGTATAATATGTACTATCTACAATTTATACTGCACTCTATTAATATAGTCAGTATATAATAATCTACAAAAAATCTCAACAAAAAAAAGCTCTTCAAAATACTTAAACATGTATATAAAAGTAATTCGTTTCAAAATGTACATAAGTAATATGATGACTCCACTAAAAAATAGCAATGGAGGTTAATATTGGCAGTATCCTAAATTATAAGAGACATCATATTTTCAACAAAATTTAACTAAATTCGGCAACATAATTTTGAAACTTCCAAATGAAAACGTTTAGTATTTTTATGAAATTTTTACTTTTGTTTCTTCTACTCAAGCCTATTTTTTAGTATGTTTCGTAGTTATAGTACAACCTCATTAATTTTTAGCTACATCACTTGAGATAGCTGTGAATACTTTACGTCATTTCGAAGGTGAAGGATGACACGGCACAGACGACAACAAGGGCATCCATAAAATTCCAAAAATCACGAAGATAGGACCCCGGATGCAGAATGATCCCCAAGTCCACCACCTTATTTGTGTTTTGAAAATTCCTTATTCAAGAGCGCTTTGAAAACTTAACTTTAGGTTTTAGATTACATTTGAAATAATAATTCTGACAGCCTCACTCACACACTCACTCACACACCCACAAACATGTATCAATCATTCATATCTGATCCTAGAGGTTTTAAACATCATGTATATTGCATAATATATTAGTTTTGTATGTTTGATTATAAGTATACACGGTACACATTTCAGAATCTCTGCTACGCAATGTAAGTCTGTACGTATTAAACGAAAATGGTAAATATAGCATCAAAAAACTATTTTTGTTTTCCTTGTAAATTATAATTAGTATGAACAAGCTCACCTTGAGGACCATTTCTACTGTGAAAACACCTGTGAAAGCGTAATCCAAATAGTTAAGGTATTCATTCCACTGTGAATGCTCAACCACGGGGTCTTCAGCTGCTAACGCTATACTACTTAAAGTAATGACCAACATGATAAAGAGATCAAAGTATCGTAGATTCACTACCCAATGGGCCCCTCGTCGAACGCTGTAAACAAATATAATAAAACCACTAATGGTGAAAATGACCATTTCACACACACATACATAGTTCGTGGTCAAACTCAAGTCTAACCTTCGCCTTCAAATACATGAAACGAGAAAACGACTTACAAATTAGTTGACGAAAATATGAACATAGAAGAATAGGGAAGCATTGGTTTTGGGCCGGTGGGCTCCTCCTCTTCTCTTACTTCCATATCTTTGTTCCCTTTATCATCCATCCCATCCGCTCCAAGAAGGCCTAGTTCCTTCTGAAGTTCTTGTTGTTGTTTCTACATCCATGGAATAAAATACACTTGGTTATATGTGTAATTGCATGTTTTTTTACATCTTATCTAGCTTGATACACATTCTTAATCTAATTCAATAAGCTAAGTTACTCACTGAATAATTAAATTAAATCAATTATACACATTTAAGTGACAAAGAAAGGGGAGGCCTCTGTATATTATTTTGTCGTACCTCTCTATCTTCCTCCTGTTGCTCTTCCTCTGCGGCAGTGAGTTCTTGTGCGTTGGCCAAATTATCGACGGCGATAGCCAAGAATACATTTAGCAAAGTGTAATTACCAAATAATACCAAAATTATAAAATATAAACTGTATATCATTCCAGCGCTGCCATTTTGAGACTGTGACTGAATCCCTTGGTACATTACTTCATTCCAGTCCTCACCAGTTAGGATCTGTAAAAAAAGGAGAAGGAAGTCATAATATTATATGTAGATAGGACATAAATTATTTTCAGCCCATTCCACCCTTTTAAAAAACAATAAATTTTTTATATTCGTATCCGACATCGTACTTGGAAGACAGTAAGAAGTGCAATTGGGAAAGAGTCAAAGTTATTTAGCGGTGTCCCTTCTGGTAGATTGACTAGATTGAAGGCTCCACCAAAAAGCTGCATTCCCAGCAGTGCAAAAATAAGAATGAATAAGAAGAGGAGAAACAGAAGAGAGATAATAGATCTCATCGAGCTAAGTAAGGAAATCACAAGGTTTCTTAGAGATGACCAATATTTGGTCACTTTGAATATACGCAGAAGGCGGAGAGCCCTAAGAACTGAGAGACCAAAAGAAGAGTCGGGTTTAAAATGTGACCATACTACTTCAAATATGGACCCTGAAATTACAGCACAATCAAAACGATTGAATGATGACTCAAAGTAGATTCGTGGCCCCAGGGCGTACACTTTAACTAACATCTCGCAGATGAACACACCCAAAAAGCTTAACTCAGCAAAATCTGTGAACAAACATAAAATACAGACGATTAGGTCATTACTTCACTCAGCTTTCAAATTAAATCATTACGAACGGTAACAAATTATTCATTGATATTTTTTTGTATTATTTACTCACAATTAAACTTGCTAAGCCAAGGTGGTTGGTCATAATGTTCGGCAGCTACACAGGCAGTGTTTAAAAAAACAAGGATAATAACAGTCCAATAGAACCATTGTTGCTTGACAGTATGTCGAATCCAGTACCGAAAACTTTTTTCTGCTCTCCAAAACCGTCGACATGCCCCTTGATTTCGTACTTTTGATTTGAGGTAGGCTGCTCGAGGGAACCCTAGAACACCAAGTAAGCGCTACAAAACTCACAATGATAGTTTAATACTACCTACAACAAGACGCTAATATTCTACATCTACAAAAACTACCATTTTGAATAGCAATTTTGCAACTTTCGTTGCGACAGTACGCAAGACTTCTGCCTTTAGTTTACGTCTAACTACATATATAAATAAATACCACATACGTATTTGTTTAATATATTTATGTACACAGTCTTTGGTAAATGATGTAATATTTACATCACAACTTCAAAAAAAATAAGTGAAGAAGTACTAAGTATCTAGTCTAAAAGTTGAAAGTAATTCTACAATATACGAAAAAAGAAAAAAAAGCAAGTAAGTAAATCAGCAACAAGATAAAGTAATCCGTCTAATCAGGTTTTGCAATTTGGTTTTTCTCAATGTTTTACTTTACGTGTCTCTACTAATTTCAGATTGCTACACAGCACCAGTATATATAAGTAGCACCGTTTATTACCGTACTTCCTCGAATAATTCGGTGGGTAATTAGGCAAAAGTGAATCGTTAAAAGTTAAAAAGGTGTTCATCAAAAAATAGAAATACAAGCATGCACTTAGAGGCAGAGGTATTTTAATCAAACAGATGTTAAGCATATAATATTTTTTTTAAGAAATATCTCCAAGTTCATCAGCTTTAATAGCCTAAAAGTATACAGTATACCCCCTTATTTTACTGCAATAACTCTTACTATTACATTACTTACTACTTTTATATACTTTATATAGCTAGCAATAAAACATAACTCAGACAAAACCAAACTACTGTACCCAAGAACTAGAAGATTCCCATTCTCATATCACAGTATATTTTGTGGATGTGGATAGTTACTCTCAAATGTTATATGGGAATATGTAGGGAATATAATTATATAGGCTTGTGTCGAAAATGTATTTTAAGGATGAGGTCATATGGTATACCATAATATTTATAGTAAGTTAAATAAGCAACGAACAGAATAAGTAATCCATCTAATCAGGCTTTACAATTTTTCTTAAAGCAACCAGGACTATAGGACTTGGGAATTTGTTAGGATTAGGAGGAAAAATCAAAGGAGGGAGAAATGAGAGCAAAGATCTTTCACGTCAAGTGTACTATATTCAAGTGGGATTCTCTAAATATAAGGGTAAACTTATTCAAGGAAATACGGTAGGTATAGGTAGTTCACGTAGCACTAAAATAATATATCTAACTTTTCATGGCTAGACCTCTAAATTCTAGACACATGACGTATGCTACACTTGCTAATTTACACAGTCATTTAATTATATTAAAAAAAGTAAAAAAGGAAGCTCTCTGACCATATTGTATTTTAGAGAAGGTAGGAAAATTGGTTCACATAAGCACTAAACGTCTGTAAAATTGATGTAGGTAGAAAAAAGTTCAAAGGACTGGAACTGGATAAATTAGGAAAGTTCTACGAAAAAATCGTGTTTCTATCTCTATACACAGTAGGACTACAAAAATCGATACTGGTCAGCAGTAAAAAAAAAAGTAGTCAGAAAAGAAAAATTATCAAAAAACTCTATCTTTTACTTCTACCTGTTGTAGGTTGTAGTTGTAATTTCACTGTACCAAAAAAAATTTAGTATTATATGCTACCCTGAGGAAAAGTCTGTGAATAGTAGAGTAGTAGTGTTGGTTTTGAAAAACTATGAAGAAAAAAAAAACTAAAATTCCAACTCGAAGTCTTGATATTTTTTTTAACTATCTGGACTGGTATTTGGAATTGGATACGAGAACACAAAAATAAAAAATAAATGTGTAAACGTTTTTATCTACAAAATATGTGCTGTGAAAGCATTATTTTATTGCTGGATTAAAATTTCAAAAGTCTGGTCTAACAGCGCGTACACAAAATCTTTTATAGTGCTTGAGGGAGATGATACCTTAGCCTAACTCTATAGACAGTACACACAAATGTACAAGTACTCATTCTTCAACAAATTGTTTTACTAGGTAGAATTTTTTATATGTAATATCCTATCCCAACTCGGCATTTGAATTTATAGACCGATCTGAAATAAACTGAAATATATAAAGTGTCCAGCGTGTAAAAACTTTTTATCTTCTCATTCAGCGATCGATGAGAGAAGTTATTAGTCAACTATCCCCAAACTTTCGAAATAAATTCCGTCCATATACTATATATACTTCGTGTTGCTTCATTACAGAAAATAGAAGAACCCAACCAAAATGGTTGATGTTCGAAAGAAAGCAGAGATAGGTACCTACGACCTACACAATATAGGGCATTTGCAATCGGAAACCTTCAACTTTGTATTATTCATACTTCATACCCTGTTATATGCATCCGAAATTGAACTACACACTTGACAGGCTAACACAATCACTAATCAAACAAAACCGAATTCTGCACACTTTAAAAAATACTGCTCAAAGTGAGCCTTTTCATACGAACGATCTAAAAAATAGAGAAACTAGTACTAAAGGCTAATTATACTAATGATCATGTAATAATTTGTAGCCTACTACTACAGTATGTAAGACAGTACTAATAGTGTGCATAATTTTGTAGACAAACAATATTCAAAATGTACAGTGTGCAGGATTTACGATTTACACTAAAGATGCTAACACGGTGCAGTCAGAATTATTGGCACAATCTGCTAGTTTAGTATACTTCCTGGTCACTAGTTACTTTATCAACTACGCAGATAGGAAAGAGAAAAGGTTAAGTAAAATAAAATCGGCAAGTAAAAGTGAGCTCTACGAGAGTACGAGACGAGTGAGTACGTTCAAGATATCAATAATTATTATTAGACAGAAAAAATAGAGAGAGAGAGAGAGAGAGATAAAGAACTGAAAACTACAAATGATAGGGAAATTATAAAACAAACTGAGGTTCATTAAAGGTAAGAGAGAGTCCGTAACGAAATCTGTGCCTGGGGAACAAGGAATGCGGTATACGAATGCCTTCAGAGCTCCAATCACCTTTGGAGGATTTCTTCTTGAGTGGAACTAAAGTATATAATCCAGATCATGCACACTTAGCAGGTTTTGATTTGGTTGACAATAAATTAATTATAAGGTTACACTTACATAACGTCAGTGAAAAAAGAATATGACACAAGTCCAGTCTTGAGATTATAATATTAGAGCTATGAGAATTAATTTCTTCAAAGGATTTTGCTTTATTTGCCTTTGAACTCTTTAGATGGAACGCAAAACAAGACATTTTTAGGACTAATCTCTCAAGAAAGTTAAGATTACGACAGAATAGGGTAATTTGAATTTTATTATGTATGCAGTGTCTGAAGGACAGGTACGAGTAGTAAATACTTCGATTACATATGGACTTGAAGCACAAATGCTTTAAAGAAATAGGAAATGGATATATACGTTTAAAAATTTGGGCCACTTTTTAGATTCAGACTGGACTTACTATAGTACGTCATATTGCTTCTTTACCGACGATAAATGGGTTAAGTGAAAAACAAACTGAACTATGTATAGCTATCTCTATCATTTTTGGTTTAAACGACCCAAAAGCCAATATAAACTAAACTTTCTCGACCTCGGAAATTTCCGCTAACTAGTAAGTAAAGTAAGGTACTATAAATTGTTTTCAAAAAGACGTCACGTGAGACTCCATTCAAAATCCCGTGATCACTTCGAAATCAGAGTCACTGAAATGAAGTACTAGCTGAAAATCAAAATCAACAGGATGAAGGTGGGTATAGTATTTTGCTAATTGCTAAATTGTAAGAGTGGCGTTATTATTCTATTCAACGTAGTTGTGTGACTAAAACGTTTTATTTACCTACGGTAACAACATAAGTGGGGTGAGTGTTAGATGATTAAGTGTGTAAGGTTTTTGGCTATAAAGCAGAGCTTTGACTTAGGCAATGTTAAATGTCATAAACACACAGAAAGTAAAAAAGGCAACAAAAGTTAGGTAATTAGCGGGTCTTGGTTTGCTAATGGTCAAATCTTTCACTAATAAATCGTATCTGTATTGTCGTATACGTAATTATGTCGTTCGTAGTCGCAAAGAAATATACAGAGGAAGAGGCTTTGCTGTCAAGTTTAAAAAGGCTCAAGGGTCAAAAATTCTTGAATACTATAACGAAGATTTTCTGTCTTCTAAAAAATCATTAAAAGTACGTCAATACCTACGTCATAAATATCAATCAACTTTTAATACAAAGTAACTTTGTTTCTAAACTTCCTAATAATCTGAGACTAAAATAACATTTTTTTGAAGTTTTAAGAATACCTTTGACTTTTTTTTTTCACTGTTTTGTTTGTCAACTATGATATGATTTTTTTTTGTATGTCAACTAGAATAAAAAAAACTCAAAAATCTGTCACAACAATGACATCGCACCATCGTCGACGTCTTCGGTATCTTCTTCCTCTTCAGTATCCGTACTTCGACTTTTACCCAGCGCTTTTAATTTTTTGCGCTTTGCTGCTGCGCGCCGGCGCGCTTCCATAATTCGCATTTTCTCCTCTTCTGAAGTACGCTCTTCGGCTAGAATCACTTCTTCGGCTTTACAGATCCACTCCACGTAGCCATTTAACTCGCGTTCTAACTGTTGCTGGCGTCGGAGTTTGAGGAAAGCTTGGCGGTTCTCTACTCGCTCTCTTTCTTTGGCAAATTCACTGGAATGTAGAAAATAGGATATAAAAATAAGATTTGCGGAAATTATCAAATTATTCTCGGTGCAGTTCCACTTTTGTGTGTTTCCTACATGTATCCCTATCCTAAAAGTATGACAGAATGTTGAGGAAAAAGAAAATTATATTTTTGGCTCTGTCTCTCCCGACATTTTAAGTTTTTTTGGGCTATGCCATAATTTTTCAGTGCTTTCCGTTTTCATAACCATAATCATAGTCATTTCATGCATGCAGAATGTAGATGATCATATTATTTATATTTTATTACACGTAAAAATGCTCTAGGAAATTATTCTTTTTGATTTTTTACCCGGAAAGAACACCGAGAACGAGGTTGAGCATGAAGAAAGATCCGAGCACAATGAGAGGCACAAAGTAAATCCAGTTATACGCGCTCCCCAGAGCATCGTTGGTCTACAAACATTCAACAGTATTAAATATAATGGTACTTCATCATCCATCTTGCAAGGAAATCGTAAACAATCGTAAATTCTAAGTCGGTCATTATTTAGTACAAATACTAATATTTTTTTTATGAATGAGATCTAATGCACTACCAACCACTTTGAATACATATATTTATTAGTATATAGGACCAGCGTGGACATCATTTCAATCGCACCGGCGCCGGTTATAAATAAAAAATGTATACCGAACAAATTTTATGGATTCATTCTCCGATGTAAATCTCGTCATGAAAACTTGTATTTGGAATTTGGATTATTAAACTATGTGGTTCCAGGATTGACTCACATATGGTTAATTTGTTATATGGTACGGTTTTAACATAGTATAAGGATTTAAACATTCTATCGACCGAAATTGAATTATTTTTACGAGTATTAAGTAATTGTACAGATTATACTGTTCATACCCAATAGAGAATTGCTGTCCACCCCTCCATAGTGATGCACTGGAAGACGGTGAGCATGGCAAGCCCAATGTTATCAAACGAGGTGATACCGAAATTCGGACCGACCCATTTGTCCATACACATTGAATTGTTAGCATTACAATAATAGGAGCCCGGTGGGGCGTTTTCCATACCATCTTTGTTGCACGGCGTAGGCCACTCACCCTCTTTAACTATCTCGTCTGATTTTGAGAAAAATGTAAATGAAGTTAAAGGATATCAAAACTGTTTTAATTACTGTGCACTAAATTTCAGCACGCTTTTGCATAGATAGGAAACTGATCGAGCTTATAAGCTTTATTTTAAGCTCGATCCGTTTCCTATTGCTTGCTTGCATAATATATTATCGTGTACAAAACACAGCGGGGATTTCTCAACCACTGGGAAGTTGTGTGGCTAACCCGGTGACCCGGTTGTGTTTTGTTCTCAAAGTAATTGTTTTTGCATAATATCAGCATTTAATAATCATAACATAATTGTCTTGATTATTTTTATTGACCTACCTAAATTTTCAAGGCTGTAGCAGGTCCGATGTAAAACCCCACAATAAAACTCTAACCCAATAATAGCGAATATAACAATGGCGAATAGAACCAACAGACCAATCTGAAGAAGTGGGGCCATTGCCTTGATAATCGATTTCAAGACGACCTGTAAACCTACATTATGATCACAAAAAACCCGATTACTCAACATGTACCTTTCAGATGACTCACACAATACAATTAACAAAAAGGCTGCTATTAAGAAACATACATACGCGTGTACTACTATTGTACTATCATACAGTCTCATCTCTCGCTCTCACATGTCATACACACAAAACTTATTACGTACATAAGCTACACAGATATTATCATCATCACACAGAGTTCAATATCTTGACTATAGATTTTTAACAAAACATAAGTATATACCCTTTGAAATCGTAACATCTTGCATGTTACTATAAAAGAAATTCGCAATTCCACATTCTTTAGAAATACATACAGTAATTACTCAATGATAATAAAATTGTTAAATCAAAAGCTTTATTCATACAAATCACCATTCACACATTAAACTATATAGCATATAGTATATTATTTTATTTTTATTAATACTTTTTGCATGCTATATAATAATATGTAATCTGTCCTTAAACTTTAAATTAAAACAATTTTTATTTTTGCATGCTGTCCCCTCTTGAATTATATATCATTTAAGATCAGGACGTGTGAGGAGACAAACAGGTGGATAAGAAGTTTGTTGGAAAATTGTGGAATACTGTGTAGAATACATAATAATAAACGGATCCTTGTACAAGAGCGTAGCTACTAGTACAGGGACCAGTATAGTGTCGTGTGGTATTTTTCAAGGAAATATTTTAGGTAGTATGGGTACAAACAAAACAATACTACAAAGACTACAGGTGTGGTTGTACAGTTATGTGCATTTTATATTCAAGTTATATATTTAAAGTGTGTCTCTATGTCCTGGAAATTGGACGAGTTTAGAGGGTTGAAGGTTATAGGGATATCAATGCTACAGGTAGGAACTATACTTACACAACAAAATAATAATAATTATATTTCTAAAAATCTAGTTGTGTAATAATATTTTGATAGTGAACTAAAAATATTTGTACTGTATCAGTTCATCTATGATTACAATCTCTACATGTACTACATTAAACTATATGACGATATACTATATACAAATACTAAATCTATTTATAAAGGTAAAAGGTATACTCGGAATTCCCGAAACGAGTTTTAAGGGTCGGAGCACTCGGATGGCTCGAAGGGTACGAAGATCAACTCCCATATCATCCCCGGGAACCAGAATGGTGACGAACCTAAGGAAAATGATGTGGATAATGCTCAGTTCTAAATTGGATTGGTTATATTAATTACTACAAACTACAATCATCAAATTAAACTCATCACTTTATTCTATATTCTATATTTCTAATAATTATTTAAAATCTAGTATTTATCTATACTATTTATAAGTAATATGACAACTATTTTTGTGACTATAGTGTTACTATATATACTATGGTGTATTATGATTTGAATGTATAAATGTTTGTATATGCAACATGAGCTAGGTACAAAGGTACCCTACGTGTGTAGTTTATGTAACAACTATAATATGCTCTAGGTTTGGGTACTTCTATTTCTATTTCTAGAATTGTATTGTGATTGTATGTATGATTCTATTTCTAATAAGGATTATGTAAATGATGTAGCTACTTAATTAGACTATAGACTATGATTGTGAATGTACCTACATAATATATATATATATATAGGATTTTACGACGTGACTCGTGTTTACTAAATCTGTCTTACTTTTATCTACAATTTCAGGTTATCTAAATGCTAATAATGAGATTCAATTAAGGAAATCAATGGTACGGAGTCGCGTACTCGCAGCTGGCTGGGTCTCATTCTTCCTCTTGGTGTAGTGCTGCTGGAGAGAGAGTCGAGAATGGAGATAATCCGCAAGTTCAGTATATTTAGTTGTCGTCACCCCGACCGCGACCGCTTTGGAAGTCATTTTCGTTGTTGTCGGAGAATGAATGGGACTTTGGTGGGAGTGGGAGCGTCCATGGAATTACCAAATACCTTTATAATATGTACTACTCTACCAGTCTACCACCAAAACTGGACTCCTACTCCAATTCTTCTCATTTTCTAATACGATAATTAAATCGTCAGTTTTTATTAAGTCAAGTCAGAGGGATTGGTCTGGAGTTCTGGAGAGTCGTCGTCGTCGTCGTCGTTAAGTCGGTAAAGCTCCCAATTACGGGTTCTGCTCTGGTCCTGGTCGGAGAGCGGTATTATTATTGCTTGTTTCCTTAGATGTATGTCTATATTTTTGCTCTATCCCGCGTCTTCACCATTAATTAACTCTAAACATTTGGTTATGGTAAACCTTACAGAGCATTATTTTCTAAATTTAATTGATTAATGTTAGGGTTGGTACACAAATGATGTATGCAACGCTACTTCATCGACTAGACGATGGTACTGTTAACTCGCTGGCTGTGTGGATAGGTCTGGCAGTCTCTCTGTCGACCAAGAGTTTATTCGGTACATCTCAATGCATTGTTTACATAGTAAGATATGTAAACATCTTACGTTCGCATCTTAGAATGTGAATGAGATTACGATGAGCTCATCCACATTCTAATACACCCTCCGCATATAATAAACGAAGCTTTATCGCTACATCAGCGTAATACAATGCATCAATACTACTTAATACTACAAAGTAATCTATATAATAAAATGCATCTAAATCATCATCTATATAATAATACGGATTAATTACACTAACAGTATACTATGTATGTAACGTAACTATATACACATACTAATTACTTAAAATTACACGTAATTAAACTGTTAAGACGTGTCACTTGGTCAACCATCTTGACAAAATAAAATCTGCCCATCATTTATACACTATACATATTATCAATACTTAACAATACGCATAATTAAATAATACAAATCCCTGGATGGACTGCTCCCTTTTCCAGTTCTACCTACCATTTGGACAAAAATCTTCATAATTTGGACAATTCGGTACGTACAAACTTCTATAATAGCTTAAAAAATTCGTAAAATTCAGCTCTACCTGATACTATATACTATTTTAACTATACTACTTAACATAACTATTTAAGCCTAGATAACATGATTTTTAGCAAAATTTTTTGCTGTCGGCTGCAAATACTACGTAATTTAAATCTATTTATTTCTAGATGGGCCCCACCTGCTGCAGGATGACCCCTTCGGTGACTTTCGACCCGGACTGACCCGGACCGGTGATTTTGGCTATCCACGCTCCACTTACGGATTTAGTGCTACATATTATTTATATTACAAGGTAAATAACTGAAATTAAAAATACATGTTCAAAATACTATCTACATGCTATATTCTATTATTTACATTACAATCGTAATAATATTCGTCATTCTAACTTTTACTAATCACATACTTCCCATTGGAGTTTTTGTTTTCGTTTTTCAGCCTTCAAGCATGAAGACAACTGCAGGTAAGTATATATTATTTCCACAATACTATATTTACATGGCATTACAAATTACTACTTACTATATACTTAATTACACATTATACAAATATTACAATATTTTTGGCCTTCTAATCCCGAAGTTTCTTTATTTCCCAAAATACATATATCTCTCTAGGTGGAGGAGTTGTTGGTCCAGCAGGCTGGTTTTACGTACACCAACTCTCCTCCCACTTACAAAAAAAAAGTCCTTGATATTAAGGCACAGCTGTACGGACTTAGTCCCTTAATTAGGTAGTCTATCTATCTACTGTATTGAATGCTAAGGTTCTGACCTTGACATTGACACTCTTAGTAATGCTTATATTTTATCTCGTATCATTAGGTATACTATGTGGCTAACTTATTACTTAAATAAATTAATTATTTATAAATTCATCTACTATTTCTATATTCAAATTTCCTTGTTCGTAATCATGCCTGATTATTCACTAGTCTTGTTCGCGACCAAGAGCTTGTAAAAAATGCTTGACATGTTTTATCCCAACAAAATTCAAATATTCTACCACTAAAAAAAACAATTCTATTCTAACAATTTCAACCAGTACATGTGGAAACTATACATAACATAAACAAATTGTGTGACCAATCTACTGGTATTTTTTATTTAACTAAAATTTTTCGAACTACGTCCCGTATTCGGAACAAAAAATTTAATATCCGACTACAGCGGATATAAATGAGAATTGAGTTTATGTGTCCCGATAATTAACTCCGTCTAATTTTATATCAAACTCCATACTATTCCTTTCCCTGACTGTCCGTGTACTAATGATGAGTACTAGTTTTCCGGCATATAGGTCCTCAAGGACCTGCGGTGGCAGATCCGGGCATCCGGCTTCTAAGCTTAGGATGGGATCCTAGTTCTGGATATGGTACAATGAGCTGACGAATAGTTGGATTGACGTTTCACCTAAACTCATTCCTCCTTCTACGTATGCTAGCGGGTAATACCTGACTATTACATACCTTAGACTGGTCGCACACTTGAAAAATTTAAATTTCTTGAACTACTTCAAATATCTTACTCTAGCCACTTCTATTATTATAACGCAAATTATATCTAGTTTTATTAATTAATGTAGGATCTTCTAATCTTGGCATCCAATTCTTGGAACCCTTGGGTCTGCCTCTGCCTCTTTTTGGCTCTGGAGCTTGAATTATTACTGGAGTGTGGGGTGGGGATGAAGATCGGCTCCTACACCCTTGCAGTGGGGGAGTATGACTCCTTTCCTCACTCTGCTCCACTGGCGTAGGTTCCTTCCTAGTAGCTTGTGATAAACTCTGACGCTCTCTTTCCTGCACCGTGTTTGGCTGCACTGTACTAGCTGGACCCGCCGGTGTGGACTGAGGCTGTCGGTCTGCTACTGGATCTCTAAAATAAAAAAGTTTTAGGCGTTCAATGTTCACAGATACATGAATTAATTTATTTTTGCGTCGAGCCTCTAACTTATACACATTCCGTCCCATGTCCTCTACTATCTGGAATGGCCCGGCAAAAGTCTGCATCAATTTTTTGCTTCTTCCTTTTTTGGTGTGTGAATTTCGAAGGAGAACCAGGTCACCGACTTTGAAGGTACACTCTCTTCTAGTAAGGTTGTATCGTTTCGCCCAAGCTTGTCTCTGATATTCCATCGCTGCTCTTGCAGTCTGCTGGGCCTTGACAGCATTGTCGTTGAAATCCACAGTCTGTTCCACTTCTAAGGTTGGTAGTAGTGTATCAATCGGTTGCTTTGGCTCTCTACCATATAAAGCAAAGTATGGGGTTATACCTGTGGTGGTATGTACTGAACTATTCAATGCAAACGTCAGCCATGGTAATGCATCATCCCAGTTCCTCTGATTCTCGTTCACAAATGTACGAAGGCATTCCATGAGTACATCATGAGTCTTCTCTACTACTGAATTTGTCTGCGGGTGGTAAGGACTGGAAGTAATATGAGTTACCCCAAGTAGAGTCGTCAATTCTCCAATTGTCTCGTTCAGGAACGAAGTCCCATTGTCACTCTGCAAATACTTAGGACATCCGTACTTAGTTACAATTTCATTAACAATAAACTTAGCTGTTGTTTTGGCATTTGAATTTGGAACTGCTTTGCTGATTAACGTCTTAGTTAGATAGTCCACTGCTGTTAAAATGTACTTATTTCCTCCTGATGATTTCTTAATGGGCCCGGCAAAGTCAATTACTGTACGTTCGAATGGATAGGTGGGTAACTCCGTAAACTGAAATAACCCGGCTGGTTTCTGTCGTGGTACTTTACTTCTCTGGCATTCCGGACATGATTTGACATACCAGTTAATTTCCTTCCTCATCCTAGGCCAAAAGAATCTCGCTCGAATTTTTTGATAAGTCTTCTCACGTCCTAGGTGACCTCCTATCTGTGAACTATGGAAATCCTTGTAAATCTGATTTTTCCACTCTCTAGGAACCACAATTAAAAACTCGGGTCCTGTCAAATCTGGATTTCTGAAATAAAGAACTTCATTAATTAATTTATACTTTTCATATTTATTGACTCTATCAGTTCCACAATGCAAGGCTTTCATTATCTCTCTCAATGCTGGATCCTTGTGTTGGGTACCAAAGAATACTTGGTCTCTATTGATGGTCCATATTGGCATGTCAAAATCTATGTCATCCGAGTTATACTCATTAGGTGATGATCTGGAAAGTAAATCTGGTAAAATATTAATCTTTCCGGCCAGATGCTTCATGTTGACGATATCAAACTCTGCTAACACCAAAGCCATCCTTGCTAACTTTGGACTTAGTGGTTTCTTCCTTGAAGTTACTAGTGACGGTAAGGCTGAGTTGTCGGTGAGTATTTCAAACGGAATTCCTTTTAAAAAATGACTGAACTTCTTAAGCGCCCACACTATTGCTGTCATTTCCAATTCTGGAATCTGGTAATTCTTCATTGCACTGTTAGTCTTCTTACTGATATATCCAATGGGTCGATCCACCTCTTTACCGTTGATGAAATGGCGTTGTTCTAGTACGGCTCCAAGTCCCTCCAAACTGGCATCCGTCTTGAGAGTTGTCTTTCTTTTCGGATCGTAATGAGCCAGTATAGGTGCTGTTGTAAGGGCCATCTTCATTTCCTCAAATGCGTCATTTGCTTCTCTGCTCCAAACATATGGAACGTCCTTGCACATCAAAGCTGTAAGTGCTGCAGTTCGTTTTGCTAAGTCTGGTATAAAGTTTCTATAAAAATTGATAGCCCCCATAAATCGTTGAAGTGACTTAACATGCGTTGGTGGTTTGATCTTTCTTATGGAGTCAACTAATGCTGGGTTAGGTTGAAGTCCTTCTGGTGTCACTAAGTATCCAAGTATTTCTAGTCGGTTGTAGCCTAGTCTACACTTTGACGGTTTTAAACGTAGGTTATTTTCTTTTAATCGCCGAAAAACCTTTCTCAACTGCTGAATATTTTCCTCTACTGATTTTGATGGAGCAATAAGGTCGTCTAAGTAATGAACTACTGCTTCATACTGTAAACTGCCTAGCATAGTTACCATCATCTGAGAAAAGAAACTCGGTGCGCATGCCATACCGAATGGAAGCACTAGGTGCTGCCATAGTCCATGCCTTGTAGAAAATGCGGATAATGGTACTGTGTCATCGTCTAATAATATCTGGTTGTACCCTGACTCTAAGTCTAGCGCCGAGAATACTTTCATGTCTCTAAACCTATGAATGATGTCTTGAATTAGTGGTAAAGGAAAGCTTAATTTGCGTGTTACATTATTCAGGGCTCTAAAATCTGTCACGAGGCGCCACGCCTTCTTGGTAGGGTCAGGTGACTTCTTTTTCACTAAAAATGCAGGACTTGAGTAGGGGCTATTACTTGGTTCAATCATTCCATCCTGGAGTAACCTTTTGACTTCCTTGTTGATGAGCTCGTTCTGGGCATCACTGACTGGGTGTGGACGTAGTCGGATGGGCTCTGTATCTTCCAATTCGATCTTAAATTTGGCATGAGGGTAAACTCCAAGTGGGGTTCTCGAAAACTTAAATACTTCTTGTTCTTCTCTGCATAGCTGCTTATATTTTTCTATGTTCTCCGGGCTCTGATCTGGGTTAATGTCTACTGCTTCAATTTCCTTTTCAAGCTCCTGTCCCCTGTAAATTGGAATCTGGCGTGATATCTCCATAGCTGTAAGACTGTTAATAAAAACATCAGAATTAGATTCAGACATTTCAGCTCGTATTGAATGAATGCTTCCTACTAAATCAACTGCTTTAATTTCGAAATCCTCGTAGTCAGTAACAATTGCTGTAGCTATTACTGCATGTGGCTGAATTATGATTTTCTCTGATGAAGGATTTATGACACGTATTCCTCTTGTTGTTTCTGACATGATGAACTCTGGGACGATTAACTCCTTGAATTTTCGTTGCCCTAGTGACATTGCAACAAAGCTTGCGTATCGTATTTTCTGCTTTGACTTAATATATATTGGTATTTCCATTACTGTTCCTTCTTCTACTTCAATTCGTTCAGTTGAGTGGAGTCTCAGTACGTCTGGGCTCTGCTCCTTCCTTCTCCTTGGTGGTCCTACTATTGGGACCTCTGGTTGCTTCATTCTTTCTTGTAGTTGTCTTCTAAAATCCTGTAGTTTAGTAGACAAGTCTTTCTTACTTAACTTACTTTGAAGGGTGGGTACCTGGTGTCCTGCCCTTGTCTTGTTTGGTTGCTGCAACCCTGATTTGAATACTGGGGACGTCTGATCCTTTCTTATGTATTCACTTGTGCTTCTGGCGGAGCTCTCGCCATTGGCCTTTGACTTCTGCGTCACTTGTTGACTGAAGTCCTTCTTGTTTCTTGTACTAAGCGTAGCATGACTTGACACAGAAGGCACGTCGACTTGCCTCTGCACATTCATACCAGCTGTTGTTGAAAAAACTACTAATCCGAATCGGTCTGACTGCAGTGTCTTTCTCTTGCAATCAATAATTACTCCGAATTCCTCCAAAAAATCCTGTCCTATTAGAATATCCTGGGGTGGCTGGTCCACTATTATGAATTCAAAGTTTATCATTGTCCTATTTATTCCAAGTAACATATCTGCAGTTCCATATTGTCTTATTACATTTCCACTATAATCACTTAATGTCATTCCATTTATTTGTTTAATTACAGCTCCGACACTTTTAACTAGTGATGATGAAACTAAACTGACTTTTGCCCCTGTATCTATAAACATTGTAATATCTTTACTACCAACAATTGCAGATGATGTAATACTTGCTACATTCTGCTCTTGAGTTCTAATATTTGAATTTCTATTATTATTTCTTACGTCCGGTTGGGCAATGACGGACGTTGTGACATCATTCTGCTCGCTGAGTAATTCAAATCTATTTCGTAACTGTATTCCACTGTCATCTCTCACGTATGTATCTGGTGGCCTAATATTGGTGATCGATCGGTCCGGCCTTACTGATCCACCTACGTGTTTAAATTCCTTGGTGTTGTTGAATTTGGAGTGTAGTAACTTCCTCTTGAGTCATTCGCATTCCCGTTACCTCTTGTATCATTTGGCCTACGTGACTCCCTATTGTCTACATTATAATAGCCTGACTCACGACTCCGCTCGCGTGATCGCTGCCTACGTGGCTCCCTGCTTCTCTCTCGTGATCGTCCTCTCCCCTGACTACGTCGTTTCTCCTCCTGCTTCCGCCGCCACTCCTTAGTTCTCTGTGATGGTGGATCTCGGCAATCCTTTGCAAAATGTCCTGGTCTGTCGCAATTATAGCAATTGTTAGGTTTTCTCTTTTGCTCCTCTTCTCGTCTATAAGTGCTATTAGCTGATCCCTGTGGTCTTTTGGCGTTTCCTGATGTCTTCCACGCCTTCAACTCTTTTGTTAACATATTAATTTTGGCTTCTAACTCTGCTGTTTTGCTATTTTCTATGACTGCGTTAATCTCTTGCTTAATTGCTGGTGTAGATGCTGGTGTGTCAAATCGAACTAAATTGCGTTGATCGTAGTCTGCAAGTTGTGCTTTAAATTCTGCTATATCTGCTGCTAACGTGCGTTCGGCTAAATACTTTTGCACACTTATTCTCAGATTTTTTGTTATTACTTCGATCATTATAGCAGCTGGCATTCCCTCCCAGTTTGCACCAAATGCGTCCTGTATTCTCATTATAAATGCCGAAGCTGTTTCGCCAATTTGCTGTTGTTGTCGAAATATCTCATCTGCTGCTGCTCGTGGGACTGATGTCATAGGACAGTTTGCTTTAAACGCTGTTATGAACTCTGCTAATGTTGATGCGTCACTCAATGTTGCCTTGTTTATACTAAAATACGATTGTGCTTGGGGTGTGGTGATAGCGCGTTTAAGGTGTGCCTTAGCTGGTACTGCTTGCAAATTGTACATGGTAGCCCATAATGTGAATTCGTCTAAAAACTCGTTCACTGCCTCTTGCTTCAAAACAGGGTCTGAATATGTAGGCATTGGTACTGGTGGTGCAGCCATTATGAAAATATCTACCTCAGGCTTGTCTTCTAGATTCTCAATATGTTCTTCCTCTTCCTCGTCGTTATTGTTTTCTGCCTCCTGTCCTACAACTACTGGTTCTGGACCTGCCTGTTCTTCTAATACTGGTTGCTCTACCACTGGTTCTACTATCTCTGGTTCCACTACCACAGGTTCAATAATGACTGGTTCAACTTGCTCTTGCTCTTTTGCTTCCGATTCCTCTACTTTAATATGAACCTCTGCTTCTTTCTCAGGCTTAGAAACGTTTAATGACTTAAATAACCCGTTTATGCCTTCTAACTCGTTGTCAACGTTCCTTATCTCGTCTTGTAATGATAAATTTAAAAATCGCTTACTTATTGGCTCCCGATTATGACCCTCTGAGAATACCTCAAACGTCTCGTACAACCCGCTTCTGTGACTGCCGTTGGAGCTGGCTTCTGATTCTACGCTTTTTGTTGGAGATTGAATCTTACGGAAATCAGGCTGTAGTATGGATGGTTCGTCGATCCCGTCTGAGCTGTCTGACTTTTCCTTCTGGGTTGTGTCGATTGTTGTTTCGGCTGACGGCAACCTCTCTATGTTTGGATCTGAAACTTCGTTCTTCTCCCTTGACACGTCTAACAGTAGTTTCCAGGTTTCCAGTGATGATTCCTGAGCTTGCTCTAATAGCGCCACACGTCTGTTGAAACTCGTCCGGGGTGTTGAGTACAATGGTCCTCTACTTGCTGAACCCTGTAGCTCCCTGGTGAACTGACTCTGCCCCGCCCTTAAGTTGTCTGCTTCTGGTGTGGCTACTAAACAATCTGGAAGTCTTCGCTCTGGAAACTTCAACGCTACTTCTTTCCGTAGTAAATATTCTTCGCTCACAAAATCGTTGTATCTCCGTTTCACTACTCTCACATAATCAGGATTAAGACACGGTAAAAGGTCGTATTGTTCAAACGGTGTCTGTGTTGGAACTGCTGGCGCTGATTTTCGTCCTTTTGACTTTCCTTCACTCATAACCCTGTTACTGTCTGACTTCTTCTTTTTTAGTAAACTGAACATTTACTACACTTAATTAAACCTACCATTGTTCTTTCACTATGTGGGAATTTGTAAAAAATTATAACTACTACAAAACTGTAACTACTATAACTCTTACAAAACTCGCACCTCCACCATTGTTAGGGTTGGTACACAAATGATGTATGCAACGCTACTTCATCGACTAGACGATGGTACTGTTAACTCGCTGGCTGTGTGGATAGGTCTGGCAGTCTCTCTGTCGACCAAGAGTTTATTCGGTACATCTCAATGCATTGTTTACATAGTAAGATATGTAAACATCTTACGTTCGCATCTTAGAATGTGAATGAGATTACGATGAGCTCATCCACATTCTAATATTAATCTGTTATATTCTACATTACATTATTATTTGTTGCGCCGTTTTCATAACATTTCCACCAAGTGAGCTTGTTGTGTGTTTGGGTTGTAATAATAATTACTGTTATCATTTGCAAATTTATAATCAAAGTCAAATAATAATCTGTTGCTGTAACTATTAAGTGCACTTCATTCTATGTAATTGTACACAATACAATATTGTATTCCGTATAATATAGTATAAGTAATACTGGTCACAGCTTGACTTCCCAGCTTAAAGTACATGCTGAACTATTAGCGTGTAATATTATAGGAGATTGAACATTAAGTTCAGTATGTTCCCATGTGTTACAAACAACCAACCAATACTGGAGCCAATTAACAACATTGATCACAAGCACTCGTTCGTAATCTGAGTTTGATGCCGATGGAGTCTTGGATTAAATTATGTAGGTACCTACCTAATCTTTGTGTTTTCCAATTATTGTGTTCTGCTGTGACAACTCGTTGACTGAGGTAAAATTCATATTATATGGTATTAGCATCTGCATTATAACAGTGCAATTCCAAAGGTAGCAGTAGAACATAATTTTGGGAGTAACCTACCTACCTATACAATAATAAAATAAATTATTACCTCATTTACAATATGAACAACATAATCTTTCGAATTGAGGGTTTGCCAATGTAATGTGTGTGAAAATTGTAGGAAAAATATCTTGAGGGATTCAGAGTTGACTCTGTGTGTCTAGCTCATTGGATTGCAAGAATGCCGAATGTAGAAAATTTGAAAATTATAGTAGACGATACGATGACAGAATATTCCCGTGCCGCCCATTCCAATTCTAAATCCTGAAGCAATGCTTTTAGAGAGTTTTGAAAACTCATTTTGTATGTATGTGTTAGCCACCACCTATATATGTACGTTTGCAAGAAGGTTAAGAAGAGTTGAGAGAACACCTTCCTTCGTGTGCAGTACATTCGTACTCAAGTAAGTGTAGAAAATATAATTTTCTCTGGCTCTATGTTTTCTGTATTTTAATTAGTGAGCTACAGCAAGTTCTAGTTGCGCAAAACTTTTATCATTATAAAATGTGCATTTCAAAGTGAAACATGGGGAGAGATTGAGATCCGAGTTTTGCATTTGGCTATATAATATTTTGCAACTCAAAATATATTCCGGCTCCTGGCTCGGCTCAAAGTCTGCGAAATTCTGGAATGATTAAGCTCTTGACACATCCATACATCATTCCTCGTATAGTCACACGTAAAACGTGCCCAAAGTGGTTTTCACAAAACATGAGCTCCACCTAAAATAAGTATTTACACACTATATCTGTAGGACGGATATATACTCAGCATGAGTAGACTGTACATATCAGTACTATACAGCGTGTATAATATATTATATCTTCATATTATTATGGAATTAGCTTTAAATATTAGTAGAGGAGTAGCTTTTAAGCGTTGATGGATATTAGTAGAGTAGACCATATATATATAGTGTATATATATAGATTTTCATACATTATCAACATCCACGGCGGCCGTCCACGTCCACAGAGTCGGAGAGTCGACGATGCAGCCCATTAGAAAGAGAAATCATCAATATTGTATTTAAAAGGTCCCTCAAGTTGTCATAATGTCAGAGACGTGCATCGTTTCCTGAGTATGAACATATGGAAACCGGGAACTGGGAACGGGAACTGGGAATATGCCGAATGGACGGACTGAGAGCTTTAATAACGAGAATGGAACCCGTGATGATAAGCATAATATAGTAGTAGTAGTAGGAGTAGTAAGCAAACTCCCAAATCTAGCAACAGAAACAGAAACAGGAGTATTATTATAGAAGCCGAAAGTGCCGCGACGGAAACGATGAATTCCAAAAATATCGTAGAGAGGCTTCGGTTCAGTCTTCGGTCAACGTTGTCTAGTCTCTTCCCTGTCCCGGCCCCATTGTATCATTCATGTCAGACGGAATGGATGGATTCGAAATACAAAGTCGGAAATTGTGGAGCACGTAAATAGGAGACAACATCAGTGAAGATATGCCTATGCTATCCTATAATAAGGTGTATGTACATGCCCCATATTTCTTGTAAACTCTCGCCCAAAACTCTATAATAAGTCCTCGTGAAGAAAGTAATACAGACATACATAGGCTAACACTCAGACTTCATTTATCAAATATTTAGTAGCTTTGAATAGCTAGGGACCTCCAACCTCCATCAACATAAAAACTCCTTTTATATTATCCAACTTTTTTTTACGTTCTCAAAGCTTTCATACAGGCACTGAGTATTTAAATGACTATTTGTACTTTTCTTGAGCTCTGTACATACTGTGTACTTGAGTATTGGAATTACTGATATCACTTAGGAATTTGAAAACTAGTTTTTTTACACGAGGGACACTGCCACAGTACTTAGGCGAGTACGTGATTGTAAAAATACCTAAGTCGGGGGCAAAGTCTGTATAAGAACATAATAAAAGTAAAGTTTCTACTTCTATAAATTAATTTCATTTTATTAAAAAAAAAATAGTAAATAAATTGTGCGTACATAACAAAGTAGCTACAAACGACAACGATTAAAATAATTTACATCCGTAACAAAAATTGAAATCAAAAAGTTTATGACTGCCCTATAGTAAATTGGGGTGGATGGGAAATAAATATGCTATGGTTCAGCCAAGTTTCTTGACAACCTCCACTACAGTCTAGTTCTTTTTAGTAGGTTCAAAGCATACTCGTTGTCGTTACAATTAACTCAGTTAATTCTTGTATTGATTGTACATAACAAATTTTATGCATGAATTATTACAAGAGAAATGTTTGTACTATAAAAACTTTTTTTTATTTTATCACAGTTTTGTATACTTGTTGACGTTGACATCTGCTCAAACTTTTGTTGATTCTATATGCTGATATTTTAAAACGTCTATGTAACTACGCTATATACTGTTATAGTCAAAATGGTAAGTGGGACAAGAGCGTGTGGAGTGTGACAGACTTTCCTCTTGGTGTCCGATTAGAGCTCGGCTGGACCATTTTGCTTGTATCTAATAATTGTGAATTGGAGTTACATAGCACTTCGTGTCCGTGTCCTGTGTACATACACTTCCCTACATTTTACAATCTTCAATCTACATAAATGCCTATACTACACATTCCTTAAAATATCTCTCAAATTCTGCTTCTATAGTTACGTACGGCTCCACTCACGAAATTCTATACGGAGGTAATAAGGGACACGGTCATGGAAATGAAAGTGCCTACCTACCTACCTACCTAGATAGGTGGGACTGGTACGGTAGTTTTACTCAACTTTAAGTTGGGCTTTTGCTTCTTGAGCGGTACTCTAGATATTTTTATTATGACGAGACAAGTACGAGAGTTTTCCCTTCGCCTTTCCCTTCCACATAATATATCATGTATGACTCTCATGTACGGATGGATGGATGGAGGTAGATGCCTAGGCCGTAGCCGTAGCCGTAGCCGTAGCCGTAGGTACTTTTGGCATTGCGAGAGTTGGAGTCAGAGTCTGAACGTACTGACAAATGATGATGATGACAGACGAAGAACAAGAAAGACGAAGAGTACAAAAGTTGAGTTGGAGGAGAATAAAAGCTTCAAGTTATATCATCACTTTTAGCTTTCTCTCCTTCACACACAGAGGCACACACAAACATCCAGTGGTTCTGTGGCACTCCCCCATACATATATTCCTCCATCCGTAGTGATGCTCGACGGGAAAGTTTAACTCTCCAGCTATCTGTTGTCTGCTGTCTGCTTTCTCGGTCTCTGCCGGTCCCGGTACCGGTAGCGGTACCGGTACCGGTATTCGTCTGACTACTCCTTCTTTCTACTACTACTCCTACTCCTACTACTAAACTGACACTCACTATATTGACTACATATGCGAGCGTGTATGGAGTATGGGACGAGAGAAGAAAGATTCAAGATGAGGAAAATTTCATAAAGTTTTTCAGCTCCACTACTTCCCCATGTTTCGTTATCGCCGTCCTCGTTAAAATAAAGAATATAAATATGATAGTACGGATACGGGAGTGGTAGGGCTCGGAGTCTCGGAGTAGGGACGACGGAGCGGTAGCGGTAGTGGTAGTGGTAGTGGTGGTGGTGGTGGTCGTAATGGCAGGAGTCGAAGTAGTAGCACAACGGGAGTGCGGCCACATATTATACACTGTTCCCAAGTATATTATTAAGAATAGTTTTTTAGCCACATCTATGCGATATGCGAACAGTGGAGCAGTAGAGAGTCAAGCCTATATATAAAGCACAGATATATAGACTTCAATAAGACAGCATTTCCTCTCCGAACGAAACCAAACCAGTCTTTTTTTTGCGTACGAGCCAGGCAGTCTGAATCATATAGGCCTTTCAGCTTTTCAGCTTTTAGGCCAGACCAGCACCAGCCCAGGCCAGACCAGGCCACGTCGCCGAAGCATAAGACCAAGACCAAACCGTGAAAACATAGCTGAGAAAAAGAAGTGAGGAGATTCGAATTCGAAGGGAAGAAGGAGAAGAGAGAGAAAACCTGCTAAGTTGCTAGTTGCTCCACTACTTGTCCCTTTCACCCATTTACTCTCCATTCAACATCCTCGTTCTCGCTCTACAGATATTTCCTCATATTGATATCTACAGAGCTGCGGAAGCCTATGCATCTCCACGTACCTATATGCAGTTATCTGTAGGAAAGAGTCTTAGTTTTAGTTGAAAGTGAAAGATACTTTTCTGCCCCTATACAAATTTATATGGAGGCTACAGAGTCATGGTCTGTCTATGCCTATTTGGATAGTGGTGGAGAATTTAGAAAAGAAAAGAAAGTAGAGAGAGTTCCGCTACAGCACTCGCATATCTATAGAGTATAGACATATAGACTTGTAAGTACGACGACTTTCTTAACGGGAATGGTTTCTTGGCTTGTGATGGGAGTCAAAGCTTTCTCTTTATCTTCTACTTGCCAGACGTTGTTAAACTCAAATCTGTCTACGCTATAATACACAGGGCAAGTCTCTCTCTCTCTCCAAGTTCTACATAATATCGCATGGCTATGGCTATGGCTATGGAGACGGAGACGACGACAGCCACGACTATTCTCCCTTATGCCACACTACTACTTACTTTTTCTCCCTTCAAAGGTCACTATTGTGTAGCATGTAGTGTGCTCTCGGTCGGCGTACGTACTTGAAAACTTGGAACCGAAACTAAAGTACCTCCCTCCATCCATCCATATATATATGTAGGTAGTACATACATGTGACCATTTATTAGGATTTCTTTTTCTAATTTTAAAGATATTCAACGAGCATACAAAGTATGTACATACAAAGTATGTATGTCATACTACTACTGTACTTAAGACCGTATACATGAGAGAGTTACAGTTACATATGGCGGTGCTGTACATAATCCTACATCCTGCATTTAGTATGCGTTTAACACTCTCGTAGTCGTCGTATTTATAGTCGCTGTCCTTGTTTGTGCATTATTACATTACTTTTTTGTTTGTGTGTATAATGTATTTTGTGAGGTACCTTTAGGTATAGGTAGGTACTTGGGACTCGTACTCATTTTCAGTTTCGTTTTTGTACGTGGGGATATTTGTAATTGGAGGTTGTTGGTTGGGTATACGTAAAAGTAGAAGTAGAAGTGAGGTAGCTATTTCATCTGCGAGTCTGAGTCGTGTTGTTTAGTAAATTTGATTAGTCACGGCATTGACTACCAGTAGTAGCGAGTAACAGAGCCTGTCCCGCTTTTGCAAGCAAACCCAGTCATATTATGTAGTTGTGAACAAGCATCTGTGTAGTGCCTACTACAAGTAGTTTTTGAGCCAGTCAAGCGTTTACGTTAAGTATATTAGGTTCTGTGTAGAGTGTGTCGAGAGGTCCGAGTTTTGAATTTGAATTTAAACTGAGGTCCCTACTATAGCTTCTGTATAGATATAGCCTATATAGATATATGACCGTAATATATTTGAAAGAGACACGATGCAGTAAATAAGAATGTAAATTAGATAATATGTAAGTTTTAATCCAAACTAAAGTTTAATGTCTCTGTTTGGATTATGTATGTAAATTCAAATGATTTCAAAACACCCCCTCTGTGATCTCGATTAGAGTCCAGAGTCTGTACAGGGGCCACCGACGGTGACGGGGACGGTGACGGTTAACGGTTAACGGTCGACGAGAATTTAAACTTGGTTTAATTTCCGTTATAAAACTATAGTAGTATAGATTCTAATCTCTTGTAATTTAAATTACTCTCACTATGTATATGTACTATGGGGTGGTCTATGGCCTAATGGGTTATGGGATTACTATATATTTGGACTATAGGTATATGAGTGGGTTTGAAAATGATAAGAATTAGAATAAGAGTGTATTAGGGGGTAGTGAGTATGGTAATAAGGTTTATTACTCTCTGGATTTTAGGATTCTTTGTAGAATGGAAATAATAATGGAGGAGAGTGGTGGTACTGGTACTGGTACTGGGACACGACGACAGGACGTGAAGACATGAGTGGAAGTGGAGAGGCAGTGGCTATTGACATAAGCCAAATCCAGCGGCCCAAGCCAACGCCAACCATGGAGAGCCATAATATACTCATGGAGTTTTGAATGTGTGATTGATATATATATAGACTATGGTTCAAAGTTTAGATTGCTTAATATACCTATCTATCTATGTACTTTTGGATGAGGAATTAAAAATCCTAAGATTGGAATTGACGCTTAGTTTTTGATTGTATGATTTGGCTCTACTATATGCTGTGGTGGGTGATGGGTTTTTTGAGGTTGTAAACTATTAACGGAGCTCGTACTCGTGTGTGAGTGTCTAGAGATAATTATTATTATGTCTGTTCTGTATGAATAGACACGCACTTGGTTCCTTTATTTTTATTTTTGGTTCTGCAATAACAGCAATTTGGTTTTATTTGGAGTTTTATTAGATTTAATTTTAATCAGTCGGTTCGCAGAATTGGACTGTATTTTTGACGACCGCAAAATCAAGATCGTTAAGGAGAGGGAATCATCGTCTATGTTGACTGCAGACAAAAGCCACACGCAGTTTTTACAAACACTGCAAAAAAATACGTGTCGTCTGTGAAGGAAGAGCCAAAATGGCCCATTTCCAATTTATGCTAGAATTAAAATGAGCTATGTCAAAAAATAAAATACAGTAAGTAAGATACATGCTTACAATGCTAATCCCGAGAGTTTCTAAAATGAGCAAATTGTTCTATTTCCATGTTTTTAAAAAGGTTAAAATGTTCTATTTACATGTTTTTAAAAAGTTCAAAATGTTCTATTTGCATGTTTTTAAAAAGTTCAAAATGTTCTATTTAAGTTTTTTTTTAAATTGTAAAATATTCAATTTACAGGTTTTTTTAAAGTGCAAAATATTCCATGTACCTATTTTTGGAAAACTGCACAAGGTTCTGTTTACATGCTTTGATGAACATGTATTTTAATTTTTGCTGTAGATAGTGCATTTGTTTTTGAACTAAAAATGGATATGGGCTATTTTGGTTCTTCACAGACAATGTATTCTTTCTAACTGTAAGACGCTTGGAAAATGATCTGTTATATCTCAGCATTTTCCGTCTCTCGAAAGTTTGGAAAATTCACGTTTTTATAACGATAAGCTAATAAAATGGCATGAAATAGAGGAAAAGTAAATTATACATAATTATGTAATATCTAAAAATAAATATGAAATTATAACCTGCAGTCAAAATTATAGATATACGCTGTTTAGCGAATTTTAAAAATAGCGTCACTATGTGTACTGCTTTTATCCTGTGAGTGAATATAGTTATACGTTGGACTGGACGTGGACTTGGACGTGAAACAAAAGTCATGTCGTCGAATCTAATAACAACAACGACTACATATTTTATTTTCTCCATTTGTCTCAGCCCATACAACATTACAAGAGTCTCGTGCATTTTCCTTTTAGTTTGTACACGGTAAGTTGCACATATAAATATATCGTGAAGCTCACAAGTAGAAAAATAGATATGTTAAATAACAAGTCTAAAACTAAATGGGGCTAGACAGAATATATTTAGCGCTTCTAAATCCTGTTCGTGTATGTGTGTACTGGAGCAAGTTCAATTAGAAACGGGCTACGGAGCATCACTATGGATTACAGAGGGAGAGGCATATATAGGCAGGGTCCTAAAAACTAAATTCAGAATGAAAAAAAACTAGGAGGAGGACCGCGACCGGTCCCGGTCGGGAACGGAATCAGAACCAAATCCGAAACCAGCTGATTGAAAATATTACACAAGTGTAAAGTCTGTGTCGAGATGGAAAAATAGGTCAGCTTCATACATACGATCTCATTCAAATGCAAGCTACATACTCAAAAGCTAAATTCAAAAGGGAGGCGGGTGGTGGTGGCAAGGTTGATTTTGATTTTCCTTTCCGTCTATAAATAGGTTGAACTACATAGATTGGAAGCCGGGACCGGGACCGGTACCGGCATCGGGACCGGGACTGGCACCAGCACCGCTCCAGAATTAAACTCCCCGCGACCTAAAGATAAATTAATCAATTAATAATTCCTGGAAGGCAAGTCTATAGATAGATAGTTTAGATAGGTAGACACTCTAGACATTGTAGACAGGGAACGATAAGAAGGACCTACACCGACCACCCGACTACGACTACGACTACACAGCGAGAGAAATGTTCTGCCTTGGCCCCAGATAAAATTAGAATAATACTACATAATACATATCTATATGGAAATAGACTCAAGAAAGAAGGAAAAATAGAAAAAATAAAATAGACAATTTGTACTTGTACTCCCATTTAGACCCTTGTAGTCTTTCATAGAATATTACAAGATAAACAAGCTATACTACAGTGTCTGTGTATCTGTACAATGCATAATGTTAAAAATACCAAATTTTTTGAAAATACCCAAAATACAAAAAGTCCTCTCCCTCATCTCTCCACCTTTGAATTTAGAAAATAAATATGCAAATTATGTGAACATATCCAAGCAGAAGAAGATTCAAGATCCGCACGTCGTCGAGACTCAAGACTCGAGAAGGAAAGGAGGCGGACGGAGACGAGAAAAAAGGAAGATGCACAAGTTTTTTTTAAAAAGCTGACTAAACTTTTGTTCCAAGTCCAAGTCTTATAACCACATGATTCTTGAAGGAATGTTTAAAAAAAAATGAAGAAACTTGAGGGCACTTGTAATACCTACTTAGGGGTTTAAAGCTCATAGGCTCTGCTCTGGTTTTCATATATGATATGCTCTATACTATATGGAATTAAGATGGAAATGATAATAATAATATTTATTTATAAGGAATCATAAGAAATACGATTTTAACTTTAAGTATATAGGCTTTGCATGGTATAGGTACTATAGCCGTATACGTATGCATTGCTATATCTATATATATGGAGTAAGTTGTTGAGAGTTTGAGTTGGCACTTGACACTTATCACTCAACTCGCTTGGAAAAAGAATCATTTTGATGATGTATCTTCTCCCACAAGTAGAGTGCATCAAGACTCAAGACCTTGAGTGAAAGGTGGTGACTATATATGGTGTGTATCATCTCTGCCCATATAGTCACAACTTTATACAGAATTCAGAAGAAGGAGCATCACTACGGCTACGGCCACAGCTACAGCCATAAGGCAACTGCTATAACCATGAACAACGCCAAAGCCAAAGACTAACTTTCACCCAGGCCCCTGTGGCCGTGGTTATGCTCTGGAATTTAGCTGTATTTTTATACGTTTTTACTTATATCGTCTGTGAAGAACCAAAATGACCCATATCCATTTGTAGCTAAAAACAATATCCACTATCTACAAAAATATTCAAACATGGCTTGAAAGCATTTAAATAGAATATTTTACACTTTTCAAAAACATGTAAACAGAACATTTTACAATTTTCAAAAACATGTAAACAGAACATTTGAGACTTTTCAAAACATTTAAACAGAACATTTGACACTTTTCAAAACATTTAAACAGAACATTTGACACTTTTCAAAACATGTAAACAGAACATTTGACACTTTTCAAAAAACATGTAAACAGAACATTTGACACTTTTCAAAAAACATGTAAACAGAACATTTTACACTTTTCAAAAACATGTAAATAGAATATTTTGCGATTTAAAAAAATATGTAAACAGAACATTTTACATTTCTCAAAAACATGTAAATAGAGCATTTTACACTTTTCAAAAACTTCTAATTAACATTTTACGCATGTTTCTCATTTTGCTTTTATGACATAGCTCATTTTAACTCTAGCTTAAATTAGATATGGGCCATTTTGGTTCTTCAAAGGCAATACATACGGATTTAATTTCTTTCTTTTTTCAGTCTTATAGTTTGTCATATAGTAGGAAGCATATAGAATATTAGGATATGTTGGCTGCTGAGGTATATAAGAAGTAAGGAGGGGAGGGGATTACATGCAATTTCTTAGGATTTATTTTATTTGTACTTATGTTTTATAAGGTGTGTGTGTCAACTACTACTGGTACTGGCTGGACTCACTAGGTATCCTGGAGACCAATTTAAGTGGTCTGAGCACTCGAAAGGAGCGGAGCATCCGTAAGTCGACAACTTCCACTTTACCCTCGACGAAAAGCGTCATCGACCTAGCTTTTCCATACGGTCCGTTTCCCATTTTCCCATTCGTTGTTGAATGCATTTGTCATGGAATGTTTTATTTTTTTCAACCGTGTCGTGTCGTTTTCGTTGGTAGTGACATTGGTATTGGTTTTGGTTTTGGCATTGGTAAGTAGTGTGGTGGAGTAGTAGTCGTTGTGTTGTTACATAGTGAGAAGTGAAATTATTATTATATAATTTGGAAATTTTTGAAACAATTAGCAAAGCTTTTACAAATTAACGCCCGTATAAAATTTAGCTATATGCTCTTTCCTATAATTATATATCTAGTAGGTACTTATGAGCTATACATTGCTTATAGCTATATGTAATTATATGCAAAGTATATTTTTGTACGTACACCGTACACCGTACACACTGTCTTCCATCTGTACTCTGTATACAGAAACTCTGTCAAAAACTTTTTAATATTTCTTAAATTAACTTTACTATTACCACCATGCTATAAGTATATACCCACACCACTGAAAAAAAATGTTTGTAGGTACTTTAACGTGGTTACTACACTATAGCACATTAGTGTGTGGCATGTGGTTGCGTTTTCTGGTTTTTTGTGCGGTTTGGTCATTTGCTCCTGCATTCTCTCTCTCTATCAATGGAATGTAGTAGTAAGTACTATACCATTAAAATAATTGCAAAAAATTTGCATTCAACTCCAGTTTTTTCCTCCCATATAATTATGTATGCATTTTCTCTTCAAGTAGGAATGGTAAGTGCAATTTAATATATAGGTATATATGCATACAGTTGATAGAAATATTAAGCAGTTAGCACAGTACGCAGCCTGTGCTCTCTTAAATTCCATCATATTTTATGCATAATGTTCTTAAAAAGTTTATTTTGCCAACTATTTTTTTCCCATTGCATTGCACACAGACAAATTGTACAATGTGGGTACAATTTAGCAGTTCTATTATGGAAACCATTATTACTATTATTGCTCATGTAATTCGTAATTTATATATAATATGGTTGCTCAACCGTATTATTGTGGTTATAGCACAATATATTTCAGAGTAGTCTGTATAATGTGTATATATTATAGTGAATTACATATGTATAGGAGGGAGTGGTATATAGAGAATCATCACTCAGACGCAATTTTTAAGGTTGACAGAATAGAATACTGGAAAACTGGGACTGGGAGGCTGACAATAATATATCTATGTACATGTGTAACTTTCTTTCTTTTCTTTTCTACACAACCTGCTGTGTTCCTTTTATTTGAGAGGAGAGAGGACTCCCAATTTAATGCGGATATGAATATCTGCAAGATATATACATATACCTGGACAAATATCTATGGGGGGAAAATCCAGTGCCAAAATTGAATGCATTTTATTTGGCAGACAATATTTTTGTGTTTTTTTCCATGTGCAACTAATTCGATAAAAAATTACAGGATTTATTGCTTCTTTTTCTCTATTTCCAAAAGACCCAAAAAGTCCTCTAGGTCAAAAGCTGTAAAACTGTTAAGCTGTGAGAAGCCATATGTGAATTCAAAGAAGAGTCGATCAGATCCGTACTGTACTCATATACCCTTCATCAGGTAGACATCTATACATATATATATGTAGGTACTTTCCATCTTGAGCGTCTTGTCTCAAGTACATTCTCATAATATGCAGTACTGGCATTTTGGTTTGGATATGAAGGTATAGTGGGGTTCAACTCTGAGGTTAAGAGATTTTGGGTTTCTCTCTGGTAATTGCACATGCATGTCTAGCATGCATTTTTTTCTTACCTACTCTCTCAATGCTTTGCTTTCATGATTCCGTAAAGTTTAAAAGCTGAGAGCTGTAGACTGTATAGACTCCTAATGGGGGACACTTACGTAAGAGCGAGTTTAACCAGCTTAGCTCCTCATTTCTCTGGCTTGGGCTGTGGAATTGACTTTTGAAGCTTTTCCACTTTTATTAATAGAATATCCGGTGAGAAGGAGATTAATCTGGTTGCTGCTCATTTTTTAAGATAATGGGACTGGATGTGTAAGAGGGAAGCGAAGGAGTCAGTCAGTCCAAGTTTTGTTTGTGAATATCTCGTATATGGTGTGTAGAATGTGTGGTTCGATCCTTCCATACATATTTAACATTCGATTTGGAATTGGACTAACTCACACTCTGGCTTTGGGACCAAAAATACACACGGAGCGGAATGCAACGGCAACGGTAACGGCAAAGGCAACGGGCGGCGATCACGACCGCGATCACGATTTTTAGGCGATTTTTTTTGAGGCAATCGAGAGAAAGCGTAAGGTGAAAGTTATATATTCCTAGTCAATAAGTGCATACTAATATCTGTATGACGAGCTCCACGTTTTAACCATAATATGTATAGAATAATCCTATACTGGCTATATTAATGGCATGTAAGGCCCTGTATATATGACAGACTTATGATGCTCAGACTTTGTACTGCTATTCTGTATTTATGTATGGGCAGGAGGCCGGCGACGGAGGTGGTCGTGGTCATGTATGTAGGCTCATTTACCATAGCAGCAGTCCCATTACAGTACTACCTACCTACCTATTACATTTGAGTAGACGATTAGTCAGTCTCGTATGTACAGTCTGGTGGGACGAGACTGGAGAGCGAGAGGAAAGAAACAAATAGGGAAACCTTATGAATCATGGAGTCATGGAATGTAGTATGTTAAATTGAGCCATTTGTATGCAAGTATGACCAAGTCACGTAACTTAGAATGAGACAAGTCAATTTACTGACCCGACCTTCCTGTCAATGTCCACAAGCAAATGCGTACGTTGTATTATCACCTATGCCTATACCTATATACATCCTAATAATACAGTCTCCATCTCACTGTAATATGCACTTTACATTTTACATAATTTCGGCTTCGGCATACCGAGGGCCAACACGTCATGTTCTTTCCCCGTCTCTTTCGCTCATGTAGATGCTTTAATATTGTAACTCAATGTAATATCATGTAGCGCCCTTGTTTGAAGTACATCTGCCTATATTTAAAAGTACACGGCCTGCCTGCTTCCCTCGATCGGTCCTTCCCTGTCGTCTGTCGTGTCTACAATCTAAATCCAAATCCAAATCCCGCAAATCCAATGGACTCGAATTTTGCAAGAGGAATATCATTGCTCTAATGCCAATAGTTGAGTACGTAACATATTTTATTTTGTCTCCTCTCCTTGGCTCACTCGAAGTTTTTGTCTCTGTCTCAATTTCTATATAGTTGTCTGTATTTTTCTACTATGTATACGTGTATGTTTTACTTAAGGGAGTGAGCCATAATATGGGAAGGGTATGAAGGAGTAGGTATTTATAGTTAAGTCAGTGTCTCGTCTCCTCTCTTGTCCTTTTCCTTTTGATTTTTTTCTCTCTCTCGCTTTCTTTCTCGTTACTCGTTGTCGTTGCCGTTGCCGTGGCTTTCCCTTCTATTTTTTTTATTTTGGTTGCTTACTATGTAAGGCTTGAGTATTGAATTTAATGCCTTAGTTTTTTGGCTGTTGTAACGTACGACGAAGGAAAACGACAAGGCGACACACGCCATGTTCTTTTCTAGTTTTTTTTCATCTCTTTCTCTCTCTCTTTCTACAATATTGTCTCAGGCTTACACCCACGTTCCCGTTAGTTTCCCTCCTGACGATGAGCTCATAGTCTTGGTTGGTTTTGGTTGTGCGGTTGCTGGTAAATTCTGTGTATGTATCAGTTCCAGACTTTAGGACAGGGAGAGAGGGAGAGAGAGAGAGGAAGGAGTTTAGTAAATCCAATCCAATCTATTGTATTATGTATAATGTATGTAATGCATCTGTCTTTGCATTCCTGGATCCTGGGTCTCTGGGCTCTGGGCTCTGGGTACATCAGTGGCAGCTGTGACAGGCCGTTAGTTAGATAGATAGTATAGCGGTAGCGCATATAGTGGTGAGTAGGTATATAGGATAGGTCCATATGTAATATACCTATACAACCTACAGACAAGGTATTCCTTTCCTTTTTTTTTGTGAATTTTTTTTCTATATCCCCTCAATTCCCAATTCATGCATTTAGTATTCATATGTTTCCTAATATTTGTAGCAATAGTAAAGTATATAGCGTCTAGTAGGTAATAAAATGTGGTATATGTGGTAGGGGTTTAGCTGTACATGTATAAGTTTAATGGCATACGGGCTGCCAATGTAATGTAACCAACAAGAACGTGCATGGGCGCCTATAGGCCAGGCCTACGAATGTACATAAGTATCTAGGAAGGTATATTATTCGGCTTATGATTATGATTATTATATATGGACCAACTCTATGTGTGTAAGTAATATTTTTGATTTAACAAGGGAATTTGCGATACAAAACAATCAGCCCCCTCACTATTAACTCTGAATTGTCTAGACTTTAGTTAGACTTGTGTGCAGATTTTTAGCTCAATTTTTACAATTTCCCGTCGAAACGAAACGATTTTCCTTATATATTATTTTTGTAGAAGAATCTGTATGCTGAGCGCTGTAGACTGGAGATTATGTATCTCAACAATTTTTGTAATAATATATTCAATAGTATGAACCTATATGGAGTTGAAGATGGCTCCGTGCTCCAGGATCAGGACCAGGAGTGAGTACGATTAGGATTTTAAATTTTGGATGCAACAATATCAATCTATATATTGTAGAGATGCATAGTATGTTATATTGGCTATAATATTATGTAACATCTTTTTTTTCTAGTAGTGCTACATAGTACGATATATGCACGTCGATCTGGTGGTGTGGTTTGGAGGGGGAGGGGTGGGTATTTGATGAATGCATATTATGCTATGACTATATATAGAAACTTTTCATTGCGAATTAGAATTGGATCTATGCAATCCAACTTCATACCATATAGTGTCTTTAAGGCGACGAAGGTAGCTGCAGTATAGGGACTATAGTATTTAATGCCCACTGACTTGACTTTCACCGCGTGTCTCAACCTGTGTCCGCTCCTAATCCGCCTAGCTCTATGCTTTCACCATATGTACTAGCCACGTATATGTAGATCAACCCTCTGAATACATACAATGACACGTCCTACACAGTATTCACAGTATGTATTATGCAAACACGTTTATACGCACGTTCATCGCTCATGCCTTTATTGCCGTGTCGTTGCTATTGCAATTGGCATGCCAGGCCATAGGCCATACAATACCATACAATACCATACCATACCATACCATATATTTTTGTGTAGATGAAAATTCGAGCGTACAAAAAGCTCGTTCGAAATTTGAAAATGGGAAATTTTTGTATTCCTATAATATGACAAGCGCTCTTTCTCTTCATTTACTTTCCTCCTTCAGCTTTTATGTACATCGTGAGTATCAATATCATTTTCCTTTTCATTTTCGGTTTCGTTTTCCCTTTCCTCTACAGCTGGCTACATACAGTATTACGTATACGGTTTACTTATAAGCTTGAATAAATGCTTTATGAGGATACTGGGCTATATAGTATGTAACAGTATAGGGGTTTCGAAGGGAGTTCGATTATTTAATTCGATAAAGTCTCGGATATACATAATTATATACGAACCAACCAACTACAAACAATTTATACTTGAATTGGTCCATAAACACACACACACACACACACACACACACACACACACACACACACACACATACACACACACACACACACACACATACACACACACACACACACACACACACACAGGAGGAAAGCACATTAAAAAGTTTTTGTACAGAGTTTTTCCTATAGCAGCTATATAGTACTGATACATACAACTTTCATTTAGAATTATATAGTTCCTTATATTGCATTGCGTGCTTGCAAAACACACACACACATACATCAGTCACATCACACGAGTTAAATCGAAAATTGTGAGGACCAAAAGACCAAAAGGGAAAAAAGGAAAAGGCACGAATTCACTATATATTTTCCAAGTAACAAAATATATTATGTACTGCTCATGTGCTACATATTATTGTATTCCTATATAATAATAGCTACTGTGTTGCTTTTACTTATGTCTAATTCTATGGTACTAATATGATGTGACGGCGCTTTTGACTCTGGCTTTCTCAATAAAATGTAATGCTGCAATACTAATAGCAATAATAATCAAAATAATAATAATAATAATGGCATCCACATGGCATTGTATGGCATGGTCCTGGTTCTGGTACTGGTACTGGTCGGGAACAAAAGTTCCATAGTATTCCTTCAGAATTTCAAATGTGGTCGGAGACAGAGAGAGAGACCAGGAGACGTGTGTACGTTATGATTATGATTTTGGGCATATGCCCTAATAGCTTAAGTATGTATCCAGTAATTCCGTACTCGAATTCGGATTAGACTTGAGTGTACCCAACACTTTTTTACTTGTTGTTATGGGCCCAGCAGTGTCCAGTCCCCCAGACGTGTTCAGAGTCCAGTAGAGAACCGAGTCCAAAAGGTATATAGGGACTGGGCTGGACTGACTTACGAAACGATTAGTATGCGCGACATGTGGTTCAAATATCTGTAGTTAGAGGTTTTGCTGGGGATGTTGTTAGGTCAGCTGTGTACAAGTACAAGTGCTCCCAGTGACACTCTACTCAATTATTGAAATACATAAATTTGTTGTGGTGTCAATAGAGATAGAATGGCTCTTGTCACTCTGGGACCCGGTACAGTGCAGAGCATACATATTGTTTTTTGAATATGTACGTCAGTAAGTATGTCATATGGGTGTAAGATACACTTCAAAATGTATTGAGAGTTGAAAAGGGCGAGGAGCTTGGACTGTATTCGCATTCCTTTTAGTACGTACCTAACTGTTACTCTTACCATCAGATCTAATTCAATTAATTCGAGTATATGTACGTAGGGTGTGGAATATGTGACGTGTACTATTTGTATTATACAGTGTATAAGAGGAGCTATAGCTGTTTAATTTAGTTAGAGTTATTGTAGTATTATGATAATGATAAATGGGCCTGTAGCATACCCCAGTGTCGGTGCCGGTACCGGTACCGGTGCCGGTTTCAGCGCCAGTCCATATCGTACAACATGGCACAATTCAATTCTCTCAAATTGAATACGGTTTATATAATATTTACCATATAAACGATGGCCCTAAATATTGTGCTATATGTGTGTAGTGCAAATATCAGAGAGTACAAAGGAAGCTTTGTAGTAGGGTTATATTTGTACAAGTGCAAAAGTGTTCATATGCACTCCCTTCACATGATGGGATACTGGAAAATATGAGTTTGGACTGGTAACTGGTACTGGTACTTGGTACTATGGTGGTACGTTAGACCGGAGCTGTATCTCTCTCTCTCCCTGTCGTAGTTCCTAGTCTTCCCATTAATATCCTGTCTTTGATTGCGACTTTTGATAAATTGTCCCAGTCTTTCTCTCTCTCTCTCCTACAGAGCAGAAGAGTAGAGTTTTGAGAATGAGAATTTTCCACTGTCACGGATGGATGGAGAGGGAAATGCTATTACATTCTATTTAAAATGTCTCGGGTCTTCTATAAATTGGATGAGTATAAGGAAGTGAAGATGTGGATGTGGGGGTGCGGATGGGGAAATGACTATTATTTTAATTGGAGTCATAATTATTTTTCTAAATTATATAGAGTGTCTCGTAAATCTTTATCGGAAGTACAAATGGCCAGATCATATTATCATACTCGTGTACACTATACATTCTATCAAAATTACAAAAGAATTCAACTTAAGAATTTTGGATATTTTGTGTGTGTGTTATTATCAATATTAAAAAAATGTGTCTGCCTGCTCAAAGATTTCCTATTTTTATGTACCGTAAAAATCATGGAGACCCGGGAAGTATTAGAAGAAATACGGTAGGTGCAAACCTAGTTAGGTAAGTAGGTAGGTACTTGACTTGTTTAATGCCGCGGCATTTGTTTTTTTTGGCGCCTAGTATGTCAACATAGATTTGACGATAATATTTAAACGTCGTTATAGTTGAAGATGTCGGTATTGGCATTTGTAGCATGTATGTATGTACATGGTATGTTATTATATATAATGCAGAAGATTGAGTATTTTAGTAATGTGGACTGGTAATGGCCCTATAGTATTTATTTGACTTGTATTTTCTTGTAAATCACGCAGGGCCTTCTATATGCATTTACTTTACATATGGGGAAGTTGAACTCTTTTAGTATCCAGATTCCAGAGTTAAATCCTTGTATTCCTGTCATTCTAACCTATACATTAGTTTCTACTATGTGCTGCATTTTATTCTATTTTATAGCAGCGAGTAATGTCAATGTCATTCCATAGGAATTTCCAATGCCACTGCCAATTTCGAATACTTCTGACCTCCCTTACTCACTTGACAGTCGAACTCGAACCCAAAGTTCGACATTCGACAGGATCCTATAATATGTTATGTAGTCCTAAACAAACATTCTCGAAAGCAAATGTACATGATTGCTACCACCAGGACGAGCCATACGGATCTGTACACACTGCAAATGTGCTCCACGTGCACCTCTGCTTGTATTTGGATTTGAATACGAAAGTCGAATATTTGTCCAAAATAAATCTAAATCCCCGACGACGACGACGTCCCGCTAGCTGTCAGAAATTCGTTAGACAAAAATGGTAAAAAGTTAAATAAGCACAGCTGTCACGCTTACTGCTCCTATCACAATCACACTCTTTTGTAAAAGCACAAGGCCCGCGATCCACACAAAAATATGAGAATACTGTCACAGACTGAGCCTGAACATTGCATTGTATTGCATTGAATTATTTGGAATGATGTATGTATATATAGGTACATTATGTACTTTGCTATAGAGAATGTATTCAGATGAGTACGGAACTCTAATTTCTATGGCAATGTCAATGAGTGCACGATATCGTCAGTGAAGAACCAAAATGACCCATATTCAATTTGAGCTAGAATCAAAATCAGCTATGTCATGAAAACAAAATGAGAAACATCCATGAAATGTTAGTATAAAATGTTCCATTTACATGTTTTTGAAAAGTGTAAAATGTTCTATTTACATGTTCTTGAACGATGTAAAATGTTCTATTTACATGTTTTTGAAAAGCGTAAAATGTTCTGTTTATATATTTTTAAAATATTCTATTTCAATGCTTTCAAGAAATGTTTCAATATTTTCATAGATAGGGGATATTGTTTTTAGTTACAAATGGATATGGGCAATTTTGGTTCTTCACACACAATATATGGTATGCTTATGGGATGTGTTATGATGCAGGTCCTGAATTGAGTCATGTGTGAAATGCGAGATAACCCTTTGACCTTTATTCTATTTCTCTACTTGTGCTGGAGCTGGGTGGAGAGAATACGTCCATATGGACGGAGATGGGCTTGTCATTGTCACAACTATTGTTATTGGGCTCATGTTTCTGCTTCTGCTCCCCTACGTCTCATCCTTACTCACGTAACATCACCCATATTGTGACATCATTCCTGTTGGTTTTTGAACTTTATTGCATGTTAAATTATGGTTTGGTTGGTTGTGCAATGTGAATGAGATTCTCTTGCTGAATTGATAGGGCGATGACAAATATTAGCATGAGCTCTCTCTCTCATGTATTGATGACTCTACATAATGAATGTCAAATAATTTGTGGTGACCTGAGGGTATTAAGAATTTGCGAAATGAGTAGGAAGGATTTCCTATTCTAATAAGGCGTGTGCCCTGAAAGACTCAGCTGTGAAAAGAGTAGTTGGTATATAGATATATTATAGGCTTCCAGTATTGAAAAGCCTCTATAGAATTTAGAATTGTCAATGCTACAGAGACAGACAGATAGATACGGTGTACGGTTCTATGTATACATACGGTGAACATACTTTGCAAATATTTAACTTTCTTGTAATGATCCAAGTTTGAATTTGTATGAAGAGGAAATGGAAAATGTGTAAATGCTGTAAAACTTTACGTAAATATGTAGTACTTTTTAGCCGTATGGTTTGATGAATTTTATCTGTGCTTCGAAAATATTTTTAAAACTCTTAATTGAAATTTTCAATTCCGACCAAAGATGAAGGTAACCTTGTATGGTAGTGTATATCGTCTGTGAAGAACCAAAATGACCCATATCTATTTGTAGCTAAAAACAATATTCACTATCTACAAAACTATTGAAACATGTCTTGAAAGCATGTAAATAGAATATTTTGCACTTCTAAAATATACGTAAATAGACCGTTTCAAACTTTTCAAAAACATGTAAATAGAACATTTTACGCTTTGCAAAAACATGTAAATAGAACATTTTACACTTTTTAAAAACATGTAAATAGAACATTTTACGCTTTTCAAAAACTCCTAAATAACATTTTACGCATGTTTTTCATTTTGTTTTTATGACGTAGCTCATTTTGATTGTAGCTTAAATTGAATATTGGTCATTTTGGTTCTTCGCAGACGATATACGTAATTGTATTGAATTGTGGACTTAACTGTGGGTAGATGTAACATTCTATTTCTGTAGTTTTCTCTGTAATTTGTGTTACATGCATATGGAAACTACCTATATATATGTCTATTACTTCCTGCATTATGAACCTGCACAATAGTATGGTTTTCACATGCCTATCTATTGGATGTATTGTCCCTATTGTAAAATCAATATTTATTTCTATATGTAATTAAATTAGTGTAATTTAAAAATAATTATTTATTAAATAATTATTTATACATATTTATAATTAATAACGTCCTTGAAGTTACAAAATATTTCATCTAGTTTTTTAGTGTTATTCTTGTGTTACAAAAGTGGAGTCAAAAGTAAAAGTTAAAAATTTAATGCTAATTTTTGTGAGCTGTGTAAGTTTGAGTTTAAACTGTTGTAAAGGTGTGAATAGTTCATAGAGACATAAATGAACTCACACAGAAAGAACAATTAAAAGATTGTTATTGCTTTAAGTTGTTGAAAAGATAGTGGTGAGTATATTTTGTGATTTCAAAGACGAGATGACTACCAAGAAGATACATATGCGCATACTAATTATGTATGCTGTAAAGAGTATGATAGTTATATGTAGAAAGTACTTAAAGTAAAGAAATAGAGTGAAATTAAGGAAATTACCCGGTGACGACAACAATGAAATCCATGAGATTCCAAATATTTCTAAGATAAGAACCACGATGAAGAACAAAGCCCAAGGCAAGAATCTTGAGCGAGGACTCCACACAGAAAATCGCAAGGAAATAAGGCTCTGTCGTTTCCTATGAAATGTATAATACAATGACATCCTCAAAAACACTTTCCTTTTCTCTTTTAATTAACTTTGCTCTTAACTATAACTAAATGACCTTTCCCTTTTCTATTATTTCCGAGGAAATTAAGATGGATAATATTATGAACTTGGGAGGAGAGTGTTTATCGCATTGAGGGCGCAATATTAGATATACGCACATAATTATCAATGTATTAAATTTTTAATATTTCAATCATTTTTTTTAAAATAGAAAATTAATCGCGTTTTTAGAGTTATAAAATTATTTTTAAAAATTTACAAATTTAAAAACTCAGTAGTTAGAACATTTTTACGGAATTCAAAAAAATTTAATGTAAAAGTAATAAACATTTTTAAATTTTCTACCTACACCAAGAAAGCTACAAACATCTTTTGGTAAACACACTCAAATTTTAATATTTAAGCATTTAAAATTGAATCGAATATTAAAAGGTTTACGATATTTTTTAAATAAAATTGTCTGTATATTCTTATTTCACAGTTTTCATATTTTAAATTTTGAATGGTTGGTATAGCTCCTTTAGTGGCAAATATTATTTGAACTGACGCTAAAATATAAGTAGGTAAATTGAATAAACGTCATATTTGCGCTCCCAGATGACTAAATTACGTAGGTACTTATTTCAGTAATTATGAACTGTGAGCGTCCCATCATGTTATACTATAGATATTGTGACTGTGATTGTGAGCTCATTACGTTTTCATTATGTTTAACAGAATTGATAATTCACTCGTCCAGGCATGAGAAGATTGCCAAAATGCTCAACCTAATAATATGATTACAGATTTACAGACTGAAGGGTGATGATTAAATTCCACGGCCCTATGTCGTCCATAACTCCAGACTGACTCTAAAAAATCTTATTATTTTCGACATTGGCACTGAAATTGGACATTGATATTGATACTCTCGGAGTTTTTGGACTTTGAAACGTAGAGTTAAATCATACTCATAAATTCCAACTGTGAATTTCACTTACATTTTATTTTCATAGCATTTTTTTTACTTTTATTTTCCAATGTGTGTGTGACTTACCAAATTTTTGGCGAGGACAGTCTTGTCTCCTTCCGGCTGATGCTCTTCCAAAGCCAGGACAATACAATTGGCTATAATAGTTAGGAGCACTGCATACTCAAAGGGGGGCCACTCAATGATGAACCTGGTACATCGGCGGATCTTTGTATCGTCTGTGAAGACGAAGAGAGAGGAAGGACCTGGGAGTTGACCCCCAGGATTGGCCCCATGCGCTCCAGGCGCACTTCCTCCCTTCCGCCCTGACCCCATGATGGGTAAACCAAAAGGCCGAACAACGTTTCCCCACTCTCCGCTTCCTCCGAAGCGGCCTTTCGACGCAGACCGGTTCTCAGCCGCTGCAGCCTCTGCAGCTGCCAACCTATAGCCAAACAAATAAAAACAAAAAATTACAATCAACAGTCATTATCAAATGTCATATACAAAATTATTACGTTTTCGTAACGGAACAACAACAACTCCATAAATACAAATACGCAAATATTAAAACTAAAACATTAATCCGCTCACACGCTATACAATGTGTATACAGTTACAAAGTCGAAAATGTATGTAGGCAATATAAATTCTTAAATTTATTTTTGAACATTAAATTGTCATATCACATCCTACTACAATCTACAATAGCATTCCTCCAACGTCGTACAGTCATCCACAGTCGTAAATCTTGGGGACAAAGTTGCTTTTGTTTTTCTCTGACTCTCAACTATTACATGCTATTAATACATTACATTTCAAACTTGGCGCTTTCTCTTTGTTTGTAGAATTCAAAACCATGTGTTCAAAACTTACATGGACTCTGCATGAAATATATTAACATACATAGAGAGTTCCGTCTTATATACCTATATCATCACATGAAATATCATCACATGTATCCCTCTATACCCTGTCCAGAATTATTTTATCATTTGGGACGACGCTTTATTAATTGTTTGCGTTGCATTTCCATCCTCAGTTTTCCACTTTGTTTGAGATCTACAAACATTAGACCATGGTTAGTAGTTGACGGCTCTGGCTATGTTTATGTCTCTCCTATGCTATGGCTATATTATTTTCTAAGAATTATATGATGTGATGTGATAACATTTTCTCTCCCCCCCCCCAACTCACTCTACACTTTCTTTCTTCACTTTCACTCACACTCTTCCAAAACTTTCTCTACGTGTACCCTGGGTACTCGTAGTCAACTATTTTATTCCCGTCTTACGTTAGTCTTTGACCATATTACTCCCGTTTTATGGCTCTTGTATTTGTAGGATATGCATATAAATAAATCCTTGTCTACCTAACATTATGGTATGGCAGTACATACAACTATATATCAGTTCTAACTCTCACTTTTCTCTAGAAGCATAGAGAGAAATTACCTCCAAATAACTAACAACTAAATTTTTATACGGTATATACTATAGAAGGAAGGGAGTATATATAGGTATGGATACTCTAAGGACTTGAATTGGGTATGATTACACTCTGGGTTGTGTTGTGCGTCATAGTCATAATACGATGACAATGAGAAGCGTGAAAGAACTCGTGAAAGAACTTGAGTAAGAGTGACTTGCTCTCGTTTTACATTACACTACATTACATTGCAGCACCATCGCTCTGTCTTTCTTAAGCATTGTAGGTACATGCCTTCACTTCCCTTCGTTTTTACTTTCTCTCACTGCTTTCACCATGCTTTCACCAAGTCTAGATTTTACATTGGTCGTACTAGCACTGGTTCTGGCTCTGACACTGGTACTGGGACCGAATTCATTCTGGTTCTGTTTCACGGAGTGAGTCGGAAAGGAGAGAAAGCTACACAGTATGTACATAATATGCTGTGTGATGTTTGGCGAGGGAAAAATTGGAGCAAGAACAAGTCTCTGCTATATGAGCATACACAGTAGGACTAAAAGAGGACTGTGGAAGCCAAAGAGTGAAAGCGCTGGAGCTGGAGAAAGACGGAAACTATCTAGAAGGAAGAAACAAAAGGAAAGAGGAAATTTAGGAATGGGAAAAGTTGTTCTTCTTGCTCTATATAAAATGTTACGTAATACAAGACGAAACCCAAGAGCAAGTCCAAGTCCATCCATGTCCAAAAGTCCAATGTAGAAAATTGTACAAGATAGCCGCCTAGTCAGTTTCAGTTGGAGTTTCCCTGGTTTTGTCTTGTTACTGTTTCTGTATACTACCACCACCGCCATAGACTTTGAGTCTTTGCCCCTATTTGCAATTGTGCGAATTCTGTGTGCTCTTTATAGAGATGTAGGGTAACTGTAGTGTCTACCTTTACGACCTTATATTATATTGCAGATTATAGACACCGCGCGGTCTCCACTACTACATATTATGTTCACTTTTTATTTATAACTATATATCCCGCCTGGAAGTATACAGTGTATATTTTCCCTTCACCTTTCCCTTTAGTTTCTCTTTCTCGGAGAAAGTCCATGGGCTCTCATTATGAGAGCAAGAACGAGAAGTTTAAGAGCGTCGGCGGAAGTTACTGGCAGAGATTGCCACAAAGTATTGCATGCGATACTTTGGAGCGAGGATGAAGACCAAATGTGTAGTAAGCTACACGCTCCCATGTCAAGTATGAGTATTATTGTAGTTGAAACAGATACAAAATAAACTTTGCCTACTATAGCGCTGGTGTACTAGTATATTGTGTTTGTTTGGTTTTGGTAGGTTTCTATTTATATTTGGAGAAAGTATGGGGAAAGTAGGGACCTAACTAGGTACGTAGTTTTCTATTTCTCGTTTTAATACACGCTTTACAATGTAAAGGATGTAACATCACGGTGGATCCTCACTTCCTCGACACACATACACACACATCCACACTTTGATTCCAAAGTCTCATGAATAAGTCTTTGAATATTTCATGGCATTTTTCTGATTACGTTAGTAGCTTTTTTTACGAATCCCTTTGAGTCTTTTGAGAAGTGAAATACGAACCTAAAATCCAAATACGAAACCAAACTTAACAATGAAGTAAAACTGGAACAAGCTACCAAACTACCTATGTCCGAGCGAGTCTAGGCGTATTAAATATACGTTAAGATCCATGTCGGTCGGATTATCTGTTTGAGGGGACATTTCAGACGAGTTTAGGTATCAGTATTGGGATCACAACAGTGGTGGTTGTGCCTTTACCTTTACCGGTATCAGTAGCCTTGTCCGTGTCCGTATCGGCTTTTAGCATGTCAAAAACTTCCCCCACTTATACCTAATACAAGTTACACCCAGCACCACCCGGCCTTTCTCTTTTACCGATGAAACAAGCTACAAAATCTTCTATCTGGTATCTGCTTTTTTCAAAGCAGAAACACACTGTAATTTTTATTCCTAATTCCATGCTTAATAACATATTTTTTTATTTTGTCAAAACAAAAGTCAATTTTGTGGAATGAAATTTGGCCGAACGAGGTAAATTAGAATGTGTTATTATGGTGTGATACTTTGCTTGTTTTTTTGCTCTCCGTTGTTTTTATAGGTGGAGATAGGCTTGTTTGAAATTACCTTATCTTTAAAAAAAATCTGAATCTATATGTAATATAAGATAAGATTAGACCCTATGTGTATTTAGAAATTGTTTGTAAGGAATTTAGGTTACATATTCATTATGCACTGTGTGGCATTGAGTATGGTATGATGGCCATACATAAAACGGTGGCGAGTTTATTTTTTTTCTGCAAACATTATGGAACTTGATGGTGGACTGTCATTGGTGTTGTTGTAGCTGTAGATAATAGTGCTATCAGAGACAGAGTTACAACTCTTGAATTAGAAGAGTGATAGAGAAATTCAGAGTACAAAACGTCCTCCAAAGAAGGAACGAGCGAACGAGCCCACGAAGAGCGTCAACGTACAATGTATAAGATATCAGTTGAGTTATTCAGGAGTACTTGTACTTTCTCTCTCTCTCTCTCTCTCTCTTGGATTTTTATTGCCCCCTTTAAGCATCCAACCAACCTTAAGTCCGGGAGCAAATATAGTACCTACCAAAAATAAAGCACCTAACCTACATACATAAATATCACTTGTACAGAGATAGCCTAATATAGGATTTGTTTGTCAATATTGTAAGCAGCGTGTTCAGTAGTGAGCTATAGGCTACGCTATATACTTATATCATTATGTCTATATACATATAACCATGTAAACATATCCCCACCGATCCTGTCTGCTCCCGAACGAACTCTGTCGCTGTCTATCTCTAGTGCTCCTCTCACACATTTTACGAGGAGAGGGAGAGCTCGACGAGATACAGGGAGAAATGAAGCCTGTGAGGAGTGAAAACCTCGAAAAGAAATTCCTTCTCCCATATTTCTTTGAAGTCAAACAATTGAGGCAGCAACTTTCACAAATATAAACGTACACTTTAATCTTCTCAATGACTCATATGTATAAATCTTATCCAAATATCAAACATTCAAGTCAGACAGATATAACTTCCGACACTCACACACACACCACGTCCCGAAACCAATGCCCAAAACCAAAGCCAAAACTTTCTCTTTTTCTCTCACACAGAGAGAAAAAAAATATAACTAAATTCTACAGAGATACTCATCTGACAATAGTACTCTGGCAATGTGTCCATATCATAATATATATGTAATGATACTATATGACTATTTATATAATCCAGATATATGTGGTTATAATTTTGTCAGTATATAAGCTATACACATATATGCACGTACCGTCCCTGTCTTATCGTTCGTTAGGGTACGGCCGGCGCGCGTACACGTAAGTCACTAGTCACAAGGCCCATTACATTATCATTTCTTTCATTCTTCTTTAACACAGAGAATCATACATACCTATGTAGAATGTAGGTTACTAAGATACATAGGGGTAGTGTATGGCAGTATAGCTCTTATATACAGAGTGTATAAGGCCACATGATGTTATTGGTTTGCCTACAAACACACTTTGTATTTTTATATGGTTATATAGTGAGGTTCAAAAAATCAGATTCGGATAATGATAATGCTTATGCTCGTTCTTTCTTTTTTGCTTTATTTACTTCTTTTTTTTAACCTACTCCATATTCTATATCTATATCCATTGTAAGTAGACGCTTATCCAGCTCACGTTCGCTTTCCTCTTGTATTTTTGTAGTAGGTGTTTGTTTTTGTACGTTGAAGAAGAGGGACGGCCATGACAAAGCCAAACCGGTTCCGGTGCGAGAAAGGCTTTGAGAGCTTTATAGTTACTGTATTGTACGGCGTACGGGGATGTGGTGTGACGTACTAGTCACACCACATGTATATTGTGAGTTGTAGAGTAGTTGAGACAGTACCTATGTATATTATGCCCACTTATAAATCCAGCCCTTCTTCTATATGTGCATGCAACAGAGCCCACAATTCCCCAGGATTCAACTCTCGACTTAAACAGGGAGCACACAGTCTTCATTCTACTCACAGTAGAGAATCTGTCTATGGGCTTTGCTCTTATGGGTTTTGGGTGTATTTATCTGTTGAGACGAGTGAGTGGATTGCGATTCTGATTCTGATTCTGAGATTAAGACTTCATTATCATGATATCGTGGCCGTGGTCCTCACTAAGTCTCATGATGATGCATTGCTCTCCGCTCCTCTATCATCTGCATTTGTAAGGAACATGCGACCACTTGAGCGGTTTCCTATATATGTGTTTACGCTTGGATTGATTCATTTCAAATTCGACGACGGTTTTAAGAACAAACCATACTGTGACTGTACATACATAGTGAAGAGCGTAAACTCTTGCAATTGAAATACTAATATTTAGGGCATGAAATGATACACAGTGTGTACATAGGAAAATTATGTCAAATTAAAATGTAATGCAGGAAAAGACAAAGGACAAACAAATATGGAGATGCAGCAAATCCTTTGATCCGTATAGTGATCTAGTATTCTGAATTCTCACATAATATATTTTAAGCTGCGTACACAATTTTAATTGCAAAATAAGACTACAATATACATATACGGGTTGTTCTTACCAAAAAGTTTGAATAAAAAAATATCATAGTTTACATGTATTTATTGAGCGTTACGTATTTTAGCAAATACATACTGTCAGAGTAAAGTTGAAGTGGAGTTTATGTATAATGAGTATACGCAGGGCCGGATAATGCGACCAGCGCAGGCAGCCCCCGCTGCTTGAATTTTCAAATAATATGTGAATGGAACATTTTGGAGTTTTCAAAAATTTGTAAAAAGAATATTTTGACTTTTCAAAAACATGCAAATACAAATTTTTGTAAATTTCAAAAACATGCAAATAAATCATTTACACTTTTCTCAAAACATGTAAATACAACATTTTGCACGTTTCTAAATCAAGTAAAAAGAACATTTTCAACATTTCTAAAACATTTATATACAACATTTTGCTTTACCAAAGAAAACCATCAAAATAATCAAAATGGTGGTTTTTTTATGGAAAATGGAAACAAATTGCTGCCTAATAGTAATTCCTTCGTCCGGACCTGAGTATACACATTTTATATAAGAATATATAAGTATTAAAATTCATAAAACTGGGAATAGGGAAAATACATCAGTGCTACTTATGGCGAGGTAGGAAAAGTAGATTGAAATCGAGAGAAAGATTTCTCTGACAGTCAACCTGACCACTTGTGCAGAAGAGGACGACATTTTTTTTTACTGAACTTAAGAAAGTAGGTAAGGTACTATGAATAATACAAAAGGATGTATTTAGTTTGTATCTGTCACAGTGAGAAGAAGCTCACACCAAGGATTTTGTGATTGAGTTGTCCTTGTTGTTGTAGTAGTTGTTGTTGATTTCAATTTCGATTTCCCTTTGACAGTGTATACACTAACGTAAGCTAAAAATACAATGAGTTAGAAATAGAGAGATACGCATGCATCTCTGTTGTTGAATTTCTATTATTTTCTGTCATGTCCTCTCCATTGAGTTGTGGGATATCGAGCGAGAGAAATCTTGATTATTTTGATTTGAATCTATTTTATTACCTTTAAACGTAACAAATGAACATACACTGAACAATGCGCTTGAGTGCCCCATGCTAATACGTACGTACACCTAGTAACTGTTAAGCAATGCTTCCTCCCTAAATGGGTATTGGTACACGTATTGGCACTTGACAACTTTCACTCACTGTCCTCTCAATAGTTACTACTCGAAGTATCCCACTTCCCGCTCCCTCCATTGAATAATTATAAATTCCTTGAGACAGTTATCGTCTGAGTCTCTCAGCGGGCTGAGATGAGGAGAAAGTAGAATTCGACTGGGGACACATGGAGGGGGGTGGGAAAATGAAAATCAAAGATAGGCACGTGTACATTCTTGAGCCTTGACTAGACCCTTTGAAACATAATATGATATTCTTACGAATCTTCACGTCCCAAAGAAATCAAATCACTTCAGTCTTTACACTTTTCCACTCTGCCCGTAGACTTTCAATATCGTAATGCCTCTCAACGTCCCAGCTGAGACAATGATAATAGTCATATCTGTATGTTTCCTCTGTCTCTCTCACTCTCAATGGCCCCTATACATAGGTAGGTACTATATTTATACAGGTGATATCTATAGTCTATGTGCATATGAGCATGATATACGTGAAGAAAGTTCACTGTTCACATTTCAGAACATTGATACTCGAGCCAAGCACTCTCTGTTTCTTTCCATGGCGTGAGGCTCTCTGCTGTGATGTATGTAAGCCTCCCCGTGAATATAACTACAGCTTTCTCCTCTCCGTTTTTTCTATATAGAAACATTTTTTTTTTTACATTTTACCAATTTGAAAATAGTCGAATTCGCGAATGTTGAAGTCAAAGTCAATGCCGACGCCGTTGTGGAAGTTGAATGTTGAATCGAAGGAAAAGAGCGAAAACGAATACGAATTCAAATAGAATACAATTGTATTTTATAAGGGAAAATATCCACATCTACTTATAAGGCATACCCAGTTATGCATAGAGAAAATTTCATACACAAAAGCTGTAACAGCATAATGCTTTTTTGCTTTCTTTCTTTCCCTTGTGCTTTTACTTTCACTCATGCTTATGCTCTGTCCTATCCCTTTAGTGACGTCTACTCCACTATGTACATTTTCTTCTTCGTTTTCGTGTATATGCAACCGTCTACATTTTTTTACTCGAGACTTCTAACGCTGGAAGACTTTTAAGGAGCTCCTCCAAGTGAAAAAGTAAGTTGAAATTCGTCTTCTCTCTCTCCTTTTGCTGATAACATTAAGGTTATGTTTCACAAGTTTTTGGATGGGACCTGAGGCACTAGTACAATCTATATGTAGATAGAGTACTGCATGGTAAAATGAGAATGGAGAAGCTAGGGCAATGGTAGTAGAAGTAGTTGTGATAGTAGTACACACACCAAGGTATTTGTATTTTATACCGTATAGTATAGGTACTGTTCAAAAGTGCTATAGGCTATGAGCATACCTGGAGGTATATACCTGTACACCTTGCTAATCTTTACACTTTATATTTCTTTATACTACTGGGGGGGAGTGTACACGTACAAAAGAAAGTGCTTTGTGTGATACATTAGTTGTAAATAAATAGATAGCTACCCACCCGCTCGAGTTTAATTTTTCAATCCATACGTACCTACAGGCTTTTGGATCTAGAAATTACGGGCTACAGGCTACAGGCTTGCGACGAATCTTTGTTTTTTCCCTATACTTTCTCTTCTGCTCCTTTTTATTAAAAGCTCAACGAGCAACTTCCTCCCATAATATTGTGCTGCACAAAAGTAATGATTTTTCCTATGGTGGATTTTTCTTTCGGCAGGTAGATATGTAGGAAGGTGAGGTACAAAGTATGTTTGTCATTGTATATAATGCTACACAGTACTACTCCCTACTCCTGCTGCTTGGATCTGAATTGGCATGGAGAGTCGGTCGGGAGTGGGTCTTCTGGAGTCTATCTACAAGGCATTCGAATTCCAAATCGAAATCAAAATCGGATTCGATGCAGTGGTGCTTTCTCTTTCAATTTCTCTTCTTCTCCTCCTTTTTACGATAATTCCAGGAACAAGAGGAAGAAATCCAAGAATTGAGAGTCTCAAGACTCAAGTCTCAAGACCAGAATAAAAAAAATCAAATCAAAGTTTTGCTTTCTCCTTGTAGTTGTAGTACATTGTAGAGTGAATGTAAAAGTTTTTAAGGGATTACTCATATTTATCCTTTTTCCATAGCATTTCCTTAATGCTTTCGTTTCTGCTCCCATGCTCATTTTTGTACAGATGAATACTGAGCGATTAAATTCAATTTCAGTATTACGAATATTCTGACTTCCAACTCCAACTATTAATTTGGAATTAGATTATTATTATTACTATGAGAAATTTACTTTCCTAAGTCCAAATGACGGAAGTCGAAGAAATCAAGTCGTATAAAGTTTGGAGTTTAATTTTGTATCCTTGAATATATGTAGAATGTAGAGGGATTTTATATCTGATCTAATGGTTGGTGGAAAGCAAACAAGCTATGTACCGTTGATGCTTTACAGAGTATAGTAGCCATTCCACGTAAGTTATTCTAATGATACTCTTAACTTTAACGCATGGAATGGGTAAACTTTAACTGTGCTATATTTTCATTTGTAGTCTCGTCTGGAGGCATATAATAATTTACCGTATTTCCTACAATAGTACGCTGGTTTGAGAAGTAGGAATTAAAATAGTACACTGATCTATTTAACACATTATTATATAGCGGCACACATGGGCCTGTAATAGTAAAAGGGTTTTGGCCGTCAGAATTTAAATTGTGCATGCAACGTAGTGGAACAGGAAATATCCAATAATTGCAGATTAAGTTGAAGGAGATTTTGTTGTATTTGCATAATTGCATAGGAAAAAGGAACAAATCACAGTTGAAATTACCATTACGATTGAATTAGATAAAACACATGTGTGTGAAATGTGTGAAAGTACGTAGTGATAATACATATGTATATGCACTTCTGTGTATGTAGCTCTTAGCACGAATGGTCTATACGGCATTCGGTAGGGACTATAGCATTATTAATGAAGCAAAATATACTGCATTCATTTCATGCAATAATAATTTGCAATTTGTTTTACAAATTTTTAGAAGTTTACCATCTTTCCTTTTAAAGCAAAGAGATTAAAATAATTATCTTTTTTTCTTTTGCGTTTAAAACTTTTATTTCATTAAATTTTCGTAGATTTAAAAAAAATGTCGAAATTATTATAAATTAATTTCTAAGGGGTTATTAGGTATTTCGAATCAAATTAAATTCATTTTAAAATTTTCACGAGTAAATAATTCACTTAAACATTGAGCTGCTGGCGAGGGACACTTGTTAAAATTTCATGTAAAAGAAGCAACATTTAAAAAAACGAAAGACCGTATCACTTGATAGGTTAACAAGTGTTCCTCCCTATCACAATTTACAGAGTTTATTGTAATAAGCCTAATAGTTATTTACATAAACGATTGAATACTAAATTAACAAAAATAGAGATAAAAATCAAGATACACTATTTTACTCCTTACACCTCGCTGCCTTATTTACCCTTCCGAATCCCATCTACAAAGAAAGAGAGAGAGAGAGCATTTAATGTTTATGTTTTTATGTAAAATTGATAAACCTTGAGTTAATTTAGTGCTCACGGATGAGCAGTGGAGCTGAATAAGAGGAGAGTTTATAGGGTGAGTCGCTTCCATTCCTCTCATCTCCGAGTGTGTACGACAAGATGTGAGAAAGATGAAGAGGGTGAACATATGGTAATTTGAGAACAAGACTCTCTCTCTCTCTCTCTCTCTCTCTCTCTCTTAGAGTTTCAGACAGAATCAGAATCAGACTTGGAATCAGCATCAAAATTGAGATTATACACTCTTGAGATGCTAAACTCGAGAATTTAGGAGAATAGGACGGCCATCATTTGAGATTTTTAGTGTGAGTTTGAGAGTACTCACTCAACAGAGCCGAGGGAACATTATATAGGCATGCACCATACATATTTTAGTACAGGCACGGCCAGAGATGCACAGCAAGGCTGGGCACGGCCATGAGTATTGCTGGAACGGTACCGGTACCGGCACTGGCTCTGGCTTTGGATGGAGATAGAAGTGGAATATCAAAAACACATGCTAGGCAGAGAGAAAGATAAAGACTTGGAAAAAGTACGAGAAGGAAAATGAAAAATGACTACCCACTCATCTACAGTAGATTTGTATTTGTCTGCCGCTCTCTGTACTCCCTGTATAAGTAAATGAGATGGCTCACTAACTGCATGTCCATGCCATATCATTTCAATCTCCATCACCATCCCTATTTCCAGTGGGACGGTACGGTAGTAGAGAGTCACGATATATAGACGGTTCACCATGTTGTCTGAGTCTGACTAGTGAGTTTGTATGGCATGACATGATATGATATGAGCATAAGTATGGGCATGGGCTAAGATGCAACTCCGACTCCGAAAAAAGGAAAAAAAACAAAAATAATTTGTATGGTAAATATAAAGTAAAAGCAAAAGGGGGAGTGGGGGGGGGGAGAGAGAATTGAATGGAAAGTACAGTAGACCGACCGTGTAAACCATAGTGGAGTAATTCTAAAAGTATAAACCCCTACGCAAAAAAAAATGGATCTCACAATCAGCTCAGCGAAAAACTAAGGATGATCGAAGTACACATAGAAACTAATACTAGAATAATTTCACTCCTGATCAGGATGAGTCTCTTCACTATCTGCTATCTTTGAGTTTCCTACAGTCTACAGACATTTGAAGTGTAGCATTATAATACTGATACATTGTATGATTATGTACTGATAAAATGGTAGTATGTAGTTCTGACCAAGAAAGCGAACATTATGGCTTAAGGGCAGTCCATATACTAGAGCTAAAAACTCAACATGTTTTATTTTAAGTCCTCTCCTCGTCCATCGAAACTAATAAAGCAGCTTCTATGAGTAGACTCGCGGATACTATACTCGTCTTTAATACAGTTTTAGGACTTAAGACAGAATGCTCTAAGCTGTGGATTTTACTTAAGACACAATGCAATATTTTTTTTTCAACAATCATATAATATATCGTATATCGTCTGTGAAGAACCAAAATGACCCATATCCATTTTTAGCTAAAAAAAATATCAACTTTCTACAAAAATATTCAAATATGTCTTGCAACCATTTAAATAGAACAGTTTGCCCTTTTCAAAAACATGGAATTAGAATATTTTGCACCTTTTCAAAAACATAGAATTAGAATATTTTGCACCTTTTCAAAAACATAGAATTAGAATATTTTGCACCTTTTCAAAAACATGGAATTAGAATATTTTGCACCTTTTCAAAAACATGGAATTAGAACATTTTGCACCTTTTCAAAAACATGTAAATAAGACATTTGACATTGTTGAAAAACATGAAATTAGAATATTTTGCACCTTTTCAAAAACATGTAGGTAAATAGGAAACTTTACATTGTTGAAACACACGAAAATAGAACATTTTACGTTTTTTTAAAATTCCTAATTAACATTTTAAGCATGTTTCTCATTTTGTTTTTATGATACTCATTTTGATTCTAGTCTAAATTGGATATGGGTCATTTTTTTTCTTCACAGACGATCATATATTAGCATCCCTATGATATATATATATATGTAATTGTAGGTTAAAGATAAATAGGAACGAAAAGCTCATCCAGATCTCGTAGGTAAGGGCAATGAATTTACATTTTATTTACAACTATATGTGTCTGCCATATACTGTGTGTACGTGTAGAATTATGTAATGTTTTTGATGGTTGGTAGTGATGGCCCTAGTAGTAATAGAAGTAATATAGTAGTTGTTGTAGTAGTGGTTGTTGGTTGTTGGTAGTTATGGCTGGGATTGGCTTTGGCTTTGGTGTTGGTGTGAGTGTTGGAGAAAGCATAGGGCCAGTGCTCATGACCATTACTGTGAATCAATGGGCGCTGTAAAGTTGGATGATGAGTCAAATAAATGCAATGTAGTCAGCAGTCAAGGTTGTTTTTCCACCATGCACTTTCCCCCCTCCTCGCTCACCGCTCCTCTCATATCCTCCTCATATACTTTGTTTTTGTATTTTCTGCCGGGGTCACGCTTCACGTCCACTTCGTCTACTATTTTGTACAGTTCCATAGTTGTACATTTAGCAGGAGGAGGTAGGTACTTCATGTGCATGGACATAAAGAGAGAGAGAGAGAGAGAAGAGCGGCCCCGGCCTCATGTTTCGCTCACTGACTTTCCAACTCCAACTTGGAACATGGACCGTTGTTTGGATTTGGATTTGGAAGGAAAAGGAAACGAATCGAGTTTTCTGCACTGGCAAACTCTCTCACTCACACAACCACGACAACTACAACGACAACGACAACCATCAGCTCTCAGCTTGAGAGACAATGAGAGAGAAAATCATCCAGGCCAAAACGAAAACCAAAATCAGAGCTAAAACTAAAACCCAAACCCAAATCCAAACGAGCGAACGAACGAATGAACGGATGGATGGGTGAGGAAGACAAGAGTAGTTAGTAGTTCTGTTGTTCATGAGCGTTATTTAGCTTTACGGACATTAGTATGTTTATGTATGTACCTATCTGTATATGTATGACTGGAGGAGAGATAATACTCAAGCTCAAAACAAAACGAACACATCAAGAAGCAACTACTCACATGAGTACTCCTACAACTACCACCAGAACCAGAAAGAGCCCAGACCGACATAATAGATGTACCTACCAATAATGTGGGATCTGCTGCCATCAGTAGCTCTGCTACATGCTCTCAATTTTGTTTAAAAGTCACAACTTTGACCATCCATTTTTGCCCTTAAGTGCAGATGCTGATACAGATACAGCTGTATGGATCCCAATGCATAATTTTTTGCAGATGCTTCGGATGCCACGGCTTTGACTAAACGTGTTCCATCTACCTGTCTACCATTTGAATATACAAACTTTTTTAAAACCCTTGTGGGTAATTTATTTAGAATTTAAACTATTCTTAAAATCTATATTTACGAGTTAAAATGAAAACATTTTAAAATGTTGCTTTTATTTGCTACGACAGTTCATCAGAAATATTTACAATATTTTGTTTTTTGCTTGTAAGATTTTTGAAATACCTACTCAATGCAATGGGCATGTGAACTTTTACTTTTACGGTATATACCCTATTTGATTTTGAAGTTTGTAAAGTTGACTGTAAGTCCATCTAATCGTAAGTTGTAGATAGCACAGTTTGCACCTCCAAAATTTGCTTCATTAATCTACCATGAGTATCTGTATTCTTGACTAATGTAAACATAGCTATAACCTCAAGTTCAGGTATTTGTATCTATTCCAGCCAGGTTAGTTGTGCTCTTGCTGTCAATGAAGAGTCTCCATAAGTTGAAAGCATGCAGTGGGAAAATGGAGCGAGTTATAAACCAAACCAAACCACCACGAAGTATTTCCCTGTAGTAAAGAAAGTCCAAGTAAAAGCACCATTACCGGTTACCAGTACCAGTACCAGACCCATACTATACCCATACCTCCACACATAAAATAGTGAATCCGAAGCCTATAGTAATTTAAGAAATATACCAACACCAAAACTACAGTGCACGCATAGAGTTACAAATTTAGTAGTAGACTTTTATAGGAATAGGGGAAAGGTATGGTCTGGCTGGATGGATGGATGTATCTATACGGAATAGAGTGAATAATATAGAATGACTTATGTACTCCCGATGTAATTGAGCAGCCGTGGTTTCCTTTGCTCTCCAATTTATCTTTGTCTAATTGCCTTCTCCTCTCTTGATAGAACTACAATTACTACTAATACTATTATGCGGCAATTCTTCCCAAAACTCCTGCCTCACCGTCTCCGTCCCCGTCTCTCCCCCTGTATCACTTTCTATCTATCTGTTCTCTGTTTCTATGTATATTTTACTGCTCCTACGCTACCGTATTTTTCTCTCATCCACGGCGCTCCCCTTCATTTTTACCTTTTGGCTAATAATTGACTAGATTTTTTTTGTTCTTTGGAGGATTACAGGCACAAGGTGAGGCGGTGAAGTATAAAGGTGGACGGAGACATGTAAATTGTAAATGAAAACGCAGGGCGGTCAACGTCACCAGTACCAGCTCAGCTTTTAATACTACTGTGTGTAGTTCTTACACCGAAATCCTAAATCCTCCAAATATTTGAAAACTATTTTTTTTAAATATCTCTATGTTTAATCTGGGATTCTTTAATTTGTTATGCTCACATGGGATCATACAATAACAATAGTAATAATATTAGGAATAATTATTATTCTACAAGATTTTATATTCAGATTCCAGATTATTAACCTTCCACAAGCTGAATAAAATCCACAGCTGCTGTGAGTATTATTCTATCTGTGTTATTTAAACGTGTAGGTTTAGATACGTATGACGTAAATGACTCTATGCCTGTAGAGTTTTGGAATCGTCGAGAATGTTGATCGTTGGCCGTTGGTTGTTGGCAACAGTCGTTTTTTATGATATTATATTATATGGAACATATGCATTTTTCACACCTCTTAAATTATTGGTGAGAATAACTACTCAACCACTCACACTCACTGCCACCGCCAGTAGTACTAATCGTAAATACCACAATGCTCGTTTCTATGTATTATTCTTGTATGAATTAGCTAGGCACTAGAATAATGATTACTCATATGTAGCTTCCATTGAGTTTCTCAGATTTTTTATTCCAACCATGGCCATGGATTTAACTTGAATGCAAAATTATTTTTTTTAAACGCTCTTTGCAGTTGTAATATTTTATGTGATGCTAGTGCAGCATAGGTTAGGATATAAAATTTGATAGAAAATGTTCCAAGAGAAAACAATAGCCCTGCCATCCGTTTTTGTATTTAGATTCATTGCTTTCACAATAAAAAAAACGATAATTTTTTGGGCTTTATTGGTTGTAAAAAAATATAGAAAAAGAATAGGAGAGAAGAATAGAGAAATGTTCTAATTTTTTTATATTTGTCGATGTTTGTCTGTCTGACTGACTGGGTAAAAGTTGCTATTGGCCTGGATACTGGATACTGGGTGAATTGAGTATTATCAATACTACTATCAGGAGAGTCGAGTGAAGGATGTACATGATAGTGTATGTACTAAAGAGTAAGTTTGAGAAACTATTGAACTTTGTAAGTTTGTGTGTCGTCTACTAATGTAGAGTGTAAGAATAGAAAGAAATGAAAGTAGAAGAAGGTATGAAGCTTCACTGACGACGGTCGCTTTTCTTTTTTTCCCATACTTTCCCTTCACTTTTGGTTTGGTTTCGTAGTTTCGTTTGGCATCGACATTGGCTCCGGCTCCGGCTCCGGCACCGGCTCCAGCTCCAGCTTTAGCTGGTACTGGTGAGTGGTAGTGGTAGCCGAAGCCGAAGCGGTAAGTGATATTTTGTTTTGATATCCAATGGCATGGCGCCACCGTCATAGAATAGGAAGGTAGGTAGGTAGGTAGGTAGGTAGTCTCATAGCTATTATATTATTATACTCGGAATTTGGATGAACTCACATGAAAGAACACATTATGAGAGTAATCAGATGAGGTGAATGTTCCAACTATTGCTACAATTCAAGTTATTTTTTTTATCACAATAAAGTTTTGCCCTTTCTTTAGCTTTGGCTACAACTTAGGATCCCAGTCAGACATGAGTATATACTGAACATATTTATAATCACAGTCAGGATCATAATAAAATTTCTGTCGTAAAAAAAAATAACACTCAACTTTGATCATAATTCAAAAAGTTACAACCTTTAAAAAATTTACAAATTAATTGGCTTGTAAAAAAAGGGAGAAAAATAAGAAAAATTGGACCCGTAAAAAAACAAGTCTGTAAATAAGTCAACGGCTGTAACTGCAATATTTGTAAATTTCGGAAACTTATTAAACTGTTTAATTTATAACTTGAAATGCCTAAATAAATTGCTCAGTGCTTAGCCATGCAAATAGTGAACATATTTTTATTACTATTAGAAATTTAAAATAATTTTTTTATTGATTTTATTCTATAATTAAATGGATGCTAAAAATATATACTTATATTCAGACTGAGATTACTCATAGGTATATGCTTCAGTTGCACTGGAGAGATTGAATTCTTTTTAAGAAATTGGAGAAAGCTATATAATAAAAGCATTAATTTTTATAAATACAGGCTGCATATAATAACAATGACCTATAAAATCATATGTAGGTTACAACCAAATCTGATAATAATAAAAAAAAAATATATAAAAGGGAAAGCTAAACAAAGTTATAGAAAGAGAAAGCATACCGCGATAGTAATCCGTTTCTTAATAAAGTTGACTACTGGATCGAAGAAGAAAAGTCACAATGTAGTAGACATTCACTACTTGAACTGCTGAAGCAAGATTATTTGTAGTACTATTATTACTCCTATTAGTTTTAAATTGAGGACTGGAACAAGCACCTGACATACTGACGATGATAATAATAACTCACACTATTTGTATTTGCATTAAATTATTTCTTCAATTATTATTCATATTTTTGTAAATATGCTCATCAGCACACAAAAAAAATCTAAAAAGGAAAGTTGCCAACTGCGCTTATTAAGTAAGAGCTAATCGTTTAATCATTACACGGTAGACTAGGACTAGAATACTATGGCTATTTCTCTCTCTCTATCTCTGTGTGTGTGTGTTTAGATGAACACTTGGTGTTCCTAGCTGTGTAATAGTAAGTAAGAATTTAGAGAGAAAGTACTACTAGATTGACTAGAGCTATATATCTATGTAGTGGCTATATAGTGACTATTATTACAACAACAAGTTAAGTTATGATGATGACTAATCTAGCTTTCTATCTCCTCACTATCTATCTATCTCCCTCTCTCACAAATACACAGAGAAGAGTTATCTTGTCTATTATTATTGTTGTTCTGCTCTGCCTCGTGCCTCAACTGAACCCTACAGGAGTAAGTGGGTCATTCTAAAATACCTAATACGATCAATGTTGTACTTTCTACTTTCCCCTATGTCTATTCCTATTCCTATCTCTATTTCTATCCTTTCCCACCCTATCTAAATTTTATTCTTCTTCTTTTTTTATCACCTCCCGAATTTGATGATTAATTCACTCAAGCTTTTGATTTGGATTTTGTTTCCCTTGTTCTTTCTTCACTTTTCCTTTTCCACCGTCTGATACGCTTTAGTTTAGATTTCACGCTTTACAATCCTGATGATATGCGTAGACATGAAGACTGTTGAGTGTAGAGGAGAGTGTCGGTCAGTATTTGTGGTTGTGTGTGTGTGTGAGTACGTTATATACGTATGTCTGTGTGATAGAAAGGTGAATAGCGAACAGCACACACAGTAAACAAGAAGAGTGTACGGAGATGAAGATGAAATTGTTGAATTTGAAGTGGAAGTGACGTGGACAGAGAAATAATAACGACAACAATGATTATATAACTACTTGAAGAGAGACGAGACGGGAAATTTTCTTTCTCTTTCCCTGGACTCGGTTGCCTTCACCTTCGTTTTCGTTTTTTGATTTTTTTGTCTTGGCTTTGGACGTAGTCGTAGTCGTAGTCTTCGTTCACTTCCCCCCACGAAACAACATTTCCGCACCCTTCCCTATCTATCTGCCTTGAGAGTCTCTTGGTGAGTAGCTGTACTACTGTACTAGATACTAGAAACAAGAAGTATTCGTTCGAGTTTTGAGTTTAAGCTGATAGTTGGTAGTCGGGACTGGAGTTGGATGGGATTGGTGTGGGTATGAGAAGGCTGGCACTGGTACTGGCACTGGCACTGGCTCTGGTACTGGCACTCGTGCTGGTAGCTGGTGGCTGGCTTGGCTTGTTGGAACGAGAAAGAAGTTCCAAGTGTGAGTAAATATGAGTATGTGAAATAGAGACGGGAGAGAGTGAGAGAGAGAGAGAGAGGGAAATACAGAAGTAGAAGTAGAGAGAAAGCAACGTAGGGATCGTCGTCGTTTTTCGCTTTCCTTTTTGCTTCTCGTCTAGCAAGTCTCGTCTAGCCTAGGCCTTTAGGTTGTAGCCAATCTTCCTCCTTCCCTTCTCGTCCTCCTGCCGTGATGCCTTTTAGAATTGCTTTTGGAATTTGGCAATCCCGTCCTGCTCTTTCCTTCTTTCTTTCTTCTTTGCCCCTTCTTGCACTAGAACGGGAGCGAGTACGAATCTACGTGTACGAAAATTTTCAGAGCAGAGTAAGGGAGCTCATAGCAAGGATTATTGTAGCTCACATTATAAGGCTTGGATGGTATATAGGGGTTGGGGAGAGTGTGGATATGGGTCTAGAGGTATATTGGGCAGTAGTGCTGATAGGTCGTGGAGCTGGAGCCGCTCCGGAATATATGTGCGTGTGCATATGTATATAGTATAATTATATGAAGTGAAAGTTAGTGTGGCCTGTATGTTGTGGGACTATGTACACTGGGGTAGGAGAGTCATAGAGGGGGCTATATATCTTGGTACAACGACAACGACGTCCTTGCAATGATATCCTCCCATCCCTTTTCCTTCCCCTCTCTCTCTCTCTATTTCTCGAGCCTTTTCGTCATCATATCATCCTCCTCGCTCATGTACAGTGTACAATGGTCTATGCGGCATGGAGAGCCAAGTCGTCGTTCGTCGTCGTCCTCGTCCGTCCGGCCGTCTCGGGTCTGCGCAAAATTTAGGTCAATTTTGCGCCGCTCAATATCGTGTTCACGTAGAAAGAAATCGATTCTTCTCTCTCCCTCTTCACACTCGGCTCGTCTCTGGCAGCCTTTCTCCTCGCATCTCCTCGCTCTCTCTTCTTTCAACTCTTTCCTCAACTTCTTCACTGGCTGGCTCTCACCCCTCCTAGACCTCCTCCACGTATACTACGGGACGGGTACGATACGAGGAGAAAACCAACACTAACTATATGGCACAAGCATGATTTTAGACTCAGTATAGTGCATGTAACATATAAGCTTAGGCAGTCGGGCTGAGCTGCTTGAGTATGCATTGCCAGTGGCTTCACTTGGCTTGGCACACTCATATCGGTATTTTCGTCCCGCAAACCTACATCCATTCCCGCATGCTTCGCTTCCCATCCATTCCCTGTGCTTCCTTCCCATGCTCCCTCGCTCCTGCTCCCAAATGTACGGCCACACATCGTTGAACTTCACAAGAAGAAGACCAGACTCGAGACTTGAGACTCTCTCAAGCGCTGGTATTTCATTCTGGAGAAAGGGAAGGAATAGGAAAGTCGTTCTTGTTTCGTTTTTTTTCTTTCGGTTCGGATCCCTTCTCTCCGTTCGCCGATCTGCCGAGTGCAAAGGGACTGTTCATGTACAGAAGCACCAGTACCCTACTCAACTCACAATCACACGCTCCTCCACATTTCCCTACTTACACAGTCGTAGTAGAAAGTTGAAGTAGAGGCAGGAGCTGAGAACTGCTACTGAGAAGTGACGTGAACACATGACGTATGTAGAAAGTAGACTTTCCCTGGGTTGTTTGCTCCATCAAACGATGAGACTCATGGACTGTGACTCCAGTGCACTTTCTCTCATTTTCAAATTCAGAATGAAATTCCTAGAGTTCACCACGTACGCTCCTTGTAACCTATAGCTAAATAGTAGTTGTAGTAGTAGTAGTTAGAGAGACATGTATGCATACGTGTGCAGTTGTTACTCAGCAGGTTGTCGTGGCCTCTGGCAAAAATTCTTCATTGTTCGGAGAAATTGCATGGCACGTACATACATACTGTAAGCTAGATGCAAGAGGCAACTTTCACTTGAGCTTGAGCGCACCATCTATCGCTGGAGTAACTAAACTGTCCTATTTTGCTACAGGTACTTTCACTGTGACTGTTACACTGGTTGTGAATTTTATTTGGTGGTTCAACTCTCACTGGGAAGGTGGCTCGGGGAGAGTGAGAGTGGAAATGGTTTTGCTTTCTTTCGAATTGCAATTGCAACATTGCTTGCAACATTAGATTTGATTTACGTTTGTAAGGAATATTCAAAGAAGGTTGGTTTTGCCGACAGCAAAGTTCTTATACTAATAATAATATTATTTTCTTATACTACAGGTGAAAGCAAGGAAAGCAGCTAAAAAGCAATACCATAACTAAAGTTTTGAGTTTGAATAAGGTTTTTATTTGTGCCCTCCTTGAAGAATGTCATCCCAAAGTGACAAATATTTTTTAATTTTTAGATTTATTATATAAAATTATATAATTCAACATTTTTTTATGTGCACGCATATTGTGCATGCCAATGGCTACACATGATTTTATGGAACTCGTGGGAGAAAAACTAAAAATATACTTTTGTATTCTACATTAATGTTATAGCGCACTTACGTGTGTCGTGTAGATGCACATATATAACCACTTTTGGTTGACTAGTTCTCAAGCCTTTTCCATTTCTATTGGATTTCTGCCAGACGAAGCCGAAAGGAACCTCAAAAGTTACTCTCCACTCACACGACAGAGTCTGGTAGAAACGCGTTAAGTTCAGACTTGAAACCCACGGCCCACGTGGAGAGAACCATTATCATAACATCAAATTCAAGTAAAACTATTCATGACTATATCTGACGATGAGTAAAGTATAGCAACGTATAGAAATATACTAGTCTATATAAGTATATGACTATAAGTAGTTTTATGTTTAAGTAGGATAGTTGTATAGGTCATAGTTGTATTAAAATTCAATCTATTTTATCTATCTAAAACTATAACAAAAAATGAAAACTACTTTATAACTATCATACTTTCATTTTTCCTCGGTTATATATTATATATTATGGACTTGCAGAATTGCTTAGCATGCAAAATTGCTTTCTCAAGTATCTTTTTTTGACACGCACCTTCAAAGAAATTTCATAAGTTGAGTGTATTTAGTATTTTGCAAGTTCCTAAAATCTGCAATAAGTTTGCAATTTTGTTGTGATGCATAATTCTTAAATTTGGCTTGGAAGTTACCCTAAATATTATATTAAAAAGTGTGTATTGTTGCAACTTGCTTAATGTTTTTATTATTTACGAACGTTTTTTGAACTAATTTCAAGACATGGAAATCATTTACGCTTAATTCATTGAAAAATCCACTTTAAATTCCTTTAAAATCAACAAACAATTTCCAAACTACGTTATTTTGGCTGAACAACCTTTGCTTTAAAATTCCCTCTTCAAAAAGGAATTTTTGACCCTCAATGTTTCAAGTGTTTTCTTTGCACTGAGGTGCTTTCATAAATTGGCATTTCCGGCAAAATGCAACTTTAGTGTATTTATTACTTCTTTGGAGTCTTTAGAATGTCCTATATCACAATCTAATATTAAGAGAAAGTAAACATGCAAACCATTCAGAGTCAGACCACTACTATAGTCATGGCCATAACCAGACTTCACGAACAGACTCACAATCAGCCAGACAATGAAACAAGTAGAAATACATTATTCAAAAAAAAATGTATTTTCTGTCTCTTTCTACTTGAACAATTTTCAAACAAATAAAATTAATGAATAAGGACTGGAGGTCAACAGACCTTAAATGTAAATCATTCTTCCCTTTTATCCCCCTATGTGCCTGTGACCATTACAGTATTGAATATTAAGAGCCATTTCGGCACTCGTACAGTTTATTGTATGTTTAACCTATAAGCTACTATATGACTATAATATGACAAGCATATTCTCATATTATGATGTCGATTTCCAGAACCTGAAGAAAGCCGCTGCAATGCTTTGAAACATACACTTCTAATTTCTAATAAAAATTATCTGTTTTTTTGCAGCACAAGACAGGAACGCAAAAACTTTGTTACTGCTTACACTGCAATACTGACATCCTATTAATAAATCCATGTGATAGCGCATAACTATTGAACTATTCGCATAAATTATTAAAATTATATGCTAACACATCTAGGTACATATTTAAGTGATAAATTAAAATAATAGTGAAAGTCAATCAATTATACTGTGATATATCGTCTGTGAAGAGTCATTCTGTCCAAAGTCCAGTGCACGGCTAAAATCATTCTGTCGCAAATCCATTCAATTGTTAGATGTTGTCCAGGTCGCTTCCGCGATGTCCTTTGCATTAGGTGGGAGTGGGATGTTGCTGACTGTGTTGTACTCATGACGTACACTTAGGGGTCGTCCACAAAAGACGTAATCAAAATTTAATTTCTAGAACATTTTTCGCTTTTCAAAAAACATGTAAATCGAACAATTTGGACTTTTCAAACTTTTTGAAAAGTGTAAAATGTTCTATTTATATGTTTTTCAAAAGTGCAAAATGTTCTATTTACGTTTTTCAAAAGTGCAAAATGTTCTATTTACGTTTTTCAAAAGTGCAAAATGTTCTATTTAAATGTTTTTCAAAATTACAAAATGTTCTATTTACATGTTTTTAAAAAGTGCAAAATGTTCTATTTACATGTTTTTCAAAAGTGCAAAATGTTCTGGTAATGGAATGTTTATCACGTCTTTTCTGGACGACCCCTAAGTGTACGTCATGAGTGCAAAACTGTAAGTAACATTACGTCTTTTGTTAATCAGAAGTTCATACGGAAATTGTATTTTGAGATTTTGAAAATGTGCAATTTTCAAATTTTATTTGTTTTTACAGTTTCATTTACAAATGCAATGTAGGTATGTAGTTAAGTTATTGTATTGGTCTTTTTTTTATTTGTTTTTGAGTAGTATGTAATGCATATAAAGCTGCTGGCCCTGTGGGCGGAATGTAACAGCTTAGAATTAATTGAATCTGGCTTCACCACACACAACCACACACACACACACACGTAATCAAGTAGGCAGTAGTAGAATTTACAAGTAAAAATAATAAAGATGAAGAAAGTAGGGAGTCAATGCAGTGGGGTATAAAATGAACTTAACCTCAAGACTTAAGACTCAGGCTCAAGAGTTGACTCACTTGAGATTGAGATGAAATTCAAGTGTGTCTATAAGACTGATGGACTTGTGATTTTAATAAATAAGAGAAAGACATGAATACATGTAGTTTATTTTTGCATATAGTAAAAAAAAGAAGCTGACAGAGAGAAATGTGAAAGACTCTTCCCATCAAATCTGCCTATTCTATTTGAAAACATTGTTTTAGCTTATATTGTAGAACGATGCTGCCATTGCCCTTGACTTGAAGTTTAACATTTAGAGATGGGGAAGTTCAAGTGGTTTGGTTGCTGAATAAGTGGAAACTCTGGGGAAATAACTTGAGCTAATACACTAGAGCAAAAAAACCAAAACTTAAACTAAAATAATTGGAATAACAATGTTATCTTTTTAACATTACGCCTACGTTCCACACTCCTTTCGTGCCTATGACTCTGCATGATTACCATGACCATGACTACGTTTGAGCGGCTAAATAAAAAAAACTGATCTTGCAAAAAAATTCATTTTATTAGTTGTAGTTATGTATCGCTCCATCCTGCCTTATCGTTTGACTTAATTTCATTACAAATATTTTCATTCTGCTCCGCTGGGAGTTCAAACTCCATTTTGATTCAATTTTAAAAAACTACCTAACGATAGGAAAAATAAAAATAAAATACTGTATGCAATCATAATATTCGTATTAGTACACTTTTTCACCAAGCATTTTTCAATCAAAAGCCATTTTTCAATTTCCATGAATCCATCGATTTTCGATTTAATTAGCATTATTAATTTTTTTAAAATGTAACCTTTTCTAGGTTGTTTAAAAATTATAGTTTTACCGTTTGAAGTTACCCCCATAATACAGATATGTATACCATAATGTTACGCATTCTACAGTTCTTACCTCATTCATATAGCTTAAAATTTCTAGTTAATAAAAAGAAGATAATTGGATTCTTTATAATTTCTACATTCCGTAGTGGTATGGATATTTTGCGGTTGAAAAGCATTTCATTTTACCTCTATATGCTATCCAATTATTGCATATGATTTCCGATTAAATACTATACTGATAATCACCTGTTTGTGACGGGCGTGCGCTGCGCTACTGACTCTGCCGTGTGATATGTACTGTTTTTTTTCTGCGCTTTAGTTTTCGCGTAGAGGTATTCACATTAAAATGGCTTTGGTAAGAAAATAGTTCAGATGAAATTGGAATACTGAATACAGTGCCTCAAAGAATATTGTCTGATTGTGCTTGGTGGGTGACTAATTTGTTTTTCGTTTTTTCTTTAAAAAATATACCTTTACGCTAACTTTGTCTATTCACTACAAGTGCATATCGTCGTAGAAGAATCAAAATGACCCATTTCCATTTTTAGCTAAAAACAATATCCACTATCTACAAAAATATTGAAACATGTCTTGAAAACATTTAAAAAGAAAATTTTGCACAAAAATGTGTAAATATGACATTTAACTTTGCTGAAAAACATGAAAATACAGCATTTCACGTTTTTCAAAAACATGTAAATAGAACATTTTACACCTTTTCAAAGACGTGCAATTATAAATTTTTGCATTCAAAAACATGTAAATAGAACATTCTGCACTTTTCAAAAACCCTTAAAATTATATTTAACGTTAGTTTTTCATTTTTTTGTTATGCCATATAGCTCATTTTGATTCCAGCTTAAATTGGATATGGGCCATTTTGGTTCTTCACAGACGATATACTATACATAGGTTAAATATAGAAGCATTTCTAAATAAGATGCAGCTTGTAACGTACGTGAGATCGAGATCCTTATTAATATTTTTCAGTTCAAAATTGAATTAAAATCCTGCAAGTAATTATTATTAATAAAAACTTCTCTACGAAATATTTTAGGTAATTAATTCTGCCGATATAAAGCTTCATACTCGCATTTGCAGAACTATACGCACAATGTCTTCCCAACCCAAACGTCGATATATCATGTACATGCTACGCTTTAGAATGTAGAACAAAAATATTGAAAATTTTATCCGTGCGCTATATTGACTTTTTCAATAAGCGAGATTAATAAAAAAAGCTAGAAAAGTTGTAATTTCTCTTAGCTTACGGTGAAAGATAAGGGAGTCAGACATAGTTTTTAACTCGTAGTTTGGAGATAAAAAGAACTTTTCACATTTAGGGAAAATATGTTGGGTATTATCCAGTGCTTTTCTTGTATTTTTTTACTTTTATTGAATAGATTACATAAGATGGAAAGCGAGAAACATAACCATCTAGGTACATAAAATGCTGAATGATGGGATGGTAAACGAATAATAAGCACGTGAACGAAAACGAAAACCAATAGGCTTGGGCTATGCGGTTTAGACTGTTGAATGGAAACGGTACCGGTACCAGTATAGATTCTGGTTCCTGGTGCTATAGCAGTAGCGCCTTCATACTAGATATTATCTGTACGTCTCATATTTCCGCCTAATGATATCACTCATTTCTTTTACTTTTTTTGAACAGAGCAGAAAATACTCATCAAACAATATGAAATGCTACTTCGTGATCGTATGCTTATTCTAGCTTATAGTTTTCCCTCATAATAATATTTCCCTCTCTCTAGAAACTATCATCATCATCATCTCATATCGTAATATCAACTGAATCAACTCCACAACTCCTCACAAACCCACACAAATTATCTGAACATGTATTTGAATTTCTATTTCAGCCAAAAAATATAATTATTACTTCATTTCTACCTTGAAAATTTTCTTCCCTTACTTTATGTTGACTTTGCCTTTGTTTGGGTTTTTGGCATACAAACAAAAGGCAAAATATAATAAAGATAATAATAATCTATACGTCTATCGTTATATAATACTGTATGATCCAGTTTTCTTTATATGGGAGCGTGTACAAATTACGTCATTCAAAAATTGAAGATTTTCTCCGTTTTTGGTATGTAAAAATTTAGGAAGCTTACTTCCCCCCTCCTTTTACCCGCATGGCGTAATTTTTACACGTTCCTTAATGCTTATACACATTGCCCATATATGTATCTTAAACCCGGGTAGTATTGTATACTAGGTTATAGGCACCATAGGATATGAAATAGAATACTAGGTACGTATTTTCAAGTGGTGTGGTTCGATAAATAGAATTTTGTATTATTTGTATTCTTCTTTGAACTTTACCAAACAATAATTTCATTGGATTTTGGTATTATAAGATTCGTAAAATTCTGTGAGTACAAATTCGTTCCTTTTAAAATTCGTATTTTTATTTTAATACTATATAATTCAGATGTTACATCATGAAGTTCATATTTTTGAAGAATTTTCGTTTAAATTGCACATTGTATTTTAACTCTTGGAAAAAATAGAAATAGTTTTTAAATTGAAAAAACATAAAACAAATATACTGCAGCTGATATTTGACCATATAGCCCTTACAAAAAGCCCATACATAATGCATTTAATCCTTATGATTTATTTGCGAAATAACTACACACTCGGGCTGCACCCATAAAATTATATATGTGCCAACATATTTCGTTTTAACATAAAAACTTACATAAAATTTTAGAATTTTAAAAACTTATTTTAGAAATTAATGGGTGAAAAAGGCATAGGTAGGCAGAAACTACTTTAGTTGGCATTAAATTAGGCCATTAAATTATTCGTGTATTAAACAATTGTGTACTTTTGTTGTCAATGGAGCAGAAAATAATTTATTTAATTATAAATTACTGCGATAGTAAAATTCGTATTTAATTTAGGAGTTAGTAAATTTGAAAATTCGAAGTATCTACGTCATAAAAGTTATTTTCTCGTTATATGTTGGTTCTTTTCTGATCTGATTATGTGGAAAGGAAATTGCCTTCAGGGGTAAGTCCTGTCCATTCCTACCGTCTACTGATACAACTCTTCTTAATTAACACACAACTTTGTATTCGACAAAATAATACATGTTTCATTCTACGTTTTTGACTATGGCTGTTGTTGTTGTTGGTGGTAATAATGATAAATGATTAATTTGTAATTTCAGATCCAGACACCAGACATAATAATATGGCCTCAGGTACATAAAATACATATGTAACGATAAGATAATGTATAAAGTCAGATTGTCAGAGAGATTTTAAGAATGCAGAGTTGTTTCAAGTTTTCCAGTACAGTATTTACAAGTTAACTATACTATCAACGTCACCGCGATTACATACCTGAGTAGCCAGTACCAGAGCAAGGGCTTATGTATGTATCCACGTACCTACAACTTTCTTCAAAGAAAAGTCCAACACGTGGTGGCTGACAAATGAAGCAGAAAAAAATGCCTCTGTAACATTTCAATAATATAGACGATCATATGATGCCGTCGTTATATTATATGTCTTGTATATCGTCTGTGAAGAACCAAAATGACCCATATCCAATTTAACCTACAATCAAAACGTGCTATGTCATAAAAAAATGCGAAACATGCGTAAAATGTTAACTAGGAGTTTTTGAAAAGTGTAAAATGTTCTATTTACATGTTTGAGAAAAGTGCAGACTGTTTTATTTGCATGTTTTGAAAAGAAAAAAATGTTTCATTTGCATGTTTTGAAAATTGCAAATTGTACTATTTACATGTTTAAAAAAAGTGTCAAATGTTCTATTTACATGTTTTTGAACGGTGTAAAATGTTCTATTTACATATTTTTTAAAAGTGCAAAATATTCTATTTAAATGCTTTCAAGACATGTTTCAATATTTGTGTAGATAGTGGATATTTTTTTAGCTACAAATGGATATGGGTCATTTTGGTTCTTTACAGACGATATGCTATGTGAACATTGCAGCAGTACTACCGGTACCAGTTCTAGTTCTAGTTCCATTCTCAATATAGTCAGTATTCAGTATGCTTATGGTTTGATTCTATAGTATTTGAAAGTCATCGATAGATTGCTGATGCTTTTGCCTTGTTCGTCCTACACACGTCTGTTTGCATACACAGCATTAGAAAGAAGAGAAACAACTACTGGAGTGGCTTGTAAGGAAAGTTACTTTCCATTTCTATGCTGCCATATATTGCAGTGCGGTTAGTGAAGTATATGAAACTTTAAGAAAAAAGGCAAAAACGAACTTTTGAGGTAGGTGTATGGAAAACGTGATATAGCCTACAAAAACAGAAATCACAAGCCACTATTTTAAGCAAAGAGTTTGTGAATTATCAGCCGAGTTAGAGGAGTCCTGTTTCAAATAAAAGCGGCTGACTTTTATTTATTAGAGCTTTAAAGTATGTGGAATAATAAAGGCCGTTTTGAAATGTTTGAATTTCCCCCCCTAAATCTGTAATTTCAAACTAATAATCTAATCATAAGTTAAGTTATACATTGTAAGAACAGCATTATGACTCTTAAAATCTTATTGTGTGAACTGCCCCTACAAATTTAAAAGGTTTTGAGAATTTTCAAAAACGATTTTATTTTTTAATATGGCTAAATTTAGCAGTACTAACGGTACTAACGCCATAGTCACAGTTCCGTGTACATCAGTGTGCCAAAAAAAGTAATGAAAATACACCCAAACTGTTTTTAAAATAGTCTCTAAGAATTTTGTTATGAATGAATCGAGAGTGTCTTGGAACTCGTAGAGTAGTTCTGAAACAATTTCTCTGAGCACAAAATCTATGTATGACTCTGCGTTGCGTTTGGGAGTGAGATAGAAATTGACCGCCTCCGGATATTTAATTTTGTTTGTGAAAATGTTTACAAGTTTCCCTGGTCCTTTGCGAATAGAAATGTACGAGGGGGGAAAAGAAGAAGAAATCACCAGTACCAGTATGAAAACGAACTACAGACCAACAAACTATACTCTTACAAACACGAACAAAATCATGAGTTTGCCTCAAGATATACAAATGCAACAATTTGAGTTTAAAATCATTTTATGACTACGTGACATGACGTCCGCCAGCTCACCAACAACAACAACTGTCCAACATCTGTGTCTCGGTTTCCCAGCATCGGCCTCTCATCCTGTCACTATATATGGTTATTCTATATATCGTCTGTGAAGAACCAAAATGACCCATATGCAATAGTAGCTAAAAACAATATCCACTATCTAGAAAAAAATTGAAACATGTCTTGAAACCATTTTAATAGAATATTTTGCACTTTAAAAAATATGTAAATAGAACATTTGACACTTTTTAAAAACATATAAATAGAACATTTTGCGCTTTTCAAAAACTCGTAAATGGAATATTTTTCACTTTTTAAAAACATGTAAATATAACATTTTACTCTTTTCAAATACATGTAAATTGAACATTTTGCACTTTTTAAAAGCATGAAAATAGAACATTTTACACTTTTCAAAAACATGTAAATAGAACAATTTACACTTTTCAAAAACATGTAAATAGAACATTTTACACTTTTCAAAAACATGTAAATAGAACATTTTAAAACTCTTAATTAACATTTTACGCACGTTTCTCATTTTGTTTTTAGGACATAGCTCGATATGATTCTAGCCTAAATTGGATATGGGTCATTTTTGGTTCTTCACAGACGATATTATTGATTACTTGTCTTTATGTTTCAACTCAGCTGTGCTGTGTACTGTGTACGCTACTATAATATATACCTACATGTGAGTGTGCGAGTGTTTTTGCTGTTCAAGATTGCAGATTTATCCTTTTCCAACTGTGGAAATGTGCGACATACTACGAGAGGATTATAATGACCAGCAAAACTCTCTTCTAGGAAAGTGCGGATCAGAATTTTAACAAAAGCCGTCATGGTGCTTTGCCATCAAGATGGCTACAGAGAATCTGACCATCTTCCTTTTGACCATATTTTTTTTTAAGTATTTGTTACAAAACAAGTCATGCCAAATTATGTAGCTATATTGTGTTTGTGTGGACACATTTTTAATCTATTATTATTTTTCTTTGACGTGTGTAGTATAGAAGGGAAGATTCTAATTTTTAATGAAAATAAAATCGATCTCTACACAAATTACAAAAACAAATCTACACTGTATGCAATTTTGGTCTTTGTATTATTGGACTAAATATATAAAAGAATAATAACTCACATAATGTCTCCCAATTTGAGTTTGGTTTGAACCAAAGCACACATTTTGGCATGGTCCTGTGTAGTGGCAGCTCTCCTCCGTCCTCTCCGATGTGGAAAACCGTTCCCTTGTGACATTGTGGACATTCGTCGGTACGAACTCTCCACGGAGGCTTTTCGGAGACTCTTCGTCTCCGTGACCGCCTCATGTGACGGAGTAATTTCCTCATCTTTGACCAATGGGACAGAGACAGACTCTTTCTCCGTCCGCTTACTGTCACGCTCCTCAGGCTCTTCCTCATCATCCTCGTGCTCCTCCTCATTGTTGTTTTCCACATCTGTGTCTTCATTGTCAAGTACACCGTCAACCTCGTCTTCAAGAACTACTTCTAATTTATTCTTGTTGTTCATTGCTCATACTTGACTGCTCATCATATACGGATACGGGACAGTGGACTTGACGGGTCTCTCTTCCAACTCTACACTTTCCCCGTATGTGCACTCTTATCTATTGCTACAGATACAAAGATGCTATAGTTGTACTATTTTTGATTAAAGTAATCCGTAGTATTGTTGTAGAAATTCATTACGTGTATATAATATGTTCATTTTCTCTTAGCCTGGAGAGGGTTGATTTGATTGTAGTAGGTTAGATATTTGGTCCTGTGGTTCTGAAAAATAAAATAAACAAAACGGAAATTATTAGTATGTATTTTCAGTATTTTTTTATGCCTATAGTAAATATTGCCATGCTGATTAACTTAATGACTGGTTAACATATAATTATCTATGCTTTTGATGAAATGCATCCTATGGGTTTAATTTAATGGCAAAGTGCAGTACAACTTATGATTACAAAATTGGGCTCAATTTTGATGAGATCATTAGTACATCATGTAGTATATTGCCTGTAAAGAACTAAAATGACCCATATTTATTTTTAGCTAAAACCAAAATGCACTATCTACAGAAAAAATTAAAATAACAGGTTCATGATGTTATGTATGTAATTAGAACCTTGTGCATTTTTCGAAAAATAAGTCAAGAGAATATTTTGCCCTTTTCAAAAACACTTGAATAGAACATTTTGCACTTTAAAAAAAAATTAAAAAAAAATATTTTGCACTTTTAAAAAACACTTAAATAGAACATTTTGCGTTTTTCAAAAAGCATGTAAATGGATTATTTTGCACTTTTGAAAAACATGTAAATAGGAAATTTTACACTTTTGAAAAACATGTAAATAGGAAATTTTACACTTTTAAAAAACACGTAATTAGAACATTTCGACCTTTTTAAAAATATGTAAATAGGAGATTTTTCAATTTTGAAAAGATCTAAATAGAACATTCTGCTCATTTTATGAACATGTGATTAGCATTGTAAGCTGTAAGCATGTATTTTGTTTAATGTTTTTTTTTGACATAGCTCATTTTAATTCTAGCCTAAATTGGAAATGGGTCATTTTGGTTCTTCATAGACGATATGCTATTAGTTTATTTAATTAACCCCAATAAATTAAATTTTTAAAGCACCAAAGGGAGCACGCGGAACTAATTTGTATGCGTCGTTCTCATTCCTTAAAATGTTTTTGAATTTTAATTGTAAGCCAGTTTTGAAATTTTATGTCCCTTGATTTTAAACTAATTTTTATACAACTATATTATTCCTAAAAAATAAAGCTCTTTGAATTGAGTAAAGTACGCCTAGCCCAATTTTAACTTGGATTCGTTTAAAATCAAAAAATAAAAACACTGCAATCCTCAACATAGGATCCTAAATACATAGGCATACCCTTGTTTTGACGCTTGAAGTTGAAGGTAGTATCTATGACGTATGGAGTGTATACAGTGTCTGATAGACAAAGTCACGGACGTGGACGCTAAACACGAAGAGTCTCTCTGTCCCTCTCTCAAACTCGTTACCAAAAGTAAAGGCTTACAATGGGAAATTCATGGTGAGACGAAACCACTACGTTCTTCAACTCACTTCCTTCCGTTTCCCTTCTTTCTCTCTTTCCAACTTTCTCCAAGAGCGAGACTTGAAGACTTGTGTCTATATTTCAACCTTCGCCTACCTCATATTTCGAGAAGCACTGATTCTCCAGGGAAAACTATCAACCACCTTAGTTTTTTTTTCTCCTTTACTTTCCATCTCCATCTCAAGCCGTACCAGTTACCAATGCCAGCAATACCAACTTTCACCTATCTACACTATATCAGTCATGATGACTTGTCCCATGTCTCGTGTCTAGTGAGTGATACTTTCATTTTCACTTTTACTCGTTCGTTCCACACAAAAAACAGAAGGATGAGTTTACTGGAAACTAGAACTGCAACTGCTGACTACACGAAGAAACTTATTGCAAAATTCGTAACTCAAAGTATCCAAACAGAAACACCTTCCTCCAAACTTGCACTTCAACACAACATCCTCAAATGGAATGGGAAAGAAACAACAACTTTTTTTCTGCTGCAACAAAAAAAAAATCAAAACTAAAACGGATTTTTATTTTATTGTATTATTTTCTCTTTACACGCCACGAATATGGCTACGTGATGTTGAGTGGAGCCAAAGTTCAACCCATTTTATACTTACTTATATATAGCTTATAGCATTTTGCCATTTTATCTTCCCATTCTTATAGATTCCATAGACTTTTCAACTAAAATTTTGAACTCTCGAATTTTTCCAGACCTCACTTTATTTATTATTAAATTACCCTATAGTGTTCCAGCATTAGACTTTAGGTAGAAATCACACACTTGATTCAACTTATCACTAAAAAAAATAAAATAGTTTTTTCAGTTTTTTGTTTGTCAATTATTTTATAAGTTTATAAAAACAATGTCCACTATCTACAAAAATATTGAAACATGTCTTGAAAGCATGTGAATAGAACATTTCACACTTGAAAAACATGTAAATAGAATATTTTGCACTTTTGAAAAACATGTAAAAGGAACATTTTACACTTTTCAAAAACATGTAAATAGTACAATTTGCACTTTTCAGAAACATGTGAAAAGAACATTTTACACTTTTCAAAAACATGTAAATAGACATTTTACACTTCTCAAAAACATGTAATTGAACATTTTACACTTTCCAAATACTCTTAATAAACATTCTAGGCATGTTTCTCATTTTATTTTTATAACATAGCTCATTTTGATTCTAGCATTTATTGGATATGGGTCATTTTGGTTCTTCACACACGATATAAATTAATCCACATACTACGTTGATACAGTGCGCATTTATGGAATGTTTTGTCAACAATGACACATTGGATATCATGGTTGAGAATTATGCGATATGAGGCTTATTAAGTTTTGGAAAAAATTTAATTTGTATATTAGAAATTATTTGTTTATTCACGATATAAATATAGGTTGCACGGAAGCTGAAGCGCGGGATTTCAAAACAAAAAACTAACGCAAGAATAAATTCCAACCACGTCCAGCTTTTCACGCACATGTCTCTTGTCATATAAAAAAACGATAAAAAGTGTGTACATTATCTAACTCTACATCATTCAGCGTTGAATTCCAGCCGTGTGGCCAAGATACAAGTTTTACAAGTTGAGAATTCTCAAAATTCCCTGTCTTTTTCACACGCGATTCCATCATTCATCCGAATCTGAACGTTGGTACCTTGGTACTTTATTACTTACTCGTCTAATTCATCAACACTACTCTGTGTATGATCTCTCGAGCGCCTTTTGACATTTTGGAGTTTTCACTTTCGACACAAAAATGTGTGTGGGTCTGTTGCGTATGGACGCAGAATTTATTTTTGCCGTTTTTGTTACATAATTTTCTATGGAAAAACTATCTGTTAAAAAACAGTAGGAGTAGGCGGGGAAACTCATAAAATGACTTTTACTTTCATAACTATTCTTTATCGTATTTCTAGATTTCTAGCATGACACTCATACAGGTAGTTTTGGCTTTTATTTTGTCGAAAGTTTGTTTTTGATCTGGCCTCACAGAACTGGCACTCCCACTTCATATATGTGGTACTGTGTGGGGATTTGTTTAAACAGGAAAATGTAGCGTATAGTAATGAAAAGTTTATGAAAATTTAAACAAATTAATTATTCAGACTTTATGGTTGACAGACGCACGTGGCTCGAGACTCTGTGCAGTCAACTGATGGAGCATTTCTGATGACTGACAGCGTCGTCAAAACGGCAGATAATCATCAGCTGTAAAGAATATATGTACTACGCACTTCACCCTCAGATTCATAATCATATGCATCCTTATACGAACGTGTACTACGTACGTACTACACAAACTCATGTTTTATTAATCGGAAGTATATATCAGCAGTTAGCCTTTGTCTTGAGCATATTTACACAAGAAATTGTATCAACACAACTATGTATACAGGCCCCTGCTACACCTACTACCACCTACCTACTACGTTGTTTACCCAGTCGCAGTTTAGTAAGGAATTTAAAATTGCGTGAAGCAAGTTGAAACGAATATGAAACGGAAACTTCCGTATAGTAAGGTCACGTAAACAAATAGTACGATTTTTGCTTTAACATGGAACGCCGACTTATGCACATTTTTGGCATTTTTGACTCAAAAAGTGCGTTACATAGGATACGCAACGTTATTTATTTCTATTCCTGTGGTGTGTAATGTGTCAAATATAATGAAATTTATTTTTGAAATATTTGTAAATTACAATATTTTTAAACTTAATTTTCAAAACGAATTCCGTGTGTCAATAATTATTACACAGTCTAGCTCAAAACAAACAATATTTAATACAACAAAAACGATACAGTTGCACTAAATAAGAAAAGTTCCCGAAACACCAAAAGTGTTGCTACCTATATATTGTATAGTGCACTATTGTCTAACATTTAAAATACACGCGCTTCCCGCGGTTTAACAAATTCGAAGCATATCAGTGCCTGTGTAATTTAATACACAGACAAAATTACATCCCATCTCCTCCTATATGCATATAGCGATATTCAAAATTCTCCTTTAAAATTCTTACACTAAAAAGTAGATGAGCTTAAAGAGGCTTTACTTTCTCACACTTTCGGACTTTCCCCGTCCTTTCTTCCTTTCACCTTCTTTCCCACAGCCACATACAGCTTTGAAATTCTGAAGCCTCAAACTGAAAATTACTGGAGATTTGAAAAAAAGGAAAGCTATATAGGCGGAGTGAAAGGAACCAGGAATTTTGGACAGGAGTGTGTGTGTTAAGAATTTGAATTTAGGCGTTCGGACTTTGGACGGGTTAAGAGAAAACAAGAGTAAAATTAAGAAAAGCTTGTGGGTTTGCTATACACACGCAAACTTCTCATTTCACTTTCACTTTTTTGTATTTGTGAGTGAGATGCGAAAAGCGAAAGCGAATTTTATGATATTTTTGTACTTTCTTGCTAGCGACTTTTAAGATATAGTGAAGAGAATGAAGGGAACTTTTTATATGAGTTGTAGTAGAGAAAGGTAATTCAAAGGAGGAAGTGAACGGTATATCTATGTAATTTAAAAAACGCACATCTACATGGGTATAGAATTGTATGGACGGGAACAGTTTTAACCTCAAACTAAAACTAAGTATAGGCCGCACAGTCAGTTAAGCCTTGTTCCTTTCGTCCTACGTTTTGACTTTGACTTTAACTTTCATCATTAATCCTGGAGTATAGTTACGTGTCGGTGTAGCTTTGTAGCTTATTTCATTGCCGGTTTTATTTTTTTTAACTCCTGGCTCATGTAGTTATAGTTACTTGTAGTATATAAAGTTTATGTAGTGCGTTTTTACTTTTCGTGAATACAATTCATGTGTATCAACTTTAACGCCTTTACTTTTCAAGTAAACTTTCATTTCGTAGTACATAGGTGGTAGTTGTTGGTGTCGGTGTCGGTTTCGGTATGCGACTTTGTCATGGATCCTATAGCTTGCTAGTTTACATTTACACAGCACTGCCAAAATAACTAAAGTTAATATTAATAATGATAATAATAAAGGTAGGTAGGTATATGGTTGGTTGGAATGTCAGGACCACTTTTACTGATATCCTATCGTAATTGCTACAAGAACTCATTCGTCAAACATGTCAAGAGGAAAAGTTTATTATTAGAGGCGAAGTTGCCAGGGCCGGATAATGCGGCGAGCGCAGGCAGCCGCCGCTGCTTGAATTTTCTCAAAAAATTTAAATGGAACATTTTACACTTTTCAAAAATATGTAAACAAAATATTTCGACTTTTCAAAAACATGCAAATAAATTTTTTTTGTACAGCTCAAAAACATGGAAATAAAACATTTTTCACTTTTCTCAAAACATGTAAATAGAACATTAAGCACTTTTCTAAATCAAGTAAAAAGTAAATTTTTCACTTTTCTAAAACATGTAAATACAACATTTTGCTTTACTAAAGAAAACTTTCAATATAATTAAAAAGGTGGTTTTTGTATGGAAACAAATTGCTGCCCAAAAGAAATTCCTTCGTCCAGCCCTGGAAATTGCAATTGCAGCAACGTATTATTAGTGTTTCCAATTTTGAACAGCGTGAATAATGTTCATTAGCAATGTCAATATAATATAATATGCAAACTGGACTATCTGGATTTTACAGAAATTTCCTATCCCCTTTCTTAGCTTTTTTTTGTAAAAATATGATTAAAAATGCGGATATTACCTTTTGCATATTTTGTATGTAAAGCTGTGTGTGACTGTATTTGTATTTCTTTCTTCTAATAAAGCTATAATGTGAGTCATAAGGCTTATCACAAATTCCAAGTATTGTGTCTCGCAAATTTATCAACTTCTATTTCAGTATTAGTTATTTGTATTTAAATCTACTAATTTTGAAGTTGGCAGGAAATCAGGAAACCAGGTAATAGCCACAATTAAAGTGTCAAAAAGAGTGAACTTCCACGGGACCTCGTAGTGTATACCATATATTATATGACATTGACGCTCACGGCTTAATGTGAATCAAATCGGAATTTATTACTTTCTATATTCAACACTATACTTATTACCTAAGCTTTGTACTTACTTCAGAAAATGCTACGTAATACGGGAATAAACCACCCATAAATATATTACAAGGTAAATAAGCGCAATATACACTATAGTATATCGTCGGTGAAGAGTCTGCCGTAAGTCCATACGATTCTTAAAGTTATTCTGTCGCAAGTCCATTCAATTGGTAGCGGCTGTCTAGGTCGCTTCCGCGTTTTCCTATGCATTAGGTGGGGGTGCGGGTGGGATGTTGCTGACTGTGTTATACTCATGACGTACACTTAGGGGACGTCCACAAACGACGTAATAAAAATTTCATTCCCAGAACATTTTGCGCTTTTCAAAAACACTTTTTGAAAAGTGCAAAATGTTCTATTTACATGGTTTTAAAAAGTGTAAAATGTTCTATTTACATGTTTTTCAAACGTGCAAAATGTCCTATTTCCATCATTTTGAAAATTGCAAAATGTCCTATTTCCATCTTTTTCAAAATTGCAAAATTTCCTATTTCCATCTTTTTCAAAAGTGCAAAATGTTCTATTTACATGTTTTTCAAAGTGCTACTGGCTGGCTCGACTCATAGTAGTTAAGACAGTACCCAAGCACCACCATACCACTGAGAGCCAGGTTAGTTTACTAGTGATATATTGTTATACTCTAATTTGAAATTTGAATGTTATACATAGTACTATGTACTATATCTTGAGGTTTACATGACACCTGTTCGCTCTTGGCATTGGAAAAACATTAAAATCAAGATTGGAAAACGGTGGGGAAAGTGGGAATTTTAATTAAAATCATATCAGTCAAACTTTCAAGGCTACATACTACGGCGTAGATGTAGAAAATGAAACTGGAGATCATAGATTAAAATAATGTATGCAGATACATACAAACAGACAGACAGACAGATTGAACCTTCTATGACTTTAAATTAAAGCAAGTCAACTCGTACTCGTTGAATGAAAGGACACGGACAAACCGCAAATTAATTTGGCGAGATCCTCGTGAAACAGGGCTATGCACTCTACTATTCATTAATAAAACGTAAAATTTCAATTCCTAGAACTAATTTGTTGTGTACATTTAATGAATACTAAGTGTTTAGTCATATTATCATCGAAAACGGGGAATTTGGTATGTAGTTCTCTAAATTGTAAAAGCTTAAAATAGATTTGGCAGCGAAGAGCAATTTAATTCTATGCGTCGCACTTTGTTTGTGTTTTTACCACTGCTATTTTGCTATTTAAATATTGACATTGATATATCATCTTAAAAGAATAAATTGTATTACATCAAATTCAAACACTGTTTTGATTTTAAGGATTCTTGAATCTAATTTAGCACACACACACACGTACGAGGTAATTTCATTACTTTCTGATAATATATTCCGTCCTGTTGAGCTCCATGTCAAAATTGAAATTAATTTCTGCTTTCCAAACCTCACTCAAAATCTGGCTATCAAGATGGAATCAAAATCAAATTCAGTTCAGTTCAGAGAATACTACTTGGAAATTGAATTATAATACGCTTTGCATGTATCTACCTAAGTATAGGGTGAATAAATAATTTTGCCAAGCAAACGTATATAAGCATATATGTTAGGAATAAAAGCATAATAACCTTGAAAAATAAGACATAAAATTCAGAAATTCAAAATAGTTTATATGTATGTACCAATTTAATTTTTATATACATTTTCAACGCTTCAAAGCTGTAAGAAAATTCAAAATTAAAAGTAAAAAATTTATTTACGTCATTTTTTGATCAAATAACAAAAATATTTACCTACATCTTTTAAAAATCGTCAAACGTTCTATTTGCCATATTTAAATCAAGAGCAAAACAAAGACATGCAGCATTTTAAAAAATGCAAAATTTTCTATTTGCAAATTTTGAATTAAGTGCAAAAACAAAGATTTGCAGCATTTTAAAAAATGAAAATTTTTCTATTTGCAACTTTTTGGATTAAGTGCAAAAATAAAGATTTGCAGCATTTTAAAAATTGCAAAACGTTCTATTTGCCATATTTAAATCAAGAGCAAAACAAATATTTTCAGCATTTAAAAAATGTAAAATTTTGTATTTGCAACTTTTGGTTAAGTGCAAAAATAAAGTTTTGCAGCATTTTAAAAAATTCAAAATTTTCTATTTGGAACTTTTGGATTAAGTTGCAAAAATAAAGATTTGCAGCATTTTAAAAAATTGGGAAACATTCTATATTTAACATTCAAATTCAGTGCAAAATCTTGAATTTACACTCAGAAAAAAGTTCAGCAACTTGTTTCTGCATCACCTAAACAGAGAGTAATGTAAAGAAACGTTTTGAAAAAATTAATGCAAGTAATAGAAGATTTAGATTGAAGTAAAACGTATACAGTACGAATAATATTACAAATTAATGTATTCGAATTTTAAATCCTAGAAACACGTCTATACCAACAACCTAGGTCCACTTCCATTTTATTAAAATTAAAATAATTCCAAAATTGGAATAAAAGTAATAATTGCATTATTAATATGTCCAGCTAAAATATTACCACGGCCGATGAGACTCTATATATCACAGTATATCAGTAAGACTTTCAACAAAGGGCCTTTTGCGTTAAATAGCGTAAGAGTTTTGAAGGTTTTGATAAGGCGTACATTATAAGGCATTGTAGACTTTCTTATAATGTGGCAATAAGGAAATTCCCCAGTAGTAAAATTATATATTCAAAATTCAAACCCTTGATATTCTACTTTCTACAGACTGCTAAAGACCTACTGTCTCTATCTATCTATATTGTCCTAGCATATGAAGAATGAAGTGGAAGCTTCAATTAAATTTTCCACGTCACTAGAACCATATCTTAAAGTTAAAGCTTGATCAGACAAACATGATTTGATTATCATTTAGTGAACACATTCGTGCATGTAATGTGGAGATGGAGAGAGTACTTCTCTCCTCATTTCCCTAAACTACCTCCTTCTTGGGGAACCAAACTCAAGGAGTAGTCAGTCACTATGACTATGGCACTGGGACTGAACAACCACCCGCAACTTACAACCACTAAATCTTCAATATGCCTTGAACGCGCTGTACTATTTTCATGCTAATAACTTTCTCAAGTTCCTTGGCATATAATTACATAATAATGTAGCTATACAGTTCAAAGAGTCATATCTACATGTATCTAATATATAGTGCCTCAAGATAATGAGTAGAAAGTAGAAGGGACGACGTTAGATGAAATAGAAATATATCAGTAGCAAGTAGGAAGCTATCTCAAAATTATCTTGCTGCCTCAGCAAAACATTGCACTCATCCAACCTCCTTCCTGCCTGCCTCCTTCTAAGTTCCAACCCCAACAAGCCCCCATGCTTCCTTTGACTTGGATAATTTTCTAACGATAAATCAAGGGCTCATCATCTCAAGACTCATCAATTATGCATACAGTTTTATAGACAGGCGTAGAGTGTAGGAGGATGCTACAGAGTGTATTGGAAGACGCAATACCGCAGCCATGCCATAAGCAATTATCACTGCAACTGCAAGCAAAATTAAAACATTTTCGTTATTTTTAGAATAAAAGTTTAACTATGGATTAATTATTTTGCATCTGTTATACATCTTTTGAGAATAGGTGTATTTTGGACATTTTTCAAATTTGGACCTCTCAGACCCGCGTACTATTAAAGACCCGCGTATTATCACAGACCCGCGTACTGCCATTTAATACTGTGTTAAATAGACCCGCGTAATATTCAAACTGAGACCTCTTTTAGACCCACGTACTATTACAGACCCGCGCATTATTATAGAATACACGGTAACTAGAGGAATTCGCATCTTTCAAAAACATGTAACTAGTGGAATTTGCATCTTTTAAAAACATGTAATTAGAGGAATTTGCATCTTTCAAAAACAAGTAACTAGATGAATTTGCATCTTTCAAAAACATGTAACTAGAGGAATTCACTTCTTTCAAAAACATGTAACTAGAGGAATTCACTTCTTTCAAAATCATGTAACTAGAAAAATTTGCATCTTCCAAAAACATGTAACTAGAGGAATTTGCATCTTTCAAAAACATGTAACTAGATGAATTTGCATCTTTCAAAATAGTGGAATTAAAACGTCAAGTCTTTAATAACAAAATACACAAGATTATAAAGTACCTACATCCTTTAACAACCGTGTAATGTGATTATTAGAATTAAACTTAATTTCGGATGATAAAACTAATTATAGCTATAGGTTACTCAAAAATTCTCAAGATGTCTAAGGTTTCCACAAACATTGAAATTATAAAATGTATAGCCTACAACTAAATTTTATACTTAATTAATGTAATACTAAGGATTATAATACTCTATTTGCTTCAAGGATAGTTGTACGCCTGCAATTAATACCTACTACAAGAACGTGCCTATAAATGTATATAAAAAAATTATTAAAGAAAAAATATGCTTAAAACAAAATTTTAAATACGCAGATATGCCATATATACAAGGGGAAATTAAAGCTAGATAGGTAGTTACCCTAAAAACGTGCATATCTACCATCAACAACTCCATCAACATTGTATGATGTGGGAGTCAAATTCAACAACGACATCAAAATCGGAATCGACCCAGAAAGAATGGATATCTATATCCATCCGGAGATCCAAGACCAAAGGAAGAAGACCAACTGCTACATTTCCAAGTCCAGAGATCTTCATCTTGGAAAAGTTGCTGATCAAAAGTGAGCTCTCAATTTATATCTGTCAGAGATAATGATTGAAAGCCATTGAATTCTTTCCTGTGTGTGTGTGTGTGTACTACTGTGTACAAGGGAGAGCAAGAGGTTATAGGAAGTACCCACATACAATATGCGTAGGGCGTAGGGCAAGTAACGGGGCCGGATAATGCGGCTAGCGCAGGCAGCCCCCGCTGCCTGAATTGTCAAAAAACCTAGAAATAGGATATTTCGACTTTTCAAAAATAGGCAAATAAATTGTTTTGTACATTTCAAAAAAATGCAAATAAAACATTCAACACTTTTCGAAAAACATATTAATAGAACATTTTGCACTTTTCAAAAAACATGTAAATGGAACATTTTGAGCTTTACTAAATCAAGTGGAAAGAACATTTTAAGCTTTTTAAAAACATGTTAATACAACGTTTTGCGCTTTTCAAAAAACATATAAATCGAACATTTTGGACATTTAAAAAACCGGCAAATAAATTGTTTTGTACATTTCAAAAACAAACAAATAAGACATTTAACACTTCTCAAAAAAACATGTTAATAGAACATTTTGAACTTTTCTGAATCAAGTAAAAGGAACATTTTAAACTTCTCAAAAACATGTAAATACAACAATTTGCTTTACCAAAGAAAATCATCAATAAAAATCAAAATGGTTTTTTTTGTAAATGGAAACAAATTGCTGCCTAAAAGCAATTCCTTCGTCCGGCCCTGCAAGTAGAATCTCAATTCCAAGAGACCTGGACCCGAAGCACAAGTGAAAACCAAAGCGAGGAGAATAAGTACACTGCCCTATATAGGTTAGGTAGGTACCTATTGGTAGATTAAAAAAGTTAGAATAAGGGGAAATGAAGATGGGAGGTGCGTTATTCTAGTTCCAGTTCCGCAGTTTCAGTTCCAGCTTGTTGACTGCAACTTTTGACTTGTTTCGATCTCGACTCTTGACTACTATCTTCCTTGCGTTCCCTCCACATAAGCCCCACTACATACGCCGAGGCAGAGAGGGAGACGGAGACCGACCCCGACACCATCACCAACCCGACAACCCGCGACTACCAAAGTTTCCTCTCAGGAAATAAAAGGTCTCCCGTCCACAATCTTCAATTCAATCAATAAAGATTTAATGTCAATGAGACACATTCACAACATCGAGCTAATGAAGTTCTTCTCAAATGATTCGCCACTACTCCTTCTATTACTACAGTGCTGTAAATATGCACACAGGTCCCGCGTAGACCCGTAACGCACCTAGCTAGACCTTATATGGTATATAGCAAACATATACCTTGATGTAATGTTTTTTTATATTAGACATGACGTTGTCATGACATGACAAGCTATGTATATTGCCGTTGCCGTTTCAACACCGATCCCAAGACTACTAAAACCAAACTATAAACCATGTAAGCCTACTAATTGCAAATACATACATTGAGGATAACAGGTAACTACGTATACGCACTACTATGGCATGTGATGGGTTTTTTTTCTTGGGTTGAGTGCAACCAAAAAAGGTAGAAGGAAAATGAACCGTAACCTTTGACGTACCAACCTAAGGTTGCGTTGTTAGACTTGGGCTCTAGATTCTACTGATATGACAATATAACGCTCTGTTTTTTTTCTGGTTTAAGACAGATAGGGAGACTATTGGGACTATATCTCACAATATGGGCGGTCAGTCAGAGTCAGCAGTGGCCTTTTTGCGTACAGCGGTATAGCCCATAGGCAGTGGTGGCAATGTGGCAATAATAGTAATAGTAATCATTCCATATGTTTGAAAACAATTTACTCGGCCACACACGGTCAGGTTTACACACGTAGAAATCTTTCTTATTCTTCGGTTCAATCGTTTCTCTATCTTTTCTCAGCTGGCTTTTATTTACCGTGTGGGCGAAGATGCAACACCAACCATTCCCAACGTATTCGCATGGCCAGTCTTGATCACGCTTGCACGCTTGCAGATAATGTATTACAAAAACATGGATTTGCCTTCTTTTGCAAGTAAATATTTCAAACTTTTATTTTTTACAAATTTTTAAATATTTAAAAATTTGTAAATATTTAAAACTTTTTAAATATTTATAAATTTTTTTTATGTAACAATATTATGATTGCATTTTTTTTAAATAATTTTTAAATTTTTATTGCACCAGGATTTTCAAAATTGCAAAATTTTCAAACAACAGAATTTCAAAAAGTGCGTAATACACGAGTTGCATAACTTAAAAATGGCAAAATTTTTTAATTGCGAAATTTAGAAAATGCAAAAATTTTCTGTGACTACATTCTTATTCAAAATGTAATAACTTCTACTAACGCACAAATTTTAAGCCGTACGACTTTCTTTTTTATTTCATTTAAAAAAAATCCAATTATTGATTGCCTAGTATTATTTCTTCAGGAAAATAATTTATATTGCCTTCCATTCCGTGTCAGTCTTCTGTTTCAGAAAAAATCACCTACCTACCTGCCTAGGTACCTGTCTTCTTCCACGTCGACTTACCTATACAGTCCCCAGCATTTCATAGCATTCATTGCTAATAGGAAGGTCAAGTATAAGTTCAGTCGCTCTATCAGTAGCTCTAGTCTGACCCTGGCTACATCCCTTTTCAAGACTCACGACTGATTGTGAGCACTTCTAACTCTAACGAAAAAGGAAGTAAAAACAAAGAGAATAAGGCATTCGACTCTTTTGCTGTACCACAATGGGATGGGATATAAAGCAGATGATGCTCAGCAGATTTATAACAGTTCCAACACTCCCGTCTATACATTCACAGTACATTTCCATCTCGCCATATAATTTTCTTTTGAACCACCCATAGTCACCCTTAGCAGTAAGTAATACTCTGTAGTATAGTAACTACAAAGAAAATAACCCACCAGCAGCCAGTAGTTGAATTGGGGAAAAGAAAGGAGAAAGGAGAAAGTGGATTTTCTCTTTTTTTTTATTTCCATTATTTTTTTACCTCTCTATTTTTTACAATGTCTCTCTATATCTCTAATAGACTTCTGACTCTTGATTCCATTTCATTTGTTTCTACTTTCCAACTATATACAGTGTCAACGAACGGCAATGGCAATTATTATTGTGATCACAACTGTATTTTTATTTTTCTCCTTTAGACACACGATGCTTTAAGACAAGAAATACCCAAGTCAATGAGGTATTATTATGTTCTTTTTAGTGATACTGATATTAGTACAGTGAAACGCGACAGCTATCCTGGTAACGTTCTGTATATCGTCTGTGAAGAACCAAAATGACTCATATCCATTTTTAGCTAAAAACAATACTAACTATCTACACAAAAATTGAAACGTGTCTTGAAAGCATTTAAATAGAATATTTTGCACTTTTAAAAAATACGTAAATCGAATGTTTTACACTTTTAAGAAACATGTAAATAGGACATTTTAGGTTTTTTCAAAAACTCCTAATTAACATTTTACGCATGTTTCTCATTTTGTTTTTATGACATAGCTCATTCTGATTGTAGCTTAAATTGGATATGGGTCATTTTGCTTCTTCACACACGATATGTGGAAAACAGAAAATTGCAAAATGTTGACTTTGAAGATGATATGATTAGATGGGAGAGTGACAGGGGAAAATCATTGGGTGTACCTATACATATGAAAATAGATTAAGATCGCCTCAGAATTGATGATCAGAGAATTCTAATGTATCCGCGCGTACCTATAATGTGTTTTTGTGTGTGTGTGCTTTACTCCTTGTTCCACATTCCATTCTTGATGATTTCTTTAAGGCAAAAAAATGGCGCTGAAATTGACAATTTAAAAAATAATGTAGGACTCTAGTCTATTTCCGTAAAATCAAAAAGTTACCATAGAGTCTCATATTTCTTTTTCAGGAAAGAAGAGAGTTTCACTTGAGAGATGTGTACGCACGAGGATGTAGTAGTAGTAGTACTACTACTACTACTAACTACGTTGCATGGCCTGTAGTCTGTGGAATAAAGATAGAGGAAAACATTTCCCCTTTGGTGTACACACACGTGGATCATTAAACGTCTCAAGTAGGCTCTTTGGAAATCCGGTAAAATGATGTCAATATTTAGGACCTGTAAAAGACTTCCCAAATGAGCTTTAAAGTCTCAACTCACGTACCGAGTACCGAGTAGTACTCTTGAGCATAGTTTAGGATCGAAGTGAGGGCGCGAGTGTTGACTCTGGGTTTTTGGTTTGTTTGGTTATGCGGGGACGGTAGGAAATGAAAGGAGTTCTTTATGGCTGACTAAAGAAGATAGATTTTTATTATGTACTAACAATGTAGTTTAAAGCTAAATATAGAGCAGTCCCATATTCCCTTGTGAAAGAAAATGTAAGTTATTGAGAATAATTATTGCAAATTTGACGATTTGTGTTCGAAATCTCTGAAAAATTTTTAAAAATATTTTTTGAGCTATGCGCGTATGTCAAATATTGACCATTGTGTAATTATTCAAGAAAATGAAACGTATAGCTATACATTGCAGGTAGTATAACTTGAATGTTCAACTTTTAATTTTAGATTTTCTAGGGCTACGTCCAGCTATTATTAAAATTACAAACGCTACAGAATTATTTTCAACAATAGCGGATCCATAAAATTTTAATAGAAACGGTTAAAGCTATAGTCGATGGCCATTTCAATTTAAATACCCATTTTAAATAGTTCCACCTTAGCCCTATCCTTATTCTTGAATCCGCGCTTGATCTTGGATATGACAGGTACAAAAGGACGACGACGAAATGAGATCAAGTGAAATTATAATATACTTTACCTGAAGACTTGCCTTCGTTAGTTGTAGTTTTATAGTATAAAATTATACAAGCACTATAGGCATATCAACACGGATACCTTACCTACCTACCTACATTATCAAATATTCAAACAGAAAATGAAAACGTTGCAGAAGTTTATAGTAAAGGCGGTTTGGTTAAAATTTGAGGATCAAGTATGAAATGAAACCTATTACCGTTACCGTTACCACTACCCACCCATGGCCATAGCCATAATAGTCAGTACATTGCAGATCAAATACCTTCCAAAAGTTTAAAGTACAAGGCGGAGAAAGTCCACTGAAGTGGAAGTGGAGGAGAAAATATCTTACGAGGAGAAAGTCAATGTCATATAGTCCTACGGAAACGGTCGCGGAAGTCGTCAATTTCATGAATGGGGAAAGTATATGTATACTTTAATTGGTTATAAATATGTAGTATAGGCATATCAGTAGTACAAGGCCTGGCCTTTTAGTTTTTAGGATAGCTTATGTACATGCATGTATAGGTATATGTGCTTATAGTAAAATTCATTAACAAACCACGACTACCTTCTTCTGTCACTACTGGCCACCCGTCCCATGTTTTCCCTGTGTCTGCTGTTGATTTTGACTTTAGGAGTTTGTCTTTGTGGATGCGGTGCCTTCTAACTTGACTCGTTTGCTTTCGCCTTTCATTCGATTTTCCCTTCACTTTCACTAACAGTCCATTATGGGAAATTCAGAAATCCCATATATTATGTATTATAATAATATGCTTGCTGTATAACGCTGTAGATACGGTGCGGTGGTTATATTGAGATGATCTCACGAGCAACGTGCGCCACCCAATCATGATATTATTATTAATTATTTCTAGTATCTTAATAAATTGAACCCAAAAACATAGGGAAAGATGCTGGTAGTAGTAGTAGAGTAGTAGAAGTGGTACTACAGATCTTTAGTATGCATACTACACAGGGCCGGATAATGTGGCCAGCGCAGGCAGCCCCCGCTGCCTGAATTTTCAAAAAACATGTAAATGGAACATTGAACATTTTACAATTTTCAAAAATATGTAAAAAGAATATTTTGACTTTTCAGAAACATGCAAATAAATTTTTTTTATACATTTCAAAAACATGGAAATAAAACATTTTCCGCTTTTCTTAAAACATGTAAATAAAACTTTTTGCAATTTTCAGAATCAATTAAATAGACAATTGTAAACTTTTCTAAAACTTGTAAATACTGAATTTTGCTTTGCCAAAGAAAACGATCAATAAAATCAAAATGGTGGTTTTTGTATGGAAACAAATTGCTGCCTAAAAGCAATTACTTCGTCCGGCCCTGATACTAAAATATATTTAATTTGTGCGTTTTTGAAAATATGGTGTAGGTGCTATACCTTTGTAATTATTCATAATGATGAATGTACTAATAAATGTTTGCATTTTATTTTTCATAACATTAATTACTACCTATTTACAATTTACCGGAATTTTGAAAATTTTATTGCAAACTTTTAGTGATGTATCATTTGAAAGGTAATCCCTAGCATTATTGCAAAGCGTTTTCAAGATAACGGTCTTTTTATTTTTTAATTTCGCCTGAAATATGTTTAGTATTTTAAAGAATAAAATCTGTGCATACAGCAAGTTTTAGCACATCTATATTCATACTAAACGTGAGTCACCTATGCTGAATATGAATGTAAATTCAGATTTGCTGACAAAAAACATGTAATTTTAAATCTGGTTGATTGGTCAGGGTACGTTTCTCGTCAGTTTTTTGGAAGAGAAAGTATTTGAGACTTTATAGGGTTCAGTCTGACGATGAACTGACAATGAGCTTTGAGATTTGATTACATTTGATTAGATTTTGTAGAGGCAGAAATAGAGAGAGAGAGAGAAACCGTGAAATGGAGATGATTTCCCGGTCTTGAGCCTGATCCTAGGCCTATATAGACTTGGTTCTAAAAGTTTAGGCTTAAAATCGTGGAGACATAATTAGTAGGAAGCAGGAGGTACGCACTCAAAGCTAAGCGTCTCATAACGAATTAGTACTACCGTTGCGTTACTATGTAACTCCCACCATTCTATCTGATCAGCAGACCACATCACACGAAGCTATAAACTCTCACAACGAAGCAAACTTTATCTTTCGATGGCAGTCGTAGTGAGTGCGAGTGAGTGCCAGGCTCTTTTGCCTCAAAATTTCATTTTAGATACCCGCCAACCACCTTTGTCACATCTTATTTAAGCAGACAGATTGAATAACAAATAGAGGCTTGATATTACGTGCAAAATATGTTGTCTATAGTTTTCAAAGGTTAGCAGGAAAAACTATTTGACAAGAACCGAGGCAGTGTAATATGCCTTGGCTAATCTCCAACAATTTTATTCTCAGATACTGATTTTTAAATTTTTTTAAATTGTTAAAAAATTGCGATGAAAAATAATCTTCTTTACTAAAATTTACCAAAGATGATTTTAATTGTTACTTAAATTTATTTAATAGCAAAACTCGACACGTTTATTTAATTTTCTGGTCATAAATATGATTTTGCGAATTAATTTTAAAAAATGATGTGGTTATTACTTCTGCAATGAATGTATATGTTAAATAAGTTATCATAAGATTTTAAAGTCGTAATTGTTATCCTTTTAGGTTTTTGGTGGGGGAAATATTTAATGGCACTCTGTACAAGGAAATATGAGTTGGAATTTCTCATACTATGTCCTAAAAGTTTTGAAATAATATTAGATGACACTGGGAAGTGCTGATACTGATGCGACGTAATACTGAATTGTGGATTGTGAGGTATTCACTATAACTTTCACTTTTGACTCTCTCTTTCATTAGTTTTGAATGAAATACTCTACAGTGTTATGCGTTACGGTTGTTGCGTGTCACTAACAGGGCTTACGTCAAAGTTTGATTTTCACGCACGTTTTTGACTTTACTTTTGAAAATTTTGCTCTCGGACGCGTCCTCAGTCAAAATTAGGTTAGTTATTTCAAGGTTCACCGATGAGGAAAATTACTACAATCTCTACAATTCTCGAAGTCTCAACGCGAAAGTTACTATTCAATTTTCCATTTAGAAACAAAAGCAAATGTACAACAGAATATGGCAATAAAGGCCAATATCATTATGAGTTTTTTACAGACTCATAATATATTTATTTATTTCCACTGAAAGTTTTTTTAAATTTTGCAAATAAAAAGTATGAAGGTAGAACTTAGGAAGTAAAAATTAATTCAAAATTGAACATTCCAAATTGCACTCTATCTTAGTTGTGGGTTTTGTGCATTCGCCATTATTATTTGTACAGTAAATATGCCCATTTAAATGAATCTTTTGAAGGTTTTTCATATTTTTTATTTTAACATGGCGTAGCTTAAAAAACCACGGGATCACACACACACATTGGACGGAATTTCCCGCAAATTGCTAACTTGACGTTGCGAGTACAAGCATATTTACATTTGAAGGAAGCGCATCTTATTTTCTTTACTTTTATATTTTTTTTTAAGTCTTAACTAGTAGATATTTCTATACATAATATTTAGACAGATTTTTCAACTTGCTTGGAATTTTTGCGTTTGTACGTCACAACGTGTGCATTCTACTTTTACAGCTATTATGTGGTCTGTTGGTATTCATCTCTATAGTTTGTTTTAATGTGATATAAGCTGTTTTCTATACCTATATAAATCTATATAATTACTGTTAAATGCCGCAAATGCTCTGAGGAAATATATGAGAATTAGACTGAAATCTGTTAGGAACATTAGACTGGCGTTGACTTCTCTTTTATGACCTTAACCAAATTATAAATAAGAATGAAATGAATACAATGAGGAAATATTTAAACTACTTTTACAACTCAAACCTGTTACTGGTATTCTTTTATTTCGAACGCATTCAAAATTGTGGATACTTAATTGCTATTATAAAAATCAATCGCAATTGATTTAGGCTAATTTTGAGGGATCGCAATCCAACAAATAAGTCTGAGAATGTTACCGTAATAATCTATACACAGGAAACCTAGGACTGAGATTCTTGCGAGTCGTAACTCAAGGGGATTTTCTTTTCTAATTTGCTTCTTCAATTTCACAGGAAAATGTGAACGGATCCAAAAGGGATTGTTTTAGCACAAAAATCAAAGGGGAAGTGATCCCGAGTGAAGCCCAGAGATCCTCTTTTAAAGACCTCCAAAGGAAGCCACGCTCAAGTTCAGGCTCCCGGCCCTTGCGTCTCCCATGATCCTCGTACCCCTAGCCCGGCGATCATTGGAGACTCCAGGGTCCGTGAGTGGGATACTTAGAATCTCAACTCCTATTTTACCTCATAAACTTTAGTGCTATAATTAGCTATACAGGAGTAAACTATAGTATATTACTTAAGTACGCTAGTGGTATGTATTTTTACACTGTATTTATAACTACACAGGCTGTACTCAGGCGTACAGGGAAGTTCTGTGTAAGTACTCTGTTGTTAGGTACTTACGAGACTCTTTTACATTACAAAGTCGTCGGTACTCTTTCCTTTGCCTCCGCCTTTGGACTTCGTTCTCGTACACGACTTCCAAAGAGGAATCAAGGGGAAAACCGACGAGTGTTCTAGGGTTGCTTAAATGTATCCTTATTTACTTACAGCTACCTAGTCATATCTTACATCTATTATTGTATTTAATAACCATTGGTGTATCTGTAGGCATAGTCGTATTATCTATGCTTTACTTATGTACTTTCTATCCTTAGTTTTGTTCTCTGCCTTAGATATTTTGAACATGACAAAGTTGGCAGGAGAACTTACAACTTCTTTACATTACTACATTTCCGTTTCTTATCTTTTATTTTGTTCTCTTTTATTTCTGATTTTACATTTTGATATTTCGCCAAATATTATAAATAGTTATCTGCTGAAAAACAGCATCATAACAATACTCCCTACCTGTAACTGTCTAGTCCCTAGACATAAATGAACACCCGTAGGGGGACAAGAACATGACACAAGACGAAACACAAAAACAACGGGCGGCACTAGTAAAAACGTAATACTTGACGATACATCGTAGAACCAAATAAGGAATGGCTAGAACTAGAAATTAACAAGAGCTTACACGATATAAAACCGTAAAAGTAACCGAAGCATGGAGGCGGCCAAAGGCCGAAGTAACCATCAAAGGTAGACACACAAATATAATGACACAAATATACATACACAAGTTCAAAAAGTAACATAACACAAAAATGCATATATAGAGTAGCACATTACGTGACAACATTAAAACAGTATTAGTTGGGAGAAACCCAAGAGTGTAATAAACAAATCGATGAAGACAGCTAAAGCTCAATGGAAACAATAGTGCTATCTGGAGGCATATAAGTATCCCAGCATATATTTTATAAAACCATAAATAAAAACATCACACAAAGTGACATAAACCGGTATCCATACAGCTACATAGATACAAACATGAATATATATAAACGCATATATGAAGAGCAACGAAATGTCGAGGTAGGTTGGAACGACTCACAAAAAAAACCAAGGAAATCACGACGTTCATGTAGACGGGACGTGAACGAGAGTTGAAAGAAAGGAGAGTTGCTGGACAAAGAACCGTTTGGAGTCCATGGGCATTGTAATAAAACTTTGCACAAAAAGGGCCACAGGCGTGAAGCACAACCGCGAACAGGAGAAGAGGAGACGAAGATACCACGGCTAAACCGGAAGTTTTGCGAGAGACGGTAGGCACTGAGGGAGCTTAGCGAGGAGCAGACTGAGAACGACGTGCACTCCGATATCGAGAACAATGTAATGATGAACAAGTCGGTGGTGACGACGAGAAACCGTATGGTAATAACGCATAGGTTGCAAGATCCGCGGAAGACTGGAACGGGGAATCGACTGCTGGAGGCCGTATGGCGGTGGGCAGAGAATGCTGCGACGTACAATGTAGATGGTGACCGGAAGCACAGAGGGAGGTGAAAGGCGCAAGCGGACGCGACGGCCTCTGGGCGAGTTGGCGTTTGAGATCGTGGATAGTGAGTTGCATGTGAGTCACGGCCTCACTACACGTAGCAGTCACCTGGCGTGCAGCGAGTTGAGCTGAAAGGTAGAGATCGTGGTTTCTGGCCACGCTTCTACGACTGATGTCTAGTTTATCCCATAGCCATTGATTTTCGTCTGTAAGTCGAGCCACCTGAGCCGACAAGGTGGACACTTGAGATTTGGTAGAAGACTGTAAAGTCACTAACAACTCGTGAGACTGCCGGTTGCTAGCCAGAGTGTCGCGCTGAGCCGCCACCAGGCTGTCCTGAGCTTCGACCCGGGCCTGCAAGACCCGTACCGTTGTCGCAAGAAGATCAGCATGTTGATATATCTCCCGACGGCTTATAAAGGTGGAAGTTGGTCCACGATGGAGCTGGAGCCCTTGTGAAAGTTGATGTGCGGACAAACAGAAGGGATCCGCAGGTGACAGTGGAGGACACCGGAGATGGCGGTGCGGTGGACGACGGTTGGAGGATTGACGAGGTAAGGGAGCACGTTCCATGGCCGTTGGAGAGGTGGATGTATAAGAAGAACGGAAGTTTAAGCACAAAAACACAGCACACAGACAGACAAAAAGACGAGGTCGGTGTTGGTATATAATGGCTAAAAAATAATAGTACATGAACATGGTTACATAGCTAGCCGATGAAAAATACCACAGGACAAACTGTGTTTGTTCCTAGGAACGTATAACAAAGGAGCCTATGCTAGTAGTTATAATTACACCATAATTGTAGTAGGATTACAGCATTAAAAAAAACATAACATTGAAATATATATAAAGATCAAGGAGAGTGAGTTGAAAGACCACATGGGGAGAACGAGTACACCCACATGGTGGAAGACGCGCTGCGGTTGATAGCTGTCGATTGGCAAGAGATTTGGTTCAAAATACTAACAAGGCGAGCTGGGAACCAACGTGATGGAACCAGTAAAAAAAACTATAAGGAATATCGTAAAGACCAAAAAGTAAAAGAATGTATTCATGGTGGTTATCAGGGGTACAAAATTAGGTGGCAACGTGTGCCAGGATAAGTTATTGCCGGAGTCATTTGCGTGAGTGGGGAGAAACATGCAAGAACCAAGACATGAGACATTAGCTTCCAATCAGAATCAATTTAGCAAAACTACCTTCGGCGTAAGTTGATATTCAGAAGTGATTTCCTAATCAATTCTCACTGTCTATAATCAATTCAGAGGCTACAATCCCTATAGCAGAAGTGATTTCATAAGCAATTCGCTGTTTCTATAATCAATTCAGAGGCTACAATCCCTATAGCAGAAGTGATTTCATAATCAATTCTCATTTTCTATAATCAATTCAGAGGCTACAATCCCTATAGCAGAAGTGATTTCATAATCAATTCTCATTTTCTATAATCACTTCAGAGGCTACAACCCCTATAGCAGAAGTGATTTCATAATCAATTCTCATTTTCTATAATCAATTCAGAGGCTACACCTCTATAGCAGAAGTGATTTCATAATCAATTCTCATTTTCTATAATCAATTCAGAGGCTACACCCCTATAGCAGAAGTGATTTCATAATCAATTCTCATTTTCTATAATCAATTCAGAGGCTACAACCCCTATAGCAGAAGTGATTTCATAATCAATTCAAAGGCTCCAACTCCAACACACGGAGTGAGTTTACAATTCAAAGTCTCCAACTCCAACACAGGGAGTGAGTGTACAATTCAAAGTCTCCAACTCCAACACAGGGAGTGAGTGTACAATTCAAAGTCTCCAACTCCAACACAGGGAGTGAGTTTACAAGCAAGTCTTATTTCCTCAGACTGCGTATTTCGGTACTTTCTAGTTATGACTAGTTGAGGTCAACCAGTTTTGAAATAAAGGCCAACAACTACCATCACTGCCCAGTGTGTGTCACTAGTATTCCAGTCCGACTAAGAGGTTCCAGTAATCGTCATTATTGGTTCCAGCGGGCAGGAATACTAGTTAGAATTAGGCACCTTAACAGAGCGCTCTAAAGATACTTCTAACATTAACCTGAATTCGTTTTGGTCACTCAGATCCGAACCTGATTGACAAACCCTAATCCAAACCCACTATTAAACACAAGAATCAGAGACAATAGGCCATTTGCAAGGTTTTCTGATTGCGGAAAAAGGAGAGGGGACGTATACGTTGCCCCCTGGTAAAGTTTCTGACACTGTTATACCTAGAATGTATGCTGGCCGAAGCAAAGTTCCTATACAGAAGCTAACGTCATGTCCCAATATACGACATCCACAGGTGAATGAACAGTGCAACCCGCGTTCCCGGCATGGTTGCACAATGGCAACCTTGCCCTGCAACTAGTTTCCTATTATGGCAGAAGTTGAAGGTGGGACCACAGGGCACGTGCCAACCCACCCGGGAGGTATGTGCATGTGGTGACAGTGTGATGGGTACAAGGGAAGTCCGGGAAAAGTGTAAAGTACACGCTGTTTTTCTGGTACTTCGGGTATACGAGATGGAATTTGAAGAGATTGACTAGCTGTGAGTACAGCTGGTAGACACGACGATAAACTAAACTACACTTAAATCTATGGCTATACCACCAACGGAGAGCCAAGGCTGTTCTATCGGTAGTATCAAATCCCCGCTTATGTTCGTACATAGTTGCTATATGGATAAATAAGCGTACCTGAACCGTAAAAGTATAATAATAACTAACTATTTACCGTACAAGCCTACACTACGTAAAGCCGTACATGGCGTTGACAATTTACATCTTACAAGCAACAAATTCCACCGCGGACTATGGTTATACATACATTGTTACATACTGTTCATACACGTCGACGACGGCGTCATACTGTCAAGCAAGCATAGCGGCCTACGGATAAGTTAGGCCTACCCGCATACCAGTCTATCGGCATACAAGCAGACTGCATTCTTGCAATCCTGATTAGAGTAACGACTTGCATAATCGCATACATGACCATGGTACTAGACCCAGTTCGTTTATACCCTCAGCCATCTTCACCTGGATGCAGACATACTGTTATTGACATAAAAGTATAACTGGCATTTGTTCTGATATTATATGGGTACATTAACCCATGCGTTTTTACGGCCCTATATCCCGTCCGTACTACGGGCCTGCGACGGCTCGTCCCGGGCCACGCAGCATGTACGACGGAATATGACCGACGACTTGCATCAGTTTCACTTATAGCATAAGAACAAATGTTCGGCGGACCATGCAGGAGACCAACGAGGGCGGGGGCACTTCATGGAAATTGGCGGGTCGTCAGATCGTATATACGACGGCCCGTCAGAAGGCCCGGGAGACACGGAGACTCCAGCCGGAGCACGACCAAACCTCATACGCGGGATAGTGGAGAAGGAATTTTTATGACTTTCGTCCTCGAAGAAAAAGGGACAGATGAGAGCCTTGGCCTTAATGACTACAAGTCAAAAGACGAGACTTCAAACTATGTAAGTAGCAGGATGGGACGGTGGGGAAATCGCATCAAGGAATGGTGACGGGCAGTGAGATATTAAAAATACAGTTTTAATTATTCGGAGACGCTGGACGAAGAAGGACAAGCCACTGGAGTGGGCGGAGGAGTAAAATTAAATAAGTGTGGACAGGAGTGCGGGAGTGTGGAGAGACAAAAAAAAACTTATAGTGTGACAGTGTTATCACCACCGACGGGAACAGGAAAGTGGTGAATTATAATAAATAATATTCGTGAATTAGTATGAGACACTGGACAGAGAAGGACAAAAGTGGAAAGCGAAGAAGGATTCAATTGGTGTGGACGAGAACCCTAAAGTGTACAGGGACAAACCGAGAGGAACAAAAACAGAGGGACCGGAACGAGATAGACCCCACGTGGAGCCATTACAAGTTGATGAAAATGGACACGGACCACAACGATACGGTAAGCACCTGTTATTGAATGGGTTGTTAATTATGTCGTGGAGGGTGTTGCCAATTGTTTAATTACCGGCCAGTATGGCCCCGACGAATGCATATATGTAGCAGGGAGGAAAAGTAGGAGTTTGGAGTTGTGTTGTGGGAGAGGCACATACAGAGGCAAAGGGAGGGAGGATATAAAGAGGAGACTAATAATAAAGAGTTTGGGGAGTCGGTACATGACGGGTTGTAAGATAGCAAGGTACATAGCGGACTGTGTCGGTGCAGGTTAGGAGGGAAACGGACTGGAAGGGTATTTTGCAGAAAGTGCTAAGTGCAGGATGTGTAGGGGAGAACGGTGCTCTGACCAACTGAGATAGTGGGCAGGTTAATTCTTTATTGGGAGTATGTGGAGCTAGACATGACGTTGGGAGAAAACGAAATGGAATCAAAATCAAATTGATTTTCAGGAAAAGCCAAATATCCTATGGACATAATTTTATAAAGCGAGGATCTTCGTGTGATATAAAAAAAATTAAATGGTGCATTGATGCCTAAGTACTGAAAAATTATAGCGATCTGAGAAAAAAAAATGGATTACTATTTTGAGCATGAACGATGCATGCTTGTGTTATTGTTGTGGGTGTTATGCCAAATGGGCAAGAAAAAAAAATAAACACAAACCTATAATAATCATAAAAATAAGACGAAGTCCACAGTGACAGATTAGTATACTTGTAAACCAAAAAAATTTAACTATTAAATTTTTCACGTGTGTGAACATCCAAATCGTAAATTATTATATCTTTGACCCGTGCAAAATCCGCTAACTATACTGTTCCTACTCCTTCCACATAGTTGTCGGTTGTAAGAACAGAAACTCCATAGGAACATGTTATGGGCTGAAAGTCAAAGGATGGGGCAACGGACTCTACAACTGTAGGAGTTAGTGTAATGGAAAGGTGTAGAAGAGAAACCGACCAGATGGATAGAAGTTTGAAAGCAGTAGTGGAGAGCCGGAGGCAAGGATGGATGGCCTTGGTAACTATGTATGGACCAAGGGTCTAAATCTGTAAAATGTATAACGTTGGTTCGTCGTCTCGAGCTCAACTTGTAGCTTGAGATTTTCAACTGTTCCATTCTGTTCCAATTTACAGAGTTCTATTTATTACAGCCGAGCTAGCCAGGATAATAGAAAAATATGTTAGATGTTTTTGAGGATCGTCCATAATGACGTCCAGGCCCACCACCGTGGTTGTACGTAAGAGTGACTGGAATGGCAAATGAGACTTAGCCTTCGGAGGGCAAGTCCTGGACATGGGTTGTTGCTCTAGTCCTGGTGGGTATATAATACACGATGATAAAAGTCGAGGTAAAAGGAGAGATGCTGTGAGAAATACTCCAATAAATGTGATGCCGAAGGCAGGGATAAAAGGGGAGGTTGGCACTCTTAAGCCTGGGACTACTACCAGGGCCAGACTATACATAATATACTTTGTGTTGACATTTAGACAGCCAAAATCAAGGTGAATGCAGATCTGCAGATGTACCTACCTAATTTCGATCGAAAAAGAATTTGGTTGTCTCTCCTCTACTTCTTCTCTGTCGCCTTGTTCCTCCCTGCCTTTCACAAACTATGACACTTTTAAATTGGATTAAACTCACATTATTATAGGGTACTATACAAGTTATAAAATACATCATAGGAATGCATTTCACCTTCACGAGTACAGTTCTCAAACCAACTGAGATAATGGGCTGGTTACTTTGCTGTTAGTAGTCGTTGTACCTGGCTATATTGGGAAAAAGATGCCTAGTTTTGCAAGTAGTGAGAGAGAGATGTAGACAACCACTGGGCATGCATTTCCCGGACGAATTAGGGTTGCTTACATATCAGTTGTTAAGTGTACCGAACCGGTACCGATCTGATTGAAAAACTGAAAACAACACAAAGACCGGGAAACCCATGCTCAAAATGTGAATTTGGTTTTTCATTGTGTACTAGATGGACATGATACCTAGACAAGTATAATTAAACCCCGCGAGTCCAGAAAATACTGTAAAGGGAAATATTTTGCACTGACACCGGTAAAATCACGACGACTGTTAGCTCGAGGGGGGAATTATTTCAAATACTTGGAGACAGAAGGGATAACAATGCAAATACTCATATTGGGCCTGGCGTTAGGGATGAGAAAGTGAATAACCCGGTAGTAGGCAATGAATTTATGGTATTTTGGTTTTAGATGCCTCTCATTAAAGAGGTGATGGCCAACTTGGTCGCACTTGATGAGAGTGACCGAATAACTAATGGCAACGTGTCTGTGGAGGGGGTTGCTGTCGGAATTGGAGAAAGTACGTTGCCGTTCAGCGAGCCGGACTTGGGTTTCTCGGAAGATTGTACCAGGGTAGCAGATGAGGAAAATTCGGTGGAGGGAGTGAATGCCGAGAGTGAAGAACACACGCTACCGTCTGTAGTTGCGAACTTAAGCGACTCGGAGGGCATTGCCAGTATAACCACGGGTAAAGTGACGGTCGAGGAAGTGAATGACATGAGTGAGAATATAATCCCTCCCTGTATCACAGACACGGTCATGGTGGACCTGGAGCCAGAACCACGGATGGTCCTAGAACCGGTGGCTGGTCCGTCCGGAGCCCCACGAACAAGAGCTCAGGTGAGTGAGTGAGATGACATAAAATGTAAAGTATGTAAACGCGAGTTGAAATGTGAGCACTGGGCTTAAACTACCTGAGCTAATGGGCTGAGTCCTATTATATTGTGCGTGTGATGGACTGTCCATATAAATTCTAGGTACGAGCATTAGAAGTGGACTCATATCTGAGTGAGACTAGCGACTCAGATGTAGAAAGCGTTCCCGGAGTAGGAGATCCTACCAAAGGAGGTGCCGCGTTTATTGAATTTGAGTGCGAGAGACCCAAGCGAAGAGTAAAGAAGGTGAGTTTTCCAGTTTCGTTTGCGATTAATGGTACGAAACTGACAAAATAAATAACTATGCAGGAGGGCTAGCTTCATATACTAGTATGCGAATCAATTGAATCAGTTATATTTTTGGTTTGTTCTAGGCACGGCAGGAATTTCGTTGCTTTGTGAGAGAGGGCGAAGCAGGGACACCTGGGAAGTTCATATCGGAGCATTACCGATATGAAGACGTCGTGGAGTTGAAACGTGTCGTCAGAATTAATGAAATAAATCTAGCCGAGATCCAAATCTGGGCCTTTGTCGCCATCGAGTAAGTTTAACTTGTAGTTTGGAATCTAAGGGGAAACAGGAAATCAATTCAGAGTCGTGAAGAAATAACCAGATGCGTGAGATTTAATACTGTTGAATTGTTTTATCTGGCAGACCACGGGAGGTGGATGTGAGGGATTTGCCGGAGGATTATCAGCAAGCTCTCCGAAAAATGTTTACGGGGAAGCTAGGCAAGAATGGTAGGATCATTCCAGTCCTAGGTACCGCCAAGATAGAGCCCGGCAACATGGAGAAGACAGGCGACATAGTGTCGTCTATTGTAGCGGGACCTAAATTGATTAGAAATATGGTTTCAGCTCGGCCCAAATTTGAGGGTACCGTTACCCAGTATTGTTTTCCCTTTGCCGTGAATTTAAGGAATTTTACTAATGAGGGTCTCTCAGTTATTTTAGCCAATTTTAGGAGCGGGCATTTTTCCATGGATAAGACACCAGCAGATTTTTATTGCCAGGGGGGAAAAGATTCTAAATATTGTTTTGTTCACCATTACCCGTCATGGGCGGGAATGATACGAGGTGCTTACTCCTCGCATATCTTCGATGAGAACCAGCACCCAGAACAAAAGGTGGCGCTTAGCGCCGACGATATAGGAAGTCAGAGTGTTTTGTATGGGACAGGTCTGGGGGCGCATGTAGAGTCCATTCTTATGGATTTTGCTGATAAAATCGTAAGCGGTTCAGAATTACGGCTAGGTTTCAAAAATTCTACTTTTGAGCCCCAGAATGAGACGTTTGACGACTATCTAATGACTCGTAGACAGGAGGAGAACAGTATGAAGGTAGGCATGAACGAACCCCGAGAAGCCTTCAGTGCCCTAATGGCAAAGACTCAGATTGCGATTTTGGAGGAAGAGCTGCCGGCTATTGAGCCAGTCCCGGCACGTACGGGTTATGCACCTGAATCATTGCAGCCCACTAACAGTAAGTTATTTGGTTTCTTGTAGGGTTGGGGAGTTGATGATTTCCTTTAATGGAAACGGACTATCGGGTTTCTGTTTTTGTATCTACTTATTTCTTGATTTCCTATTTATTCCAGTCTGTCGTTGGTGTCCAGAACCAAAAGAGGGAGAAAGGCGTCCGGTGGCTCTACATGCCGATACCGAAAATGCAAAACGCAAGCATATGGAACGACTACATCCAGAGTATCAGATTCAATGCGAAAAATGTAACATCGTCCATTTGTTGTTTGATAGGTGGTACACGACAGAGGATGGAAAACTCCAAGCACATTTGACCTCACCCGCACATACGGGGAAAGGAGCGGAGTGCCTTCGGTGTGGTAACCGTGTTGTCGACATGGAACGACATACTGGTCAAAAACCGTCCAAGTTAATTAAAAGGAAAGGTAGAGGTGGTAAACCCCGTCCCTGCCAGTGCACCAAACCACTACAGCCGAAATTTCAGCACTTAGATAACATCTTTGTGCCACCTGTGGTTGCAATTGCAGACTGATTATTCTTATTGTTTTGTAGTTAGTATGACTGAGCATACCTCTTATTGGAAAATCCTATATACTAATGATATTATTTGAAATAAAAGTTTGATGTTTCTAATGAATGTTTTTGTTACTGATTATTAGGAGTTTATTTTGTATGGCATAATATATCTATAGATAATTTCATTGTGATCCACTGATTCTACTTTGTTTATAACGGGATTGTGGAAACTCATACGTATCTTAAATTTCATAAAGGGCGAGTTGCCAAGTTTGACTCGAGGATGGTTGGTCAAGGGATGGGTGGCCGAAGCTCTTTCTTAAAGGATGACTGGCCAAGTTCGTTAAGGGATGGTTGGTCAAGTCTAAAGGGATGAGTGGCCAAGTTTGTTAAGGGATGATTGGTCAAGTTTAAAGGGATGAGTGGCCAAGTTTGTTAACGGATGGTTGGTCAAGTCTAAAGGGATGAGTGGCCAAGTTTGTTAAGGGATGGTTGGTCAAGTCTAAAGGGATGAGTGGCCATGGTTAGCTAAGCAACCATCTGTCACGGCCCTACTATTGTCGTATGGTGTTTGTGAGTTTACTGTGTTAAAATTTATTAGGGACTAAGAATTCCAAGCCGCCCACAAGGATGTAGGACTAACAAGGTGGCTATTTAGTTTTAGAGGCTCAGAAAAGGTCGGAAAATCATAAAGGTTACTATCTTAAACGAAAAGCTTTGTACTAAGATAACAAATGACAGCTGTGTATTACTTGACTCAGGTCGTGGATATGTGAGATCAGAAACTAAAATATTTCTACTACACAACTCTCTATGGGTTCTCCTCTGACCTTTTTTTGTTTTTACTGATCTTGTCGTTTTCCTGCCCTACCCTAATGTAACACAACACTGCTAAGGGATCTTGTCTTTCTTTCCCCTATTCTCAGAAAAGCTAAAATACCCAAAGCCTGGCATAAGTATCTTGTGACCTAGTTATATAACGGGGTTTTGTTCTTTTATAGGACTAACAAAACTCTAAACTTCCACGGACCTTCTGTCCCACGTGTCTTGGACTGAAAGCTTTGTGAGTACTTAACAACTGCATTTTCGAGTTAAAATATACGGTCCGGTTGGTTTATTTAAACTGTTAGAAAATATCTAATTCTTTTGTACTATTTATTTAACGACTTTTTGGGCTGGGTAGGAATTCGAGGAAAAAGAACGTAATAGGAGTAGAGTCCAAAAAGGCTATGCCCTGGGTTTTGGAAAGAATACTATAATATTTTTTTTTCACTATGGATTTGATTTCAGTTAGCAACAGTCAAAAACGGTCTCTTTTGTTGAGAATAGCCATGTAACTTCCACGATGTTAGTATAACTATTATATAGCATTCGTAAACGGACCTCTACTACCTACTGTGTCTACTGACTGGGTGAGTTTGATTTCAGTAATTCTTAGGAATACCTCAAAAGGGTCTTATAGCAGCGCTACAAGCTTCTGTCTATTTCTACCTCAGTCGTATTTGGTATTTATTGTTATTAGTTTTAATAAATACCATAACACAAGATTCTAATGTATATTACTGCTACCTTATTATCTTAATTATTATTGTAATTCTATGTAAATATCTGGGAGTGCAAAGTTTTTTGGACTTTATAACTTTATATAGGTATCTCTTATACCAAATTCTGCTACGATTCTAATAAGCTATACTATAATATAATTCAAATCGTTTATCTAATTATTAAAACTCAAAAGAAGAAATTAAATGGTTGAGAAAGAGTAATCAAGTTTGACATAAAAAGAAATCAATGCCAGCCTAAACCCTTTGGCTTTCGATGTTCATAATTTAATTACTACTTGTCTGAAAATAATACTTGTCGGTGCGTAACGTGCAAAGAAACCTTTATAGCTAATTAGATAATTTAATAATCTTTAATAATAAAAAAAACAGATACGACACACCGACTAGAACTTAATTAGAACTAATTATTGTTAAAAAATTTAAAAGTTACTACGAAAATGTTGGAGTTTGAAACTCACCTTGATCATTTTAATCAATTTATTGGCTTTAAAATTTATAATCAAATTCTTATAATAACTACTTATTTTGTTACTAAATGAAATTATGAACAAAGTCGGTCCTGGAGACACCATTTGTGATATAAGCTGTTTTCTATACCTATATAAATCTATATAATTACTGTTAAATGCCGCAAATGCTCTGAGGAAATATATGAGAATTAGACTGAAATCTGTTAGGAACATTAGACTGGCGTTGACTTCTCTTTTATGACCTTAACCAAATTATAAATAAGAATGAAATGAATAAAATGAGGAAATATTTAAACTACTTTTACAACTCAAACCTGTTACTGGTATTCTTTTATTTCGAACGCATTCAAAATTGTGGATACTTAATTGCTATTATAAAAATCAATCGCAATTGATTTAGGCTAATTTTGAGGGATCGCAATCCAACAAATAAGTCTGAGAATGTTACCGTAATAATCTATACACAGGAAACCTAGGACTGAGATTCTTGCGAGTCGTAACTCAAGGGGATTTTCTTTTCTAATTTGCTTCTTCAATTTCACAGGAAAATGTGAACGGATCCAAAAGGGATTGTTTTAGCACAAAAATCAAAGGGGAAGTGATCCCGAGTGAAGCCCAGAGATCCTCTTTTAAAGACCTCCAAAGGAAGCCACGCTCAAGTTCAGGCTCCCGGCCCTTGCGTCTCCCATGATCCTCGTACCCCTAGCCCGGCGATCATTGGAGACTCCAGGGTCCGTGAGTGGGATACTTAGAATCTCAACTCCTATTTTACCTCATAAACTTTAGTGCTATAATTAGCTATACAGGAGTAAACTATAGTATATTACTTAAGTACGCTAGTGGTATGTATTTTTACACTGTATTTATAACTACACAGGCTGTACTCAGGCGTACAGGGAAGTTCTGTGTAAGTACTCTGTTGTTAGGTACTTACGAGACTCTTTTACATTACAAAGTCGTCGGTACTCTTTCCTTTGCCTCCGCCTTTGGACTTCGTTCTCGTACACGACTTCCAAAGAGGAATCAAGGGGAAAACCGACGAGTGTTCTAGGGTTGCTTAAATGTATCCTTATTTACTTACAGCTACCTAGTCATATCTTACATCTATTATTGTATTTAATAACCATTGGTGTATCTGTAGGCATAGTCGTATTATCTATGCTTTACTTATGTACTTTCTATCCTTAGTTTTGTTCTCTGCCTTAGATATTTTGAACATGACAAAGTTGGCAGGAGAACTTACAACTTCTTTACATTACTACATTTCCGTTTCTTATCTTTTATTTTGTTCTCTTTTATTTCTGATTTTACATTTTGATATTTCGCCAAATATTATAAATAGTTATCTGCTGAAAAACAGCATCATAACATTAAAAATAAATAAAAAATAAATGTTAAGGTAAGTGTATTCACTTGTCACTTTAGTTGACACGTTTGCACTGAGAGGTGACATGCATAAAACATTAGTCAAACTCTAGAGAGCTTCATTCTTCACTCGTCACCTTGACTCTCGTCTTATTTTATGGCTTACCCTGTGGTCCCTCCTTAATATCCCCGTCCATAATGGTGCGAGTGAGACCTAAAACATACACCATGGGAGCGTGCATAAATTACGTGATACGTCTGGGGGAGGGGGGTACGGGCTTAATCTATGTACCTATTATTTTACATAGATGTACCTACATACCAAAAAAGGGAGGGGTAGGAAAAGTTCAAAATTTTCGATTTTTGTACCACGTAATTTATGCCCGCTTCTCATGCTCATACCATTGACATATTCTTCCCTACATACATATATAACATACTACCCTACAATAAGCTTCGTATTTTGAATTAGTATACACGCTGCATATGTTTTTGTGCATATTTGGAAATGTGTCTCATTTTAATTTGATTCGAATACCTCATCATCCTGTCACTTACTTTCTATTTCGATCTAAAATTTGATATTTCTATGTGTATTTGTTACGTATAGGTTGTTTTGTTATTATTATTGTTCAATTGTTCTATATAGTGTGAAGTAATCGAAAGGAACAGAGTCCAGATTAGAGTTAGAGGTGGTAACGTCACATGTCATTAAGATTAAGATGGTTAAACGAACAAGAGCTTCAAATTTGGTGGGAAAGATATTTGAATTTTCATAACAAGTTTTACATTAATTATTTTTCCTTGTAATCTTCACACAAATTTGTTTAAGAAATTTATGTAAAACAGTTTCAAATCACTCAAGCAGCAATAATTCTGCATTATTTTAAAGGTCATTTATTTATATGGGAAAACTTTATACCTTGGGATGTATAGAGTACTCAGATATAAGTAGTACAAAACATTTTCTTTAGTCTTATTTTTCTTCGATTTTGACTCCGTACAGACCTTGACTGAAAAACAGAAGACAATGCAACGTGAGTTTAACTAATGACTCCGCTCTTTGGGTTTGAGCTGCATCGGGAATGGCAAACCTATTTTCTCCGGTTTCAGTTTCCGTGCCACACGAAGGTAAAAATGAAAATGATTGGTGAGTTGTATTGAGAATTGAAAAGGCGCTCGCTCAACTTTGAGGTGTACCTGAAAAATATTTGGTGGACTTATTGTTAGTGTAAAAATTTTGGGGTTGAAACTGCAGGACACAGCTGTGAATTTTTCCCTGGCCACCCAACTACACAATATACAGGTATTATGACCGTGACTTATGGGTTGGCGTTATGCACCGTTCAAATAAAGAAGCCATATTGCATGGAATATTGCAAATATTGCTATGTTTACCATGTCACATACCTCCTGGCTCTTGTAATGTTGTATGTTTGCGTGCACTGTCATAGTAAGAAATCTATCCTTTGGATGACACTTGAAATATTAGTTTATTGTTTATTCAACTCAGTGGAGCTCCATTTGGTCGTGTTTGCTATATTCTCCCACTTGTGTCACTTTCCTGCCTAAACTACTTCGTCCTACTATAAAACTAGTGCTAATAATAATAATAAATAACTTCCCTTTTGACTCGACTGCTGTAGAACTGGTCATAGTTGTGGTCATTTCTCAAATCGAAATTCCGAACATCCTGAGCTGAACATATTATACTTTATTTGCAGTATTTACATTCGTAAAATGCATTACTAACCGTGAATATCAGTATTTGTTTTTGGCTACTGTTACCATTCTCGTGCCCCCGTAGATTACTCATAAAATGCTGTACCTGCTGTTAGCCTCTGTTTGGACAATATTTATTCGGAATTTGTACTTGCTATTTGTATAGACAGGATTCAAGGCTTAAAATTTGGAGATAGTGCCCACCTATAGATATATGTAGTTGGTGAAGAAGCAATGTGGCGTACGTTTAGCTAACAGCTAACATTATTAAGTGAAGTCCATAGGATTTTTTAAAAAATTCTTTCCCAAGTCCCTTAACCTAATAGAAGGGTAAATCATGGTAAATCCGGGATATAATCTAAATAATTGTATTATACTATAACCTATCAGTGAAATCGATTTTTACAGCAGTACTTTTATTACCAGTCAAACCACTTATTTTATTTTTCAGTAACAGCCGCCTTCGGTGATCCAAAAAATGTTTACTTTAATTTTCAGTGAAATGTACTTCAAAAATCAATTGCTTACATTCTTTTACAATTTGTTCTGAGTAAATCTTTTAATGAATCTTTTAAAATATTATATATTAAGATTTTATTTTCTCATTAGAATAACTCTTACAGCTTCAATTTGGATGGGTTTGGAACAGAATGCTTTCAGCTGTGTCCTGGACTGACGCCACAATTCTTCCTCGCTGACGTAACGCATCGATCAATTATACACATAGATATTAGTTGTTTAAAATAGAAATCAAATTCTACTGTTTACATAAACATTGACAGTTTGAATGTTTTTCAAAAATGCTGATATCCCATGTTTTTAATTTTTAATTCTGTCTCTATACATTTACCTACTTACATGAGTACGCTGATTATAGATATTCTTTTTAAGTGTGTAGTAGGAAAGTGTCTATAGCTAATATTGTCTGCTGGCCTCTTGTTTTTAGTGTTTGCAAATATTTGACTTTGAGAATGGAACGCAACTGGAAAGTGAAATAGGACACTTGATGTATGGATGTACCTATGTAGTACGTACGGAGCTTGAGGCTTCGTATTTCTTCTCATAATTTCGTATCCATCATGCACCTAAAATTGTTGAAAATCTAAATCGCAAGCAACTAAGTGCAACCAACTTGGATTTTAATTTAAGTATGAAGTATGCCCTTGCAAAAATGAAAATGAGTTGAGAGTACATTATTATAAAGAGAAAGATATCCCGAATTCCATTTACGGAATTGCATAATTTAGGGTGTAAGTTACAAAATTGAATTTTAGTGAAAATTTGAAATTCTGTAAGGGTATAGCTATAAGTAAAATCCAAATTTTTTAATTTAGTATAAAAGATATATTTATGTACATGCAGTGTACAGAGTATTACGGGGACAAATATTTTGCATAGGCATGAAATTCAATTTCAATTTTAATTTCAAGTTTGACGCTAACAACATAAATAGGAGTTTTGCGTCACTATACCTTGACATTAATTGACATTGTCTGCCATGTGCTTTCTTATTACAAAGAATTCATGTGCACAAATCGAATTAAATCCATCGCTTGTATACAACATATCGTCGGTGAAGAACCAAAATGACCCATATCCAGTTGTAGCTAAAAACAATATCAACTATCTACAAAAATATTGAAGCATGTCTGGAAAGCATTTACTTGGAGTATTTTAAACTTTTCAAAAATATGTAAATTTAACATTTTACGCCTTTCAAAAACATGTTAAAGAAAATTTTACGCTTTTCAAAAACATGTAAATAGAACATTTTACACTTTTCAAAAACATGTAAATGCAACATTTTACGCTTTTCAAAAACGTGTAAATGGAACATTTTACGCTTTTCAAAAGCTCATAACTAACATTTCATGGATGTTTCTCATTTTGTTTTTATGACATAGCTCATTTTGATTCTAGCTTAAATTGGACATGGGTGATTTTGGTTCTTCATTGACGATATCAGTGGAATATAATATAGGGAGGTCCTCCTGAATCCTATAAGCACTAGTCACTAATCGCACGCAAGCGTTAAGCCGTATAGCAAGGAGCTACTGTTTTAACTCCGAGTCGAGACTGATGGCGATGAGGGTTAGAAACCCAAACCCAAATAAATACATTATGACTTAATAAAATATGAAAGCGCAATATTAAAATGACGTACAGACGAGTATATGGGAAACTTTAAGATCATAAAAATAAATTGGAAATGTAATCTATATGGATATCTTGGGGTGTAAATACAAAGCGCTGGCTCATATAATTACCTATAGAAAGGTATGTACAAATAATATGGATTATGGAATTATTGGGTAACATAATATACTTTTATTTATAGTAGGAGTGTATGCAAATATTGATAAGGGGCACATATACAGTTATCTAGATACTGTGACAGCGTAAGAAAGAGTATAGAGGAAGGAATAGAGATAATTTGTATCTATCTTTATTGACATTTGGTTAAACTAAAACTTTCCTTCTCAAGGGATATTGACTCGGGCCGGGGCACCGGTCCGGGGTCCTGGCTACATCTGGCTGGATAATAACAAAAAGGATGAGCACATAAAATGATGCGTCATGTAATAATAACCAAGTTCATGACTTAAGCTTTTATCACTCAAAACGCCTTCCTCGTTTTCGTTTTCTGGTATATGTATTATACTACGGGCACTCAAATTCAAATTACTATTCACTTTCATCGCGATACCCACTTAGAAAATATTATATGATAGCTGATACAACAGTTCTTCTCTTCCCAAAAAATACAAAAGCTTATAATTGCGTGCTCGGAAAAAATGTTTTCTTCAATTTTCAGAAATCGCTATTTTTTACCCTTATTACAAAATTTGGAAAGTACCAGAATCGTTGTAGTTGGGACTTGAGTAGTTCTGAATTTATAATGTTTCTAACAATATTCAAATTTTTGAAGGTTGCAAAATAACTTAGCATAGGTAGTAAGTAAAAATTCAGATATTATACTTTGCACCTTCGTGGGTGGAAGATATGCATAGAGACATGCATTTAAATTTTACGATTTTATAGCGCTTCAAAATTTCCCCGCTACTGATCTTTGGACTTTTAAAGACAATCGTCAAATAATTTATATTCGTGGCTTGAAGAAGCCTGAAGGTTAGAACATTTTCTGTGCTTTGCTTTGTACCTGCGAGTGAAAGTTGAAACCCCAAATCATAATATTTTATTAGGTAGTTTCGTCCTTTTGGATTTCAGAGGGTGTTACTATAGTTCAACTTCAACCGGAGGAAAGATTCCCCAACAAAAGTTTCAGATTTTCTTTCCTTCTATTGCATTGGTCGCACCTAAACCAGAGTGGATTATCTCTCTAGGTAAATTATTGACACAGTAATATATTTTACAAACTTTTGTTTAGAAATTTTTTGGGTTTTATTGCATCAAAAACTTTTATATTATAGTTTACAATACGCTGGCATTCGTTTTAATATCTAGTCTATTCTGTATTATTTCTGATTCCTGCTGTGTAACTATTCGTTATTAGATGTAGCTTGCAAATGTAATGCTAATTTCATATAGTATTTAATTTATTAAAAATTAAAGTATATAACTTACATACCAAACCAACGCATAACAAAGGCTTTTCAAAATGTTGGGATAATTAGAATGAAAATTTATTATTTTCTTGAAATTCCACTGCTTGATTTAAAGACGGAAATTAGTCAAGAAAAAAAAATTTCATTTGAGTCATCCAGGCGTGTTGGTTATGACTGTTTTACGTGTAAGCAGTCCGACCCTAATTATTCACATCCGCAGTTGACAATGAACGTGTGCCTACGCCCAAATGACTCCCACATAACCATCGTAAAGTACAGTGAATATTAGTAATGAGTTGGAGAAAGTAGTAAAATAAAGCGAAACTGAACTTTGAATGTATAATTTCTAGAAATTTCTGAATTTCTGTCACATGTATTTTGATACTAAAATACACGTCAGATTTTATTTTATTGCTCAAACGCATGAACTCTAAATTATTAGGCAAGACCAAGAAACACTAAATTATGATTGCACTACCGATAGTAAACCACACATTGACGTTTCTATGAAAGCGTTAGGGTTCCGAGGTACATACCTATCTATGTATTGGGATAATAGAGTTTTAGGAAACAACACCAAAAGTTTACCATTACCCTTTCCCTTCACTATTAAAAAAAATACGACTATAATAAAATAATTTGCTATCGCTGCTATGGCTGAAGCAGGCGTAAAATAGGTAGGTAGGTAGGTAAGTATGTATGACAGTGACCGTGGCCGCGGTATCGAGAGGATTTGAAATATGAAAATCAGTGAAAGGTGGGAGGCTGTAATTAAGGCTGTATTTCTAACTTACATAGTATCAGGTTACATAGCCGTTGACCACCATTAGCAAAGGAAAGTCAATGCAGCAGGTTGAAACGGGCGCTTACACAAGTCAACTTCAGTTAGTGCCAGGGGTGGGCAACCTTTTTGGACCGACGTGCAAATTTTCAAAAATAATTTTGGCCGCGTGCAAATTTTTATCGCTCGAAAAAACAACTGTTTATTTTTCCCATTTGCTGTATTACACTAAAAATAGGGCATTAATTTGTTATTTTATTTAAAATTTAGCTGCTTTAACGAATTCTTCAGTGTATAATCGAAATAAGCACTTAGTTACAGCATTTGTTGCTTAGAAATCTATCATTTTCTAAAATTTAAAAACTCTTGCGTGCAAATTTCAGTTCTTCGGCGTGCACGGTTTTGCACGCGTGCAGTAGGTTGCCCATCCCTGATAGTAAATTCGAATCGAGTCAAAGAAGGCAAAAGCCAATTATAAGTCTCACCTAGCAACTTAAGTAATGAAAAGTATGTAGTCAAGTCCAGCCCCAGTCAAACGAGTAAAAAAAACCATAAGTCAAATTCAAGTGTAAGATGGCTTGAACACGGCCATGACAGATACGGGCATGTCATAGGAAATAATTCCTCTTTGCAATGCATTTTTGTCATATATGCTCATTTTTATTTTTTTATTTTCTCTATGAATACGACTTAACACGTGGGTTCGCTCCCAGTGGAAATACTGTATAAATTAAGAAAATCGAATTATCAAAAAGAAAATCTCAATGGACTAGTAATGATTTAATGTTTTCATTATTCCGGTATCCTGTTCCGGTAGCTATATGCAGTCATGTATGGACTAAAATTATGCTATAGAGGCTATTCACAAACGGATAATAAAAATTGGGATAATTAGTTCTTGTACAATCTAGGCACATAAAAAAGATGGTTTGATTTATTAATACATTATTCAACCTGCTGGTGTTTTTTTTTGTTATATTTTGTAATATTATGCATGCCTACAGTCGGAAACTATATAGTGTAGTAAACGTGTTGCGAAATGTTGTAATTACGAATTTTTTCAATGTGCAAAATATTTTAATTGCATTTTATACAAAATATTTTCTAGAATGCGTCTTTCAAATGTGCGAAATGTTAGAACTATTTAACTATTAGTTAGGAAGGTAAGTGCAAATCGTTCTAACTGCGTATATACCTTTAGTGTACATATTTCACATTTTTTAACTACATTAGAAATTCAAAACCTTACCGAAATTTTGCAATCAAATATTTACAGAGGGTTGCACATTTTTATCTGTAATGTAAACTGTAATTTATTTCAAAAATGTTAAATGTACTAAAGTAATCAATAGTAAATGACTGCACTATTTGATCTCATACTTGGTAATGCAATGTTAAATATATTCCAAAAACTATATTGACTAAAAGTTCATGCTGGGCATTTAACTCGCATTCCAACTTAAACGGAACTGAAGCTACCAGAAATTAAATAAAAACCAGACCACTGGCTAAAACTGGTTAAAACCGGCTAATAGAGGAGAGCATTTTAGAGGTTGGTTTTAACAAGTTAAAACCACTTGGTCTAAACCGATGCTGGTAAAAACACTTTTGAACCCGGTCCCTGGTAATGAAGGTTATGATTATGATTGCCATCTGTTTTTGACTGCACCAGTAATTCAAAATGTCCACAAAAAGTGACATGACATTATGACCGCCTGATTATTATGAAATGACATGTACCTACCTATATACATAGTTCAATTATATTGCATAATTTATTATTCAAACGCCAGACGTAGTTTTCTCTACTTTCGTGTAAAATTGTCAGTTGTACTTTGCATCAGGCCATAAGATCAAAACCAAGATCAAAACCAGTCCTCGGAGAAAATAAGAAAATAGATCCCAGATGGAAAGAAAAGGAAAATAAAGTCAATGCTCTTTCACATTGACTGACACCATCTCCTTTCCATTTACATCTCACATTGGCTCATTTCCTTTGATTTATTTTCTTTCGGCGCAGCGGCCACACAGAATATTTTTGTCGACCCAATAAAGAATAATTTAGTGTACTGTGTATGTACCGCCGCATACATCACCATTTAATATTCCAAGTATTTGGTCCATGTATTTCATCATCTAGATTGGAAAAAAAATTATGAGGCGCATTTTCGATTCTTTATGGAAATGGAAAGCAACCACACGCTTAGAAAAGTATTGGCGATTTCACCGCCACCGCGCGGTTATTGTTTTTTAATAGCACCCGCACTATTAGTCAGCCCCAAATAGTAGACGAACCTGTTAAAATTCGCAGTTGCGAAAGGAGTAAAACTGTTACCGAGTAATATTACTAAAACTACCAATATCGCTATTAACTTGCGTAATAGCAAATGCAGTAACAGTTCCATAAAATATTGCTTCAAAATTCCCGCCTCCTCTTTCAGTTGATGTATTTGTATGTGTGAACGTCCACCGCACAAGATTCGGTATTGTATGACTTGGTTTCAATCTTCAAAGCGTAACCTACGATATATCATACTAATATAATGTTTCCCTAATAATCTTCGAAAGCTGTACAGGTATCCAAATACAAAAAGCTCAGCCTTTTTCACATCTCGCATATCGTCTGTAAAGAACCAAAATGACCCATATCCAATTTAAACTTGAATCAAAATGAGCTATGTCATAAAAACAAAACGAAAAACATGCGTAAAATGTTAATTAAGAGTTTTTGAAAAGTGCAAAATGTTGTATTTACATGTTTTTGAAAAGTGCAAAATGTTCTAATTCCTTGTTTTTAAAAGGTATAAAATGTTCTATTTAAATGCTTTCGAGACATGCTTCAATATTTTTGTAGATAGTGGATATTTGTTTTAGCTACAAATGGATAGGGGTCATTTTGGTTCTTCACAGACGATATTCCAGATTCAAGTAAGTAGCAAGTAGGTAGCTTCATTAAAATTAATAGGAAGAAACGGGTTCTCGTTGTTATATAGCATTAGTATGGTATTACTTCTTGCATTAATAGATCTATATTCTATATCCACGAAACTATTTTTAAAATGAGTGGACTACATCCTATTTTTCCTAAATGTGTAGGTATATGCTTAAGTCTTATAAGAAATAATTGAGACTGAGCTTTTGAGAAGGCGAAGCTGACTACTAGTGAGCTAAAAGCTGACTCTGAGGTTAGAAATACTGTTGATTGACGTCACCCATTAAACCTCTTGCGCCTTGGCTGCAAAATCTGCGAACTAAGAAGTTATTAAACACTACGTATATATAAGTATGCCCTTTCATCTCATGAAATGTACCGTACAGGAAGCAACATGTTGAATATTACCTCCTGAAGGCTCGTACACTACAAAGCAATAATAATTACAACTCAATTCCAACCGCAACCATCGCTATACAAGGCTTATTACCTAAATAATAATAGATGCAAGCTTTGAAATATTGTTTATGTGCCCGTGCTGGTTGGTGCTCTAGTTATATCTTTACATATAGAAATAAAATTAATACAATATTACAAACACTCAAACATTATCTTACTTTCATAACATAATGTAAACTAAGGTTCAACAACTACTGATGGTTTCAGTGGAGATCAAAATCAATACCTAGTACTGTAGAGTGTAGGAATAGAAAAAGGAATATTTTAATAATAAATTGTACCAGGGAGTGTCAGAGACAGAGGTGCAAAGTGGCTGTTAAAGTGGGTCTGGGTGAGCATAGGAAGTAAAGGAAAACTGTTCTCTTAACGTCTGAACTGAGGATTGAATTTTAAAAGAGCACTCACCTTATAGTTTATTTATAAGTATTTACAAGGAACATGCGCCGTGCAGCGCGTGAATGCGATTCAATTTGAAAACCTTTAACTGTGATTGTGATTGATTAAACGTCTTAAGAATGTTACTTTAGAATACCTTGGTTTCATATTTTATAATTTGGTCACAACCATGTCAGTTGCGTGCTTCAAAAAAGAATGGATATTTTGCCGCCCCTCTTCTATCGTTTATGTAGATCTTATTTTCTTAAAATACATTTTTCATTAAGTTTGAGCAGGGCCGAGCGAAGGAATTACTTTTAGACAGAAACTTGTTTCCATACAAAAAACCACCATTTTGATTTCATTTTGAAGGTTTTCTTTGATAAACCAAAATGTTGTATTTACATGTTTTGAGAAAAGTGAAAAATATTTTGGTACCACGTTTTTCTAAAAGTTCAAAATGTTCTATTTGCATGTTTTGAGAAAAGGGAAAAATGTTCGATTTGCATGTTTTGAGAAAAGTGTAAAATGTTCAATTTGCATGTTTTTTGAAAAGTGCAAAATGTTCAATTTGCATGTTTTGATTAAAATGTAAAATATTCAATTTGCATGTTTTTTAAAAAGTGCAAAACGTTCTATTTACATGTTTGCTTGAAAAGTGCAAAATGTTCAATTTGCATGTTTTTTGAAAAGTGCAAAATGTTCAATTTGCATGTTTTGATTAAAGTGTAAAATATTCAATTTGCATGTTTTTTAAAAAGTGCAAAACGTTCTATTTACATGTTTGCTTGAAAAGTGCAAAATGTTCAATTTGCATGGTTTTTGAAAAGTGCAAAATGTTCAATTTGCATGTTTTGATTAAAGTGTAAAATATTCAATTTGCATGTTTTTTAAAAAGTGCAAAACGTTCTATTTGCATGTTTGCTTGAAAAGTGCAAAATGTTCAATTTGCATGTATTGAGAAAAGGGAAAAATGTTCTATTTGCATGTTTTGAGAAAAGTGTAAAATGTTCAATTTGCATGTTTTTAAAAAAAAGCAAAATGTTCAATTTGCATGTATTGAGAAAAGGGAAAAATGTTCTATTTGCATGTTTTGAGAAAAGTGTAAAATGTTCAATTTGCATGTTTTTAAAAAAAAGCAAAATGTTCAATTTGCATGTTTTGAGAAAAGTCGAAAATGTTCCATGTATGAACATGTTTTTTTTGAAAATTCAGGCAGCGGGTGCTGCATGTGCTGGCGCTGGCCTCATTATGTAGGGCTTGTGTTTATTGGGGTGATGTACGCTTTTAACTTATCCGATTTAACTTATCACATTTAACCTGGCAGATTTAACTTATGGTCGATTTACCCTATCCCGATTTAACCTATGGCTGGTTTAACTTGTGGTAACTTTAAACTATTCCGATTTAACTTGTGGCAGATTTAACCTGTTTTATTTAACTTTTGTATTACATGGTACAGCAAAATAATGTTGAGAGAATTTTTTTGAATCCTGATCCAGCTTATAAGGCAAGTATTTTAGATATCGACGAAATATTTTTTGTTGGATGGACCAAGTTCCTTACTTATAGTAATACTAACAATTTTTATTGCATTATTTAGTTAGCCTGCTACCTGGTAATACTCGATTAAAGTTAAACGGACTTTATTTTTTTACAAGCGATCTGAAGCCTTAATCAAAATTCTGTCTTCCCCTGATTTTTTGTTGACATAGAGACATGCTCATCCTTTTTTTTTCAGACTACATATTCTACCGGATCGGTCGATGGAGCTCATGGCCAGCATAAGTATTCACATGTCTATAGCTAAAAATAATTGCCATTGAAAGTTAATTCTATAGGATTTTACAAGAAATTTTGTATATCTACAACAAACGGCATTGTGTAGTGTAACGTCAAGGTCATAATAGTGGCGCGGGATCGAACCCTGGGCCTGGCAATTGTTTTTTTGAAATTTTTTGATGGAAACATTAATTATATGATTAAGTTCTTTTATTAGATCGTATCAGAAATCTGCTTTGCACATTTTGATGGTAAAAAATATTTCTGTTGTCTAAGAATGCCTCAGCAGTATGGAGTATGGAAGGGGTGGTCTCGATTCAAAAACAATTCTCTGTTAGTGTTAAACTGCGATGAAATACTGCATAACTTGTTTTAAACCATAAAATTTACTATACAATTACAATAAAAATTATCGACAAGAACTATTTTTCAATAGAACAAAGCTTTAATCTTGGATTACTTACTATATTGTATATCAGATCAAAAAATTAGGTACCGTGAAAATTTTCCTACTTTTTATATTTATACTGCATAATTTCCCTTGACGTCGATACGTAAAAAAATCTTAAAATGGTAAAGAAGTTAAAATTAAAAAAGGTTGATAGTTGCAAGCTTGCATTCCAACTGGAAGTTAAATAAAACCAAACTATTAAGACAAGATTTGCACAATTTAAAAGAATAAGGAATTCCTATTTTCAGTGAATTTAGTTATTTCCTTTGCAATCCGACGTAATAAGCCCCAACTTATATATTAAAAACATTAGTATAATAAAATGTAATTTTATCGTCAATTGTACGGTTTAAAACAAGATATGCATGAATATTCCATCGCAGTTTAATACGAACATTATTTTGCTGTACCATGTAATACAAAAGTTGAATAAAACATAAGTTAAATCTGCAACAAGTTAAATCAGAATAAGTTACATCGGAATATGTTAAAATTACAACAAGTTAAATCAGTCATGGGTTAAATCGGGATAAGTTAAATCGGGATAAGTTAAATCGGGATAGGGTAAATCGACCATAAGTTAGATCTGCCAGGTTAAAAGTGATAAGTTAAATCGGATAAGTTAAATGTAGGTAGAATCGTTTATTGTTAGTGGTTGCTTTTTTTAGCACAAACTAAAAGGCACTTCCAAAATGGTCAAAGTCCATTTACATTGACATCGTATCTATCTATAAATTTTTGCCTTTTGTTGTTTTAATCTATCTCCAATAAATGCCCAAAAGATCTTTTATACTACACTTATTGTTTTGTTGTCACGTGTTGAATTGTATTTTGGATCCAAAGGCTAAAAACCTGTGCAAAATGAAGGTGGCCAATACCAGTACCAATACCAGTACCAGTCCAGGAAGTAGGCAATTAGCAATGCTTTTGAAAATGTTGGTGGATCACACACGTCATGCGTAATATTGTGACAATTATATTTATGGACTGAAAAAGACAAACACACGAGGAAAAACACAAAGATGCTCTATATAGATGAGCTCAGAAAAGGTTTATTTTATACTCAAGAGTGAAATATGAGCATTTCTTGACATCGGTTAATCAACATCATCAAAGAAGTTCCAGTTCCAAGGTTTCTTCAAGGTACGCAAGTATCTTTGAAATATGTTTACGCAGTATGTAGTACGAATGAGTTCATACGTCGGTCTCGGTCTCAGTTTGACATGCCCTCAGTCGTTTTTGTATTCGTTATGGTCTTACTCCTTCTTTTTATTTGAAAGTACATAAAGCTTTCCCATTAACATTAATGTTGCAATGATATATTGCTATTGTACCTCTATCATAAAGAAAACCATAATAGTGGAACACCACTCAATTATTCAAAATTCGATAATTTCTTTTGTCAAGTCCTTGTTGATTGTAAATGGATTACTTTGGATCTCTTTAATCTCTGCATCTATACATTTGTATGCATTACGGTTTCAAATTTAAATCTACTGCTGACACACTTTGAAGAGTAAAATGAAGCTATCTGATATGATGTATTATTTTTAAATACGAAGTTGAAAACATGAAAAATATAGTCAACATTGGTTAGTTGTTATTATAGACCATTAACTTGTTTATTGGGAAAATAGTTGGATTTTAGCTTTTTGTAAAAGAAGAGGTAGTTGAATTTTCCTTTTTTTTTAAATTGCAAGTACTTGAACTTTAACTTTTGTTAAATGCAAATAGTTGAATTTTAACTTTTTGTAAAATAAAAAATGGTTGAATTTTGGTTTTTTTAAGTGAAATTAGTAAATTTTTTTTTTTTGAAATTGCAAATATTTGAATTTTCACTGTTTTTAAAAGTGCAATTAGTTGAATTTTAACTTTTTTTAAAAGTGCAATTAGTTGAATGCTAAATTGTTTTAAAAGTGCAAATAGCTGAATTTTAAATTTTTTAAAAAGTGCAAATAGTTAAAGAGCTTTTTTTTAAAACGCAAATAGTACAATTTTAAATTTTTTTAAAAGTGTAAATAGTTGAATTTTAACTTCTAAAAAAACTGCAAATAGTTGAATTTAGATTTTTTAAAAGCGCAAATAGTTAAAAATTTAACTTTTTTAAAAATAGCAGAATATTGTGTTAATACTTTTTTGAAAGTTTAAAAACCTTTACTCACACTTCCACAACGATGTAAAGCCACAAGCCAAACACACATTTTAGCACAGTAAAAATCTTTTGCCCAAAGTTTTCGACAATATTCTTCAATGAAAAATGGAATGATGAAATGTTTCTTTTAGCATATTTATTATAGCATAATAATACAATAAATATTTAACATCCTAAATGTAAAATAGTCTCATGCGTGGCATCCATCAGTGAAGTAAACTCAATTGAAGGACTAAAAGGAAAGTAAGGAATTCACTGGAACATCTGTCTGTCGCTTTAGCTCTCGTTAGAATTCCATTATGTGCATAGCAAACAATTACTCATGCACTTGCCAGGGAGGGAGGGAGGTCGATAAAGAAAGCGCAAAGTATTTTTTCTTTTACTTTCTCTTCTATAGCTTTCTCCTGTCTCCAACTAAATATATCATATATAAACATTGGAGCAAAAGTTGAGGCTTGAAAGTCGACCTACATTGGATCTGGATCTGGAACTGGCACTGAAACCTTGAGTTCCACAGATCTCGGAATTGAATCTGGGAGAGCCGACAAGGAAAGTCAAAGTCAATGCCAAAACCAACTGTTGATTCAAAAATACAACGGGGATTATATATCTTGTAGTTTTCTCTCTCACAACGATCACATTTGTACATCAACTATACACTCAGAAAATAACATTAACCTTTGTACACCTTCCAACTTCTCGGAATCCCCATTGCTTTCATCTAAGCTTTTAAAATTAGCAAGACTGTGATTTTTGAATAGGCTTTTAAATCTAGTGTAAGCAAAAAATTGGTTTTATTTGATAAAAGACACGTGTCAATTTAAAAAAAGGCATTCTGACAATATTCAATAATTTCTAACACCTTTCGTACAATTTTAAAATTAATATATCGTCTGTGAAGAGCCAAAATGACGCACATCCATATCCATTGTCATCCAATCTCCAAAAATATTCAAATATGTCTTAAAATTAATTAATTAGAACATATTACACTTTTCAAAAACATGTAAATGGAACATTTTAAGTATTTCAAGAACATGTAAATAGAACATTTTACACTTTTCAAAAACATGTAAATAGAACATTTTACACTTTTCAAAAACATGTAAATAGAACATTTTACACTTTTCCAAAACCTGTAAATGGAACATTTTACACTGTTCAAAATTTGAAAATAGAACAATTTACTTTTTTCTAAAACATGTAATTAAAATATTGTATACTTTTTAAAAACTCCTAATTAACATTTAGCATATTCCAAAACCTGTCAAATTCATAAATTGAAAATGTCCACCAACGGTTGTTGACTTGTACTCGTCTTTAACATTTGCAGAAATTACGAGCAAAACTGTACACTTTTTAAATACCAATATCAATCTAACCAATTAAATTGTAATATAAATTAGCATCTTTCTAGACGGTGATAAGAAATTTGCAGTTTTTCAGTTATTCCGGTAGATACTCTATGTTCCTCAAAAGAAAGGGTAGAATATTTTTGTAAATCATGGCATACTTAAATGTAGAATACATTAGTAAAGCTAGCGTATAACAACGAGACCAAAATGGTGACGTGAATTTAGTTTGAAATAAAGAGAAATCATTCATGCATTATAGAGATGATGAGAGGGTAGTGGAGAAAAAGCTGATAGGGCGGTTTTTTCTTGAATTTTCAGCCTGCTCTCAATCTCCACTTCAAGTCCAATTCCAAATTCCAATGGAATTTATATAACTCTGGTACATATTATTTTTTCCTGTAATAGTGTGTGCCACGTGAGGCTCTGTCTCTGTCTCTGTCCTTAAGTTGTTACTTCCTTGAGTAAACTAATGCAAAAAAAGAAGGAAAATGTAATGGGGTGAATTCCCGGGATAAAACATACACTATTGAGCCTCAGTTCACTCTAGAAAGTAACAACTCAGTGTGTTAAAATGCGTAAAAGAATAAAATACAGGATCCCAAGTAGCCTTTACGTCCCCCATCTGCCCGTTCGCAGTCAAAGCTACCAAGTTCAATTCACCATGCATTTCAAAAAAATTGTTTTTGCAGATCTGGCAAAAACTAAAAAAACGTAAAAAAAATTGGTTTCAAAATAAAACTTTTGTAAGATAATTATATTATTATTAAGTCATACTTCATGCTAGTAGAGTTAGATTTTTCGATTTAAAACTTGAATAACATAGAAAATCGTTTCCAGAATTTAATTTTAAAAATTTTATTTTTCTTATATGACCAATTTTAATAACTTTTTTTACAGGGCCGGACGTAAGAATTGCTTTTAAAAGCAAAATTTTGTATTTATATATTTTAGAAAAGTTTAAAATGTTCTTTTTACTTGATTCAGAAAAGTGCAAAATGTACTATTTACATGTTTTGAGAAATATGTTAAATTTTTTATTCACATGTTTTTGAAATGCACAAAAACTGTTATTTGCAACTTTTTGAAAAGTCAAACAATTCTTTTTACATATTTTTTAAAGTGCAAAATGTTCCATTTACATGTTTTTTGAAAATTCAAGTAGCGGGGGCTGCCTGCGCTGGTCGCATTATCCGGCCCTATTCTTAAGTGATAAATTTAACTTCCATTAAAATTTTTTTTGAAAAATACATCTGGAGAATGACAAGCTATTACATATGTTAGTTACATGGCTCTTACGTTAGTATTAATTAGGATGTATTTACGAGGGGGATCAAATGCTACTTAAGACCCTGTACATTCATAAAAAATCCATGTAAATTATAAAACATAGATATATTGATATATATCACGATATATCTACCTACACCCCTGCCCTTGCCTAAGCTACCATAGTCAGACTTTGTTCCAATATCTCTCTGATTGTCTCATGATTTGGATGGGGAGGGAAAATCTTCAGTGAGTAGGACTTATACTTACAACAAGGGAAAGCTGGACCAGAAAATGAGATTGCAAATGCGAATGAAACGAAGGGAAAGAAGTTCGTCTATAGTTTGTGTACACAAGGAAAGAAAGGAAGGAATGAAAGAAGGAGACACACACGCACACATAGAAAATCATGACAGTAGATCAGAATGCGAATGGCGAATGGCGAATGGGTGGGCAGATAGGGGAAAAGCTACATACAGTAAGACAAATGACAGTAGGTCGAAGATAGGGAAAAAGATGCGGAGATTGAGAATAACTTGAGCATCCGCTACACAAATAATAAAGCCAAGAAGAAAGCACTTTGTTCACTTTCTCTTTTCATTGTAAACTTCATATTCACCGCCAAACATCATAAACCATACCATCGTCGTCACCATCCTTTTTCGTGTAGCTCATATTTAGTCAGAGGACGAGGACGCGAGCTCATCATTTAAACCTGAGCATTCTCCACATGTTGTCTTATTCCTTTGAACTATACCTTCAGCCTCGATCTCTTTGACTGCCTCCCTACTCAGCCCTATACTGTATAAAGATAAACACCGTTACTAGGGTTACAAATCCTGATTTAGCTTAGGATACAAAACGTGACACGTGCGTGTGTGGCACACCAGGAACAGCATCAGCACATTACCTGAACCTGTACTACCTATATGCATATAGAGCCCATCTCGACCTCGCTCATCCACAATTGAAGCTTTCACTTTGGTTTTGTACACGATTAAGGAAGACTATAAAGATTAAGCGAATGCTTTCATTTTTCATGTTGATTTTTGTTTTTTGCTATCAGCTCGGGAAACAACATATCGTCTGTGAAGAACCAAAATGACCAATATCCAATTTAAGCTACAATCAAATCGAGCTATGTCATAAAAACAAAATAATAAACATGTGTTAAATGTAAATTTAAGAGTTTTTGAAAAGTGCAAAATGTTTTATTTCCATGATTTTAAAAAGTGCAAAATGTTTTATTTCCATGTTTTAAAAAAGTTTTAAATGGTCTATTTACATGTTTTTGAAAATTGTAAAATGTTCAATTTACATGTTTTTGAAAAGTGTAAAATGTTCTATTTACATGTTTTTGAAAAGTGCAAAATGTTCTATTTGGGTGTTTTTGAAAAGTGCAAAATGTACTATTTGCATACATTCGAAAAGTTCAAAATGATCTATTTACCTACATGTTTTTGAAAAGTGCAAAATGTTCTATTTAAATGATTTCAAGTATTACAATATTTGTGTAGATAGTAGATATTGTTTTTAGCTACAAATGAATACGGGTCATTTTGGTTCGTCACAGATGATATAGTAAAATTTTAATTAAAGCCTGGATCTCAATTACAGTTAATTTTCTGAGAACACCACCGAGTATGAAGCAAACAACTTATTTGGCCAATTTCAATTATAAAATTGTACTAAAAATTGTAGCGTTATTTTCCTTATAAAAAGTATACTGGGATATTTGTGATTATAAAAGAACTCTATAGTAAAAAGACGCATTATAGTTTATAAGACACTACAATGTAGCAAAATCATAATTTTTAACTTCAAATTTTGAATAAACCGAAATATCTTTTCGTCCATTATAACTAATGATAAGTATTATTGTTCCTATTTAGAAAGTAGCACTCTCATATATTATACAAGTGGATAAAATTATTATAATGATATTACTCTACGACTGTACAAGTAGCAACTGTGCAAAGTTAAGAACAAAAGTTAGTAATGAAAATTTGATGAAAACAGAAGAAAATTGAAAGGAGAGTGAAAGTGAAGGGAGGGAGTGATTTGCATATTTGAACACTGAATATTTATGTACGTTCTTCTTGTGTATCTATCTACACTACAGTCTTGTGTAAGCAGTCAAATATGAAAATGGAAATGGAAATTGAGGATTAATTTCCTCACTTTCTCATTCTCATTTCCATGTCTCGAGTCTCGAGTGCATGGAGTCAAATGGAAAGGAAGGAAAGTCAAAGCAAAATTTAAAAGATGAAAATATAAAGACGGAGAACGGTGGAAGTAGGGGGAAAAAATTAAAATCAGAATCACAACATGAGGCATAAATGCGTAGAAACCGAAGAAATTATAGCAGAACAACTTGTAGGTATGAGCAGTCGTGAGGCAGAGGGAGACGTAAACTTGGATGTCTTTCTTCATGTCAAGGTTTTACATGTTTGACAAGGAATACACGACGCCATTTTATTTTAAATTTGGGTTTCAAGAGTGCTACTGCATGTCTAATGCATTTTGCCCACGTTAAGCACTATTGTTTCCTGCAATTATTTTATTTTAAAATCTTATTTTTAAAGATTTTTAGGTTTGGCCCTTTTACAATTTTATGTCTGATTTTTGTGATTTTTAGATATTCTTTGTAGATAATCCAAAAATCGTTTTTCTAGTTAAGAAAAATTCAACATTTTTTGTTTTTCAAAAACAAAACCTTAAAAAAGTCTGCTTCACATATTTTCAAAAACGATAAAAAAAGTAAGAAAATTATGAAAAATAGAAATTTGTAAACCCCACTGGTCTCTGAAATATGCTGCACATGCTCCTTGTAAGTTTCACTTTCTCTTTCTTCCCGTTACTAAGCTACCCATCCTCTGATGATGAGATTTTTCCTTCATAAAACATTTTCTGCGTCTGTTACATGATTTGTTTGCGTTTCCTTGTTTGTATCTTTTACCTTTGGTATACAGATTATTTTGGCATTTGACAACACTCAACTATATTTCCCAGTGCGTTTCACAAAATTTAAATTCCTTGTCGCTTTCCCATTACATTCAAAATTGTATGCTGAGGCTTCTAATAAATTACACTTAAAATTAAACACTTGCTTTTGTTAAGTCAAGGAAGGGCAGCTAAAATCTGCATATTAGTTTATTATTGTACTTCGGTTGTCATAGCAACCCTTTGTAGTATTTAATTGAATTGTTATTGCAAAGGTACCACATTATGTTGGTAATTAAAAATAGTAAATATTCTTCAGTTTTTTGAAGATGTATAAATTAATTTTATTAGCTTAAAAAATTTGGTAGCATGACTTAAATTTATTTGTAAAAACTTTTTACGGCTCACTCCTGTCTTGCCAGATGCTTGACTTTTAACACCTTTCAACTTAATGAATTTGACTTGAAATAAAAGCAGTCCTAAGCATTTACCCAGCAAATGGAATAAAATAATCAATTTTGACCCTGCAAAAAAAACCGTATCCGATTATTGCTCCCGGCAAACGGATGCTGGCAAGACAAGTGCGTACCCTTTTCAGAACGTACATAACTATACACTTTTCATGAGGAATAGGAAATATCAAAACGAGAAAAGTATATCAGGGTAATACCCTATTTTTTTAAGGTAAAATCTTGCAGGCGAATCCAGTTGTAATATGACATATAAAGAGAGTAAACTTCAAATGTCAAATAGTCTAATAGCCAGAGCCGCCAGACTTATGCTTCAAAAAATTTGGGGAGTGTAAAACGATTGCATCTTTTCCGCATCTCTTCTGAATCCATAGCTCCCCAGCTTCACTGATATCGTCAATGTAAGGAAACCAACTCCTTCAACTGCTTCCTTCCCTCTTCCTTAACTGTCTCGTCAGAAAATTTCCTTCCCATTTACTCTTCACTAACCGGAAGGGAAGACGCGCTCGAGGTTGTCCTCGAGGTTGTCACGTCACACGCAATACAATTTTATTTTCGCTTCCACTTATTTCCGTCTTCCGTACATTGGTAATTTCATATAGGAAAAGATGTAGCGAATGTTGACAACGTAAAACTGTTTACACACAAAATTTTTGAAAGTTTTGAAATTCACCTATTTTCAATGTTTCAGTTCCTTTTGCAAATTCAATTACAATTTTTTGCCATATTTTAAAAATATTTTAAACGGAAGTTGAATTTTTTAATGTAATGAATTAAAATAATTTAAGTAGGTACCTACATTTAATACATAATAATTAGATAAAATTTTTCAATTTTCACAAACAACAAAAGTGCCATTATAATATTTTGCATTTAAAAACCACGTAAATTAGAACATTTTGCGCACTAATATTTAAATCCAAAAACATGCATTTCGTATCCCCTTGTACAAATAACTTGAATTTAGAATCAGGTATACGCGCATGCATGCTGGTATTAAACTGCTTCGCTATATAACTATTATACTATATACCTAGGCTAGTGATTTTCTTACTAGCGATTCGTAACATTTTGCCTTGACTTGAGATGCTGGGCCTCTCATGCTATCCTCTCACGTCCTCTCACAGATTACTTTTTAAGACACGTTTGAATTAAATTTCCAATCTACTTTTTCTCGTCTCTAAATTCTAAATAGACTGGGAGAGTACGTACTGCTGGTGTTGTAATTGTAGTGAGTTTGGTGGTTGGTTTAGATTCCAGAATTTCGTGTTTGTATCAGTAAACATGCTTTAATAACCACGGGCTACATTTAGTATATTATGCACGTTTCACTTGTATCCATATATTATATTTATAAATTTATAATGCTATGCATTAAGCTACCAGATCCCAGATATGTACACTCCAGTATAGTGCACAGTGTAGTGTAGGTAATTGTATTTGACGTAGGGGAAAAAACACGAAAATGAAAACGAGAGACGATGCTCTCTCATTATGTCGTTAAAACTCAGTCAGTGGGACTACTTTACTGTTGCTCCAGGTTCATAGTGTCTATACATATAAAAGTACCTACCTACTGATATATGTATTTATACATAAGATTTCAAGTTCCTCGCACAGCATAATGTAGTAGTAGAGATGAGATTTAGACAGACAAGTTTTCTAGTTCTTAATCTGTCTCGTAATCCTGTTCATACAATTTAAATTGGGTGAAGGGAGTTGTTGAGAAAATAAGAGAGAGAGAGAGAGAGGATCCAGACTGTTTACAAAAGTGAATGGATTTTATTTTTTAAGACGCTATAAGCATAGTGGTGGCTCTATGCCTAAAAAGACAACTTTGTTATTCATGAGCCGAGTTTCATTTCCTTTTTAGGAGTCCATGACGTGTACATACCTACTGCCTGCTTGTGTTTTTATAGGCAGGTAAGTGCCTCCTTATGCACAGCTTTAACACACACACACACACACACACATACAAACTCAAATGAAAACGTAGGTACACACACAAGTCCCACCGCACTCACTCACGAGGTTCATGGAGCAAGTGCTCCAAGAAAATGTATTTCTTTATTTTCTTTAATAACTTAATGTGAATTTGTAAGTACCTACTATAAGTATCTATAGGGCTTTTTCACATATTTTAATGTGGTAGGTACATGGCCTGTGTAATTGGGGCCTAAGCTGATGTAGAAAACGTAGCTAATGCACCGCTAATTCAGGTAGCGAATATGTACTCGAGTGAAATAATTTGTAGAAAATCAGGAAATTCAACTGGCAAATTTTACTATCTGTGATTTTGCAATTTATTAGACATTTTGTCATGTACGAATTCACTAGCAGGAATTACAGGCTTATTGTAACGCCAGTTGTAAATACAAATTTTACGCATATGTCAAAAATTCCCTCGTATTACGTTTACGTTCAAAAATTCATCATGGTCGAATTCAAAAATATGAAAATATTTATATTTACGCTATAGCTATATGTTCAATGCGTTTAAATCGCTGAGTTCAAAAATCAACTCTGACTGAATCCGAGACCTCACCAGGGTGAAAAAAAGAAAACGGTGAGAAAAAAATAAAGAACAAGAAAAGAAGATCATTTATTTCCTGGTTTCTTTATATACACACTATCTATTATTATATACCTTGCATAACGCTATGATTTTACATGATACACTTGTGCCCGAGACTTGTGAAAGAGAGTGAAACGAGGATACAGAGCAAACAGATTATTTTACCGCCTCCACGTGGCTTTATTATTTGGGAGAAGAGGATCGTCTTCTCGAGTCTTGAGTATGAAAGGAAAAGCCTATGATGATGAAGCCTATGATCCTGATCATGATCATATATCGTGGAAATGTCATCCTCCAGAATGATTCTTGTATTGTCATCAGAATCCATTACCATTGTCGTAACATAAGGCACCATATGTACATAGAAGATCCTAACAATAAGATACCGCCCCTTAGCTATACATATATAGCTTAAATTTTATTCACTACCTTTCTCCACTCTCTACTCCTCACTATATTACAGAAATAATCTTCTCGTTAGTTCTATATTTCTTTGTGTCATTTTGTTGGTCATATATAACGTATATTATACTGACTTGTAAAACGAAAATAAACCCTTTTATTTATGCATATCGGCATATGGGGACCGAAGTAGATGAAGTGGTAATACTAGATGATTTCTGTTAGTGGAAATTCAGTAATAATCAGACATTTTACGAATATTGAATTTAAAAGCCTGTATACTTCCGGTATTATTAGCTGTGTAATAAAATCTTCAATTTATTTAAAATTACTGATTTTATAGTTTGTATGTACTGTTCACCCATTTTTCGTTTTTAAAAAATAAGTAATTAAATAATTTGCAGTTTTCTTAAACGAGACATTTAAGTAGTAACTGCAGGCCCGGGTGAAGGAATTGCTTTTTGGCAGCCACTATTTTGATTTTATTGATGGTTTTCTTTGGTAACGCAAAATGTTGTATTTACATGTTTTAGAAAAATCTAAAATGTTCTTTTTACATGTTTTAGAAAAATCTAAAATGTTCTTTTACATGTTTTAAAAAAGTGCAAAATAGGTATTTCCGTGTATTTGAAATGTACACAATTTATTTGCATGTTTTTTAAAAAGTCAAAATTTTCTTTTTACATATTTTTGAAAAGTGCAAAATGGTCCATTTACATGTTTTTTGAAAATTCAAGCAACGGGGGGCCGCCTGCGCTGGCCGCATTATCCGGCCCTGAGCAACTGGGACCACAAAGTGCAAATAATTCACTCGATTTAATACGCGTTTTTAAAAAGGTCCAAAAAGAATTGTTTCTATAAACTTTGTCAGGATGGTTACTTGTGAGTCTTCAGCTGAAAAACAGCTTACCGTGAGATATATAAATATCAATAGTAATAGTGATTATGGTTGTGGCCGCAAAGGACTGAAATCTGAAACTGAAATACCCGTCAGCCGTGGCTCCAAATACTATATAATATAATGTGCATGGCAGTATGGCACAAGAGAGGGAAAGCCGAAGCTCACACACACTCCAACTAATCGTGTAACAAATGTCATGGGAAGACAAGAGACAACCACACAAACCAAAAACCCGTCTTACATTCAGTTCCAGTTTCCACTACTTCAATAGAATTCCAGTCCTTCACTAAAGGAATATGAAAGTGAATTCAAATTTTCCAATTCAAATCCTTCTACGTAAATCCAAAACTGCAACTATATACTGTGTGGTACTGTTCCTGTCTGTCATTCTCGGAGCCGGAGCTTTTGACGTGCTCATGATAGCTCTGCATAAATATTAGGATGAACTCGTGACATTCGCTGACAGAGTGAGCTCCAATTCTAGTCATCACCATTATCAACAAATACAGACACAACAGAAACCTTTAGTGTGCCAACATAGTGTACAGTATCAGCAACAATGGCAGTCACACCAAACTGACACAGCATTAGAGGCATTAAGGCACCTCCAGCTCCAGCTTCAGCAACTATACGATCATGAGCATATCAGTGTAAGTAGTATAGTTATAGTTATATGAACATCTTTTACACATTTTCTATTGTACAGTACTGGTCTTAGTTCTGATAGCTTCGCTTCTTTACTGAGCGGATGAAAAACGACAACTACAATGACAACCGTCACACGTTCTTTAATGAGCTTACGCTGTTCACCAGTACTCAGGACCGGACGAAGGAATTGCTTTTAGGCAGGAATTTGTTTCCATACAAAAATCCCCATTTTGATTTTATTGATGGTTTTCTTTGGTACAGCAAAATGTTGTATTTACATGTTTTTGAAAAGTGCAAAATGTTCTTTTTACTTGATTCTGAAAAGTTCAAAATGCTCTATTTACATGTTTTGAGAAAGGTGGAAAATGCTTTATTTCCGTGTTTTTGAAATGTCTCAATATTCTTTTTACATATTTTTTAAAAGTTCAAAATGTTCCATTTACATGTTTTGAGAAAATTCAAGCAGTGGGGGCTGCCTGCGCTCGCCCCATTATTCGTCCCTGCCAGTACTCATTATACCCGCTGCTAATACCTACAAAGGCTATATGAGATATTATACAGATATGAGTTCGCTTCAGCTTTCATTTTGTTTTCACCGTGGTTGGAATGCTAATAAACTCATAACGCATTAGTCATTTAGCATGATTTTGAAATACTTGATCAAATCAAAGAAAGATCTACTGTAAGATTTGAAAGCTCTTGAAAAATAAAAACCACGAAATTCCTTTTCAAAAATTTGAGATTGTTTTACTTGATGTGTTTATTACGGGATTTTCTAGACAAAAATTGTGTTATAAAAGTGTATTCAAATAAGTCTACAAAGGGAATTATTCCACTGTACATTTTGATTTATAGATATTTATGGTGAGTGACCGGTCAAAATTTAATTCTTTGGATTTGGTGGGATTATTTCCAAAAACAATTTAGCTTAAGCTTCTAACTAGATCATTGCCAAATAAAATAAGCAAAATTCGATATCGATAGCTAACAGTTAATGCAGTTTTGAGACACGAAGTGTGAGTTAAACTCAGGGTCAGAAGCACGTATCAATTTGTATGGTTTAGAGTCAGGAATTGTGGAATACTGGAATCTGGATAGGATTAGTTGGCTAATTGGCTTTGGCTGCTGTGAGGCACTGCGGACGAGATAGAAGATAGACAACAAAAGTAATTAAGGATCAAGTCCAAATCAGCTGAGTGAGTACTATACAGAACTGTAGGTATGTGTACATCTTTGCAAGTCTTTGTCGTAGTACCAAGGCCAAAATTCGAGACATTGTATTCGAGACACATATTTGGTTTTTATAGCTGAACGGTATACTAGATGGGATATGTCGTCGGTGAAGAGTCATTCTGTCCCAAGTCCATTCAATTGGTACATGCTGTCCAGGTTGCTTCCGCGTTGTCCTATGCATCAGGTGGGGGTGGGGTGTTGCTGACTGTGTTATACTCATGACGTACACTTAAGGGACGTCCACAAAAGACGTAATAAAAATTCCATTCCCAGAAATTGCACTTTTCAAGTGTAAAATGTTCTATTTACATGTTTTTCAAAAGTTCAAAATGTTCTATTTACATTTTTTTCAAAATTGTCAAATTTTCTATTTACATGTTTTTGAAAAGTGTTCTATTCATGAGCATGTTTTTGAAAAGTGCAAAATGTTATGGAAATGGAATTTTTTGTAAGTGTACGTCTTGAGTACAACATAGTCTGCAACATTACGTCTTTTGTGGACGACCCCTAAGAGTACGTCATCACAGTCAGCAACATCGCAGCCCCACCTAATGCAAAGGACATCGCGGAAGCGACCTCGACAGCAGCTACCAAGTGAATGGACTTGGGACAGAATGACTCTTCACCGGGGATGTGCTGGTCCTGGTCCTGAGTCCTGGGTGGGCTAAACTTGAATTACAATTACAACTTAGGACACATGCCTGAGCACCGGCACCGGCCCAGGACGCACATAAATAATCCATGTGTGTAAGTGGATTTAAAGGTAATTTCGGGAAAGCAACAGCCAGGGAGCGTCAGACTTAGCAGATACCACTGCCACCATACGATACCATATGCCCTCAAGGTAGAGTCATACAATATAGCTATGCAAATAAATTTGCTATCAAATCAACATAACTTTCTACTTTCTACCCATCGCTTTCTATTAATATGCCGTAAAAGTAAAAACCATGTGTGTGTGTACACGGCGGTCTACTTTTGATGTTCAGTGTACCTTGAGTCTTGGGATGTGTCACTGCTCCTTTACAGAGAGAGAAACATGAGAATGCACTGTGGCTGGATATACATCTGGATCTACAGCTCTGGATTTTGAATATCCTCAGGCTAAATTTTCGGTTACAGCGTTAGCACTATATGTATATACAGGAAAAGTAGCTTTCTAGTCTAGTGGAGGTTTCCCGCGTTGCCTTGGAATAATATTGATTTGACAGGTCGGGTCGTATCTTCGATTTTAGAGTTTCCACCAGGGAATTTGATTTCTATGTCTATATTTCTCTATCTATTGTTTCTCCATGTGTGTCTCCATTCAAATTAATAGTTCAAAGTTTCCCCTTGAGGAAAGTATATTACGCAATCTAATTAAGTGTTTGAGCTTTGAAGCACAATACTAAAAATATAAATTCCAAGAAAAACGAAAGCTACTCTTCTCGCTATCCGTCAAATGTATTTTACTGTTTTCTAACCTAATAGATGTTTTTATTTTTATTTCGTTAATTATTATAGGTAATCTGTTTGTTGTTTGTGGGAATTCAGCCATGATCCTCTGACGTCTGACGCACACAAAGTTCTTGGAAAATAATAATTATCATTCAGTGTTGTTCACAATAGCTCAATGGCACAATCCAACCCGTGGGCATAAAGACATCAGCTAATTGCCAGTAATTTTCCATTTAAAGCCATACAACAACTTCCCAATAGTAATTTTGGTTCGGCTTTCCATTCCGAGGCATTAGTTTTAAGTAGTACTACAAAACCTTCGTCGTCAACAACAAATTTTAAATCAAATTTAAATTGAATTCGACTCGTTTATAATATGTTCAATTTCTTACGTCATTTTGTTATGAAATTATGGAGCCAAAATCTCACAGAAAACAATCTGTGGTATGTAATTATAGAATAATGGCCGTCTAAATATATATTGTTGGAGGATACTGATATAAAGGAAAACTGTTGAATTTGCCAATTTGCATAGAAATTAGTGATATCCTCATCAATTCATCACCACGTCTAAATACATCGATAACAAAAGAAGCCTTCTATAGTAATACCACCAATATAGCAATCTCAAACATTGACATATGATATTATATCTAAGCGTTGTTGTACAAACCGAAACCAAAGTCAAAAACCGAGAACCGACCAACTTTTTAACACACACTGAGATTTGCTTTGGTTTTAGGTTTCACACAGTAAGCAAAATAATAATGTTAACTACGCATGTTAGAGTGAGTGAGTTAATTAAAATCCTCAAAGGTTTCTCTCGTCAACTACACGATTATCGAAAAGTTGAAATTGGCATACAGAAATAGAATGACTTGTTCGCAGTTGTGATTCTCTTGCGGTGATTTCAATATGGCATTATATACATTAAGTGGTGGAACAGGGAGGGAGAACAGCGACGAAAATTCAATCAACAACAAGTTTCACAGAAACTATAGAAACAGAATAATAGTTTACCTGAAACCTGGAGGCTTTCTTTCAAAAATAGCTCTCACTACCTAACAACAACACGAACAATGGCAACGGCAACTGAAACCAACACCGCACCGTAATAGCAGACCAACGACCAACTTGTCAAATCGATCAATACGTCTGTACATACTGTCTGTCTGTCTACAACCTACATGACTTCGGTGTACGATGGACTACATATTGGGCATATGGATCGCGTATGTCGCCAGCAGGTGGTTGTGTTATAATATATTAATTATCTTGGCAATACTTATTATGCCTATGTACTACTACTACGACGAAACTACGCACATCAACTAACCAGAAATACGTTATATAAATAATTATATCTAGGTAGGTTGGTACTTACATAATTACAGCATATTATGAAAAATGCACACCTATAGTTTGATAATAGTTAAATAAAATGTGTAAATAGTTGTGCAAAAATGGGCTATTTATACCATCATCTCTAAAAGTTTATTTTTAAATAGGCAAAGTTTTCCAAATTTATTGATGTATTTATTACATATCATCTGTGAAGAAGCAAAACGACCCCCGTATCCAATTTAAGCTAGAATCAAAATGAGCTATGTCATAAAAGCAAAATGAGAAGCATGCGTAAAATGTTAATTAAAAGTTTTTGAAAAGTGTAAAATGTTCTATTTACATGTTTTTTGAAAGTGTAAAATGCTCTATTTACAAGTTTTTTGAAAAGTGTAAAATGGTCTATTTACATGTTTTTGAAAAGTGTAAAATGATCTATTTACATGTTTTAGAAAAGTGCCAAATGTTCTATTTAAATGCATTTAAGACATATTTCAATATTTTGGTAGATAGATATTTTAGTTTTAGCTACAAAAATGGATATATGGGTCATTTTGGTTTTTCACAGACGATATTTTTATTTTGGGTTTGGAAGCGTAGTTTTTATTCAACGGATAACTGAATTTTATGAATGTTATATTGTACATCTCCTGGTACTGGTAAGAATTGCTAATTTACAGATAACAACACATTATGAAGCATCGTGTTCTGTCTGACATTATCATATGAAAAATATTTGGCATTTGGTAAAGAATTTCAGATTTCAATATTGTTATACTGTCCGTATTTGATACTGAAGTTGAAGTTATAGCTCGCTGTATTATAAAATTACATGATAATATGCGTCTCAAATTAATTAATTCATTGTGCATCATCGTACTTTTCTCGTAAGTTGTACGGGTACTGGTACTGGTACTGGTTCATCAGAATAGTTAGTGAAAGTTAACTAGTAAGTAAAAAAAGTTCCAGGAGAAGTACGCTCTAATTTCCATTTCATGTCCATATTTTCCGAGTCAGAGTGAAACTCGCCGGGAGCATAGCGAGAGTCCGGAGTTCCAATTCGAGAGAGTGATGTCCAGCCATGACAATAAATGGATTTCCAGCTGTCCACCACACTTTCCCCAAGTCCAAGACTAGAAACCCTCTGGTTCTATAAATATAGGCGCACGTATATAATCTACAATCTGCAGTACTGGATGCATTATAAGACTAAATTTGCTCAAACGAATTCCAGCCTCGGTAAGGTATTTGAAGTTGTAATGGAAAAAAATAAGTTGAGATTCCATTAGGATTTTAGGATGTTTAGATCCCGTCGTCTTACGATTGCCGTTTCGCTAAAGTACCCTCTAGTAGTTTCCTCCAGTTCCAGTCTTAGTTTACAGCAGAGTACCTGCATATGTGTATATGCGTATCGGTATATCTGTGTGCAAACAAATATAGCTAGTGGCTATGCTATAACGTTATGTATTTATACGATTATGAGTCGGGCTCATGCTACTGTCAACCGTTGTATTCATGTATCAAAGGGCGGATCTAGACATTTTGATTGTGGTGGGCCGGGCAAATACAAACAAAGTGGCCTATCTTCCCTCATGTTACAAAATTATTCTGAGGCGGTCCTCAGGTTTAATTTCTTTCACTGTTACTTCACATATGTATAAAGGTTTAAAATACTCCAATTTAAAACAATTCATGTTGCTATTATCACAAGAAATGCATCATCACGGCTAAAAAAAGTATTTTGATTGTTAATAAAAGTACTGGTGTAATACTTAATACTTACAGCCACTATATTTCAGCGATTTGGTATATCGAATCGACCCAGAAAAAGATTTCCTTATGAACACTGTATTTTTTCCCGATTTCTTCCCGAAAATGTCATAAGGTTGTATTAGCCCTTCATATGAACGGAATATTATTATCAAAGTCCAAAGTCTGAGACTTTGGACTCCGCGATATCCGCTTATACTCTCACAGCATGATTTTATTTTTGCGAGCTGAAAAAAAGGATAAATCTAAGTTATTTATCTCAGTCATTTATCTGGCAGGGTCCGTCAGAAATGCTTCAATACTGAAAGTAGTGAAGCACGCATTGTATGTAACACAAGAGTAAAACGAGTCCAAATAAATATCATATTTTAGATGGAGTTCGAAGAGGAAACAAAAAATCAAAAAAAAAACCAGTCCTCTTATGTCTACCTACTTACATAATGTCGTTTAGTATTTAGTGCTACCTACTACTGCACTGGTCACTACTGGTATCTTCAAGTCATGGCTATACTGCGTTATATTGACAAACGAAACCACTCTGGGAGCTTGCAAAAATTGTGTCGTACGGTTTGGGGGATACATGTCTTTCTGCTGCTTATCCTTTTCCATGAGCGTAAGCAGAAAAATGTGGGGCGTAGTGGATCAAAATCTCCGATTTTTGAATAACGTAGTTAATGCACACGCTCCTCTGTGATCTACACTATAACTGACAAAAGTATACCTATACGTATATACTTACGTAAAGATGTATCAGTCCCTTGTGCTCCTCTTACTGCGAAAAATATATTTGAAGGAACCTCTGCCCCATTGTGTCATGTCAATAGGAAATGAATTTAGTTAGAATAATAGGAGGATCCTAATCTCATTTTCAATCGCTATATGACTGTACAGTAATAGAATCCAGAAAGAAAAAGTGCACACTGCAGTGTAAGAATTCGACAACGAAAATTGAACTGTAGGTACCGTAAATTTTTTTTTTAGCACTGTGCTTGAGTTGACATAGCGGAGTGGGAACATGTATCACTATATAGGCAATCCCTTGCCAACCCCAATAATAATAATAATAATAAATGTTCGATGACAGAGTAGATAATAAAACAGATTCAAAATCCGAATTTCGAATGTTAATTGTTAATGTTTAATGTTTGAATACTCGCAGAAATCGTATATTCGTCCGAATCCGAGCATGTATTCACATTTTGAATTTTATAAGACAAAGCCTACTGGTAGATACATACCTACCTACCTTTCACTGCATAGTACAAAGACGGCTTAGCCGAGGAAAAGCATCCGCCGTGACCCGGACGGCTGCTATTCCTGCACGTACGGCTTCCCTTTTTTCGTTGTTTCTTAAATACAAAAATAAAGTCATGCCCTTATGATGCTGTGGAACTCAAAGGTCGCCAAACAAATCGCCTAGCCTTGCCTAGCCTTTTTTTTAGCAAAAAACTTGGAGCCTACCTTAGCCTACCTATTTTATTGTCAGCCTTGCCTTTAGCCTACCTTTTTTTCATTTTTTTTCTGAGCCTGTTTTAGCCTTTTTAAAAAAATTAAACTGCCTTTTTTTGCCTTTTTTCTGAAATGCTAAAAAATGTAGTTACTTACCAAATGAAATTATTAAGAAAACCAGCGCGTTAGCTAAACCAAAAAATACTTTAGCCAACCAGCAAGCTGTTTTCGGCGCTACCAGTTTTGATTTTAATTTTAATGGTATGCATAATGTGTATGTTTAGGTATACTAACGAGGGAACCTTTACAACCGGGCGTCGCCAAACCACCCAAACTATTTTTTTCTGAAAAGAGCATGTAAAAAAATGTGGGGTAGCGTCAATCATATTTCAGAATGGGCCTTTTTATCTGCCACAGGAATTTTTGAAGACATAAATTTGCTAATGTTAATTAAATGGACGCCATATTTAAATATATTTTTTAGTCTTTAATAATTGTGTCTGCAGGCTACATTTCTCAACCGATTTTGATAAAATTATAGTTTTGTGATCGTTACAATATTTTCCAAAATATAATTTCTGAGAATTTTAAAATTAAAAAAAAAATTATTTTCAAAAATTCGTTATTATTTTAAAAGTGAAATGTTTCTACGTTATGATTTTATCAAAACTCTATTATACCTCCTTCAATTTTCATATGATTTTCATAGTTTTTTATCTTTACAAAATTATCTAAAAACCAAATTATTGGTTATTTAAAATCCAAAAAATTGATTTTTTTGAAAAGTATAAATGTTAATTAATTTTGGGGCCCTATTAAAATGACGCATTTTTGAAAACAAATTTTTTGTTGAATTTTTAAATTCCTAGAAATTATATTTTGGAAAATATTGTAACGATCACAAAACTATAAATTTTATCAAAATCGGTTGAAAAATGTAGCCTGCAGACACAATAAAAGACTGAAAAATATATTTAAATATGGCGTCCATTTAATTAACATTAGCAAATTTATGCCTTCAAAAATTCCTGTGGCAAATAAAAAGGCCCATTCTGAAATATGATTGATGCTACCCTACTTTTTTTTACATGCTCTTTTCAGAAAAAAATAGTTTGGGTGGTTTTGCGACGCCCGGTTGTAAAGGTTCCCTCGTAAGTACTTTTATTTTTTTGCCTTATGGAGCCTTTTTTTTCTTATTAACGTCCTTAAAAATAAAAAAGGCTAAAAATTAGCCTACCTTGAAGCCTTCCTTAGAGCAGGTGCCTTGCCTAGCCTAGCTTTTTTTTTGCTGAAAAAGTCAAGCCTGCCTAGCCTTATGCCTTTTTAAGGCCCTTTTTATAGGCAAGGCGGCGATTATTGGTAGAACTATACAGGAAGAGTATTGACTAATACAGATGTATACGGTCCTGTCACGGTGTCGGCGTGACTGTGAATAGACGTAATAGCATGGCAGTGCTTGTACTATGGTACTGCACCGTGTACAAAGAACCAAGAACAAGATTGGATTGAAATGACTTGGTGGCTGTTGCAAGTTTTGTGAATGATACGAAAGTGCACCAGGGACCTGTTGCCGTTCCCGGATCCGTTCGTGTGATGACTATAGGATTGGGATACGTATACAATTTTACTTTTACTCAACTCTGTCGGTGGCGGGTGAGACTCGTGAGTTTTATGTAATATCAAACGGACTACCCACTGACACCGACACCGGCCCCATAGCAGCAACAGCCAAGTCTTTTTGTTACGAAGAAAGAAATAGAGCATAGAAAGAAGGTTCCTTTATGTATGAAGTATGAACAGATTCTTATCGTTAGGACTTTCATGGGTTTGCTCATTGTACAGCGTCCAGTTACTTAGGTACTTGTGTACTTGAACCACTGTTACTATTTACAGTACTGCGTACGACAACAAGGACATTGTAAAAGCCGAAACCGAAACCGAAACCGAAACCGAAGTCGGCTGGGTACACATAGTAGACTTTACGTATGTCACGGTATCTATAGCTGTATGTATTTAACCCTCACCGAAGCCGAAATTGTTTTCCTTATTCCTTTCTTCGGCATTCGGCATCCCGAACATATTTATCATTGAGCATGGGAGCGATTTACAGCTTTGAGTTCGTTTAACTCGATTGCTTTCATCCAAAAGAGAAGATTTAGTTGGGGAGCTGGGCGGAACTGTTCCAAAAATATATGTAGGTACCTAGGTAGTAGGTAGGTGCCTATAGGTATAGCACTTCCATATCCATGGTAACTGTAAAGTAAAGTGAATCCAACTGATTGTGAGTCTGACGATGAGTCACACTGTGAGTTCTATATTTGAGTAGCTCGTCTCACACTCAAACTCAGTTCGTCTTGGACTTTTGGGTTTGAGATCAGTTCAGAATGTTCAGATTCATATTATGTGAGTAGTTGTTGTGTTGTGACTGAGTGCCTTGTGAAAGCGAATGCGCCTGGATGTGGATTTTTGTATAGAGATGGGAATGGGAACACATTATTTTTTTTGAAGTAGTTTTGTGTATACATACACTTGAGGCGAAGGCAGAGACGGTGGAGCAGACAGGTGGTATATATATGCCTTACGTTAGTTTTGTTTTTGAATGTATACACACCTTCCGAATCCAAAATTGTTTGCCTTATTTCCTTTCCTTTCGTTTCCTTTTTGTCCATCCAGTTTCGTCCGGTACAGCACATGCCGACGATGTCATGTTAGTGCTAGAGATAGTACTGGTACCTTAGCACCAGCCAATTGGATTTCCAACGCTCATGCTCTTACAGAACATACGCATATAACTTCTTCACTTGATTTTTTATATTCCCATCTTTTCTTATTCCCCATAGTAGATCTACGTATATGTTGCACGTAGGGATACTTCCATTTGCCTTTTGATTGATCTTGAATTTCTTGAAGTTTTTGGAAATCGTGAAATCATGAGCGTCATCAAAATATACATCATAATAGAATCTGATTCTGAGCCTGATTCTCATCGCATGGGGCTATTGCTATACCAATATCAATATCAATAGCAAGTCAATTTTGAGAATTGAAATCTGCATGGCATACCAGGTACAGCACAGTAGTAATAGATGTAGTTATACGTAACTGCATATTACTCCGAATTTAAGAATTGAATGTCGTATGAAATTTTTGAGATTATATCGATCATTCGTATTTTACGTTGTACGATAGTCCTTCAGTAGCCCACGGACCGGCAGTTTTATCATATTCTTCCAATTCAATTCAAATTCAAAAGCTTTCCAAAGCTAGTCCTATCTATTTCCGAAGACTCATGTCGTAGATCGAAGAATCCAAATAATTTCAAATAATTTCACACTCTGCTTTACACACATCTGAATTGAATTTCTGAATGTTATATTTTTTCATTGCGTGGGCTAGGTTTATACTAAACATTATTACATATAAGATAAAATCAGCACTGAGACTGAGTGTCTCTGCTGGATTGAGACTTCTAAATTATTTAAATGCATAGTATATCATAATTCTATGTAGTACATAATTAAATGTCGTATTATCGCATTGAAAATGACATGTCGAACATCCAAATATTGGTTTCAGGCAGGCAGGATAGAGATATTGCGTATCATTGAGCATCAATACTTGAATCTCGAAACTGAATTCCCAATATGGTTTACCCTATAAAATTATATTACAAAATCCATTTCAATATTTCAAAATTCATTCTGGTTACGGAATAATCAGGGAGCTTGGAACAATAACGCTATGCAAAAGTCTATTTTGACCCCTATATCCATATCCCCTATCCCGTTTATGGCATGTGCACACATGGTCGTTAAATTATGACACGTAATGTTAAAGATAGCAATTTACGCACAAGGCAAGTAGAATAATTATTCTACTTGCCTTGTTTACGCAATGGTTAAGGAGATGACAATGGGGGTGGGTGGGTTTTAAAAATTCAGAATTTTGAAGACGCCATTTGTGATAGCCTCCTAATATTTGAAATGGCTTAAATCATATTCAAAGTTGGCGCTTCATCATTCGACGGACGTTGCGTCAGTTGCGTTGTACATTGCGGAATGAATAAATACTGCACTGTATTTAAAGAAAAAGAAGTGTCAAGTCAAAGGGAGCCGTGAGCCTGCCAGCCAGAGGAACATTGTTTGGGCGTCTGTAATTATTGCAAGTAAACGGATGGCCGTTAGCCAGTGTTGGTCAACCGTTACTCGGACGGGAAATGCCGGTTAACGGCTATCCATCCATGATTGACGGTTTGGATTCCAAACCGTCAATCACTCCGAACTTTGGATTGAACCGTTGAACTGATCCACTAACTCACTAGTCCAGACTCAGTTCAGACTTTGAAAGTCAGTTGTTGGTTCCTTTGGCATCTGTTGGTCTTCCCTAATTAGCATTCGAAACCCAATTCACAATTTCAATTTAGTAAGTAAAAGTGATTGTAATCAAGTGACCTTACCTAATTATTATTTTATTAAATTCTTCAAGTGCTAAATTCGAAATTAATTAATTTTGTCTGCAAGTCGACCAGAACAACCATTATAACTGTTGACGGTAGGTTAATTTTTATTTATTTAGTCCTAATAAACGAATACTGAATACCGTGGCGTGGTTAGTATGTTGTTGACCAAATCAAATGATTTTAGCCTTTTATAAAATTAATTAATCAGTACTAAGTGGGATTGATTGTAACAAAAAAAAGTGCATGTTTCATTTATTTTTATATATTATAAATGTATTCTAGATGCCAGCAAAAGGACAACAGAGTCGTGGACAAAGGAGGCATATTTCAGAAGTTGCAAGTATTTTAAGTCGAGAACCACCTGGTGTCTATCGTTTCGCAAAGATTGGTCTTGCACTTCGTGAGAGTTTGGCGGAGCTTAGTTCCATGAAGAAGATCACGCCATTTCTGGAGGCTCATATTTTTAAAGAGTTTGATTACATAATGACGGAAAGGATGAGTCGGATCAGGGAGTTCAGAGATGTGCCTACGGTTCAGTTTGAGGCGGAGGAAGTCTCGAAGCATAGCCTAGTGGATGGAGGTTGGGAGATTCATTTTGAAGACGTTACTGTTCACTCTGATGAAATCTACCTCGAAATCAAAAGCTTTCAACTTTTGGCTGATACATTTTCGGATCGATCGTTGGAAAAATCCAAAAATATCAAGTTTCAGCTCAAGCATTGAGAAGTATTACTTGGAGGCCTCCACAAAGTGTTTGCACAAGTTTTGAGAGCGTAAAATTGAATCTAATCTCATTTATCTACTAATCTATTCATTTCATTTTCATTTGTCATATAATTTATATTTGCATATTGCATTACTATATTTATTAGCATTGAGTACTAGTTAATAGTTTTCATAGCCACCTCTCATATATTATTTCATAAGCTTCGAGTTCCCATATAATTTTAACACTGACTGTACTATGATAATGATACTTCATACCCACTATGTACTATCTAATCGTAAGTAACAAGTAACTAAATGCAATATTGTGTAGTCCTCAGGCCCGGATTATCCTATGAGGGCGGGTGTGCTCGCAACAAACTCCTAATCGGTGTGTTAAAGTTAGTCTTTTTTAAGTTTACCCTTCTATATTGACGACAGGTATTCGTCTGAAAGTTTTGTGAATCATGTTTACCTTTAAGTTCATTGTGTATGAATTGTTTTTGTTAGCGCTAGTGATATTGCATATTATTACATGCTCCTTTTCCATAATTTCATCATTTGTAATGCTTACATTGTATCATTAATTGAAATAGTTGTCATAAGTAACTCTGTGTTATTTGTTATTTTATTTTCGCAGTCAAGTGTCAACACTCTCATTATTTTATAATTTGTATTTCATTATGTTTTGTGTATCAGTGTAATTTTAAGATTTAGTACGATAAGATAATAATCGTGATTAGTGCTTTTACAGTGCTTCGGATCAATATATATATAGTCCGTTCAATTGTTTTAATACTTGTCAGTTCAATCACGGTGAAATAAAACTCAAACACCAGACTGTTGTGTAAACAAAATTTGCATTAGTTTCTAATCTATATTTATTACTTCAAAAAATCATGTTTTGAAATGTTGATTACTCTCATTTTAAACGAAAGGGAGCGATGTAATCTGAAATAGTAGTAATTTATTAATAACCTGTATGCTCAACTATGTAACTACGTGCATGTAACTTCTTATATTGTTTTATTTGTTATAGTTTATAATCATGAATATTATTGTTAAATGTTGCAATGACGATTTAGAATCTTAGTTTCAACATGTTTACCTGTGTACCTAGTTCGTCTAATATTCTTACCATGACCACAATGGTATGGAAAAATCAAGGTCTATTAAATAATGAAATGAAAAAAACAAGGGCTAAAGCCCTTGTTTTTTGGTAGCCTTAACAGTAATATGGGGTATTACTCTTTAATGCTAAAATCGGTATGCAGTGGACGGCGTGGAGCGAGTGTAATTGATTAAATGTAAATAACTTAATAGCCTAACAGCAAAATTAATCATTTTGAATTTGCCGCCAAATTTTAGCTTCAATTTACATGTTTTAAATTAAAAGAAGCAATTAAGCCGCACAATGTGTTTTTGGTTATTTTATCTACCTTATTTATAATCAACTTCTGTAATACAATATCAAAAAATCAAAATTCCAATTTTTGAATTTCCCGCTAATAAATTGAATATTGCGTTAATTCAAGATTTCGACCGGTCAGTCAATAAAATAACCCTAAAGTGATATATTTTTGGAACGGTAACAATTAGCCAAAGATAATGAACATGGTGTGCACGCACGATTGTTATTAGTTTTTAAATGGTTTCGAAATAACATAATTGCAAATTAAAAAATTTTAACGGATTTTGTCGAGTGATATATCATTGGAAAGGTCTTCAAAAATAAGCAGGGACCTTTTTTTTCGTTTTTTGATTGTGACCCATGCAACACATTTTTGGCGGCATTTAAAAATTAAAAGACCGTTATTTTGAAAACGTTTTGTTATAATGAAGGCGGGTTCCTAAATTTGAATTCTACTGGCGATTAGCTTTCCAATGATATATGGCTCGATGAAATCGGTCGAGTATTGCAGAATTTTCAAAAATCCGGTAAATTATGTAGATAGGTAGGAACAATTAATGTATGCATTATATGAACTTTATTAATGTGTTAGACCGAATCGCCTCAATGCCATTCATCCTTCGGGCCACCGTACATAACTAAAAGCCGTCTTTATATACACTATGGCTCGACTTATTTGTTAAGTAGTTACCAGTTTGATAGTTTTAATAGTATATACTGTTAACATATCTGCAAACACCTGCATAATATCTACTAAATAGATATAATTGGTCACAGGGTAAATTTAATCGTTTGCATGTTGCAGCACATAAGAAGTTATACTTTTGAATTAATTTCATTTTCAAATGTGAATGTGAACTAAACAAAACTCAATAAAGAACAATAATAATTTGATCTATTGTACATTATGCAACTTTTAGTTACATTCAGCTTCAAAAATTCTTCACCTGCCAGCACTATAAGCAAATCTCAACAATCTGAAGGTTTATCTAAAGTGTGAAGACAAGAAGTCAATGGTTAAATATTAAATATGTGGACCCTACAAGTTTCTGCTGGTGGATGTAGAACTTTGTGTCTTCTGCTGGTACTATACTGGGTCTGGGTCTAGACTCGGATTCTGGGACTGGTGGAGGAGAAGTTCAACTTCAACATTTTTTTGGAATTGATTTTTAATGCTTCATGCACACATAGCCGGGAAGAAAGTGATGGAGAACAAAACATGGTGGGATTAGGATGAGAGTATGGTTCTTATTTACTATAAAAATGATCTAAAGAGTCATAAAAGTAATATTGTATATAATATTGTGTTGTATTATATATTATTATCCCTGGTCCCGGAGTCTGAAGTTATAAGAAAACTAGAGTTTTTGGAGTTTAGCGGAGTGTGTAAACTATTACTTTCTGTTCGACATGAAGTTTTCTTCACACACTCCACTTTGACATCTACTTTTCGAAAGTCAAGAACCGTAACTTTATAGAGAGAAGGAAAAAGCTCTATTATTTTCTTTTCCTCATCATTATGAGATTTTATTTGCGCATTTAACATTGCTTTCAGCAGGAAGGACTTCTTAAAGTAAAGGGCCGCTCAATGAACAAAAGAATGGAAATCGTTGCCATTAATATTATTAGTTTATTTACCCTACTACGAACTACGAACCTTCATCAGCCTGTCTCCGTCTCCATGATTGTCATAGCACACGTATTGTTTTTCATCATTATGAGGCATACGTATACATTTTTGATACGTACTTACTTACGTTGCATACCAATCATAATCATTGTGGACGTGACCAAACGCGAAACGTGTGAAATATCTATTCGAATTCGACCTTCTCAAGGTGCACCTTTTCATTTCTATGTGCACTTGTGAAAAAGTACAAAAATTACAAAAGTGCTTTAGAAAAGGACAAAAACTTTAGATTAAAATGTTATAAAATGGTTTTGTTACATAATTGGCAATTTTATTATTTCCAGTCCAAATAATTAAAATAGTTTCATTTTAAGAAGGCGCTTTAACACAATTAAACAACCAACTAAAAACCGTATATGTAGTTTGAGTCGGATGTTACCAGAGGCCCGCATAAGTTATAATGAGGTTTGAGCTAATCTTGTCATTGTTGAGGGCGCTCTGGTGGCCTAATGGTACCAGCGAGGCGCAGTTTTTAGAAGGCTTTCTACTACTGTATAATTTTGTCGTGGGTTCGATTCCCTTTGAACTGGCCTCGGATCTCTTTTTCGCGAGAAAGTTGGTCTTAAATGCTGCACTCTCCACACATATGGCGACCAATATCATCAAAGTCTTACTCGGCTCTGCGTTAGTGCGGGGTAAGTTAGTCATAAAACTTTTCATTCTTTATGCGAAATGCGAGCTTAGTCTTGTAGCTCACTTTAGAATGGTAACTCAGATATCTTTGATCGTGTTGTGAAATTAGTTTTATATTTTTATAACAAGTTACATTACGAATATTATAATATTTTTAATTTTGGTATTGGCCAACACTGAGAAATATTTAGCAAGTAGGAAGTACGTGCAGTTATATATTGATGGTATTTTAATTGCTATAATAACTATACTATAGGTAAGTCCCCTAGGTGAATAATTTGCAACAACGTAACCTGCTGTTCATACACCCGCACAGTCCACAGCATCCATGTCGTCATCACTATCAAGGTTTCAATTTCAAGCTTTATGTGTTAGCCTGACAGAAAAATAATCTCTACATTAGGAAAAGTATGTATAACGTAAGAAAGACTATTCGGGGCATTGAGTCACTCAATGTGAACCCATACTATACCTAGTAGCGTTCGTTGCGCTCAGGCCCGTGCTTTGAGGGCAGCGCAGGCAGCCCCCGCTGCCTAAATTTTTAAAAACTTGATTTTTTGAATTTATGAAATACGTCGATTTCCGCATAGATATTTGCAGACATAAATTTGCCCATAAATATATTGTATGAAATTCTTAGATTATTATACTACCGCTACAACAAACACCATCAAACCCATTGCACAAATTCCCTCTGTCAAAAGCAGGAATCTTTTACTTTCACAGCCAGGCCCCTGCGTTGCATATATTTTTGTCCCGATGCATGATTAATATACACTTTGAAAACGCCATCTACCCCGATGAGCTTCTGAAAGAAATACTTTACCAAGAGATTACCCTTGATGTTACCTTATCCAAAATTAACAAAAAATCTAGCATCGTGCTACTTCGGGTATTAGCGAAATTCAAAGTGTACAAAACAATGTAATTTACAACTTTTCGCTTAAAAATATCCAAGTACCAGGCATATAGTGAATATTTCAATGAATTTTGGCAGCTTTGTATGTTGGGACACAATACAGAAAGTGTACTTACATTGTTCAAACTTTTTGTGGCAAATACTAAGACATAGATGAGCTGCAGTGCAAATTTTGGAAACAATCAAACACACCGTTTGTGCGCCGTAATTTGTTATGTCCCAATATTTAACGTGGCTTAAATGGCGAAACAAGTATTTTTGATTGTGCTCCAAGGATTGCAGTTTTCAACGTACTGGCATAATCTAAATGTTAGTATGCTTAGAATTACCTGGGCTTTTACCCTCATATGCGAAAAAAGGTCAATTTTTTAAAACCTGTCGCGCGCGAAATTTCAAAAAACCAAAATTTCTAAAATATTTATTTTTGTTTTATTTTTTGATCCATAACGACTGGTAGCTCCTACAATTTCCGTCCGATTTTAAAAACAATTGAAGTTTTGTAATTTCCAGAACAATATATATAAAGCTGAATTCTAAGTTTTTGAAAATTAAAAAAAACGTCAATAAATAAATACCGTATTTTTTTGGGATCCTATAAAATGGGATTTTTCCCAACATTAATTTTTAAACAAAATTCTTGAATTTTCTAAAACCTATTTGTCAGTTTATAGATATTGTTCTAGAGATTACAAAACTTCAATTTTTTTGAAAATCAGACAGGAATTGTAGGAGCTACCAGTCGGCATGGATTACAAAATAAAACCAAAAATAAATATTTTGAAAATTTTGGTTTTTAAAAATTTCGCGCGCGACAGGTTTAAAACAAATTGACCTTTTTTCGCATATGAAGGTGAATGCCCAGGTATTTCTGAGCATACTAACATTAACATTATGCCAGTACGTTGAAAACTGCAATCCTTGGAGCGCAATCAAAAATACTTGTTTCGCCATCAAAGCCATGTTAAATATTGGGACATAAAAATTTTAGGCGCACAAACGGTAAGTTCGACTGTTCCCAAAATTTGCACTGCAGCTCATCTATGTCCTAATACTTGCCACAAAAAGTTTGAAGAATTTAAGCACCCTTTCTGTATTTTGTCCCAACATACAAAGCTGCCGAAATTCATTGGACTACTCACTATGTGCAGGGTTGTCTTAAAAACAATTTTTGGATCGACGCCCGAGCGTCACTGGTGCCAGAAATTTTCCGAACCCTTTTGCATAATGATTGCAAAATGCTTTGAGGACTCGATTAAATTTATCACGAGGGTCACTGATGCAAGGATAATAATTAATATAATTCCCTGATGTCCTCCGATGAAAACTAGATTTTACGCTCTTAATTCAAATCTTTGTTAGTGTTTTGGACTTTTTGTAACCACTGTGCTAGAGTGCGACTGTGTGAGAGAGCCAACAGCTAGCACAAATGGCGCTATCAAAATTCTAAATTTTCATAACCATCAACCTCCATTGTCATCATTTTATTAATAATTGCTTATACAGCTATCTCTCTCATTATGTGCCATACTTTGACAATCTAACCACCATATATAACTAATGGCGCCATTTCTGGTACCTCAGTATGTAGGTTACATGCACCAGATACTAGTCATCACAATCAGTAGGCTTACAGTAAACGATAATAAACGTAATAATGTACAGTAACGGCAACCAAGATTGATATCTGGCAAGGAAATATTTTGCATGCAAACAAAAGGCAGCTTTATCCTTCCTTACCATATTATATCCCTTTCAGTTGCCCGCAAATATTTGCTAAAAAGTAACAACAGCAGCAGTGCTCAGGCTCTGGTTTTGGGTATTTGACGACCATACTGTATAAATTGGAGACGCCCTTTGCCGGCATTGTAAAGGCCAGACATCTATCAGTTTGCCCATAAAATCGGATGTCTGTAACTTTGGAAATAAAGTCAGACATCTATCAGTTTTATTAAAGGCAGTATATCCAACAGTTTGCTTGAAGGCCGGACTTTTATCAGTTTTCGTAAAGGCCGTATACCCACTAGTTTGCTTAAAGGCCGGACATCTGTCAGTTTCCTTGAACAATGGACCTCTATCAGTTTTCTTGAACGATGGGCATCCATCAGTTTGCTTAAGGGCCGGACATCCATCTGTTTTCTTGAACAGACATCTGCCAGTTTGCTCCAAGACCGTATATGTATCAGTTTGCCTGAAGTCGGACATCTATCAGTTTGTTTTAATGCAGGACATCTATCAGTTTCCTTGAACGTTGGACATCTATCAGTTTGCTTAAAGGCTGGATATCTATCAGTTTGCTTCAAGGCCGGACATTTATCAGTTTCCTTAAACTGTGGACATCTATCAGTTTTCTTGAACAGTGGACATCTATCAGTTTCGTTTAACGGTGGACATCTATCAGTTTTCTTCAACAGTGGACATATATCAGTTTCCCTAAACGGTGGATATATATCAGTTTGCTTAAAGGCCAGACATCTATCAGTTTTGTTAAACAGTGGACATCTATCAGTTTGTATTAATGCCGGACATCTATCAGCTTGCATCAAAGCCGGGCATATCAATTTCCTTAAACAGTGGAAATCTATCTGTTTTCTTGAACGGTGGACATCTATCAGTTTCCTTGAACGGTGGATATCTATTAGTTTGCCTGAAGGCCGGACATCTATCAGTTTCGTTGAACAGTGGAAATCTATTAGTTTCCTTAAACAATGGACATCTATCAGTTTGCTTTAATGCCGGACATTTATCAGTTTCTTTAAACGGTGGACATCCATCAGTTTTCTTGAAAGCCGGACATCTATCAGTTTCCTTCAACGGTAAACATTTATTAAATTGCTTGAACTCTGGACATCTATTATTTTAATTGAACAATGGGAATCTATCAGTTTGCTTCAAGGCCGGACATTCATCAGTTTGCTTCAATGCCAGACCAGACCTAAATCAGTTTGCTTCAAGGCAGGAAATCTATTAGTTTGCCTATAAAGTCGGGCATCTGTCATTTTAGAAATGAAGTATATTATCTATCATCGTACTCTAAAGCCTTACATCTATCAGTTTGTTTAAAGGCGATTTATCTACCAGTTTCTTTAAAAGCCGGACATCTATCAGTTTACTTGAAACCGGACATCTATCAGTCTGCTTGAAAGCTGTAAATCTATCAGTCTGGTTAAAGGCCGGACGTCTATCAGTTTGCTTATATAGTCGAGCGTCTCTGTTTTTCAATATTGTCGGACACGTATTAAAGGCCTGACACTTATTAGTTTACTTATGTTTTAGCTAGACATCTATTAGTTTGATTGCATAAGCTGATATGAATCCAATTTTTTTGTTAGTCTGACATCAATAAGTTTGCTTGTATAGTCAGACATCTATCAGTTCGCTTGTATAGCTGGAATTTTATCAATTCGCTTGTATATTCTGACATCAATAGGTTCCATTTCGTAATTGTTCAGTGTGCCTATATGTCCAGGCCTTTACCACAGTCTGTATAGTTTGACAACTAACAAGGGAACCACGCCAAGTGGTACACCCAGATTTTAAAATCACCCATTTTATAGAATCAGGCTTCTTTTGAATGGTACAGAATTAAAGTAACTCGACTGCATTTTGCGTTGTTTGGTCACAGTGGCCCGCCAACGTTTAAAAACATTCAAATTTTAATATTTTGCGACCCTTGTACTTCTACAGTTCTTGTCCGATTTTGATGAAATTTCGTTTTTTGTGATCCTTAGGCTTTGTACTGAAAAGCAATTTAAGGGTTTTGAAAAATTCGAAAATTTTCATTTTTTTCAAAAAACGGTGTTAAAAAATTGGGCCTCAAATATACTCATTTCTTAGATTTTTTTCACAAAAATGAAAGTTGTCGAATTTTTCAAAATCCTGAAGTTGCTTTTCAGTACAAAGCCTAAGGATCACAAAAAACGAAATTTCATCAAAATCCGACAAGAACTGTAAAAGTACAAGGATCGCAAAATATTAAAATTTGAATTTTTTTAAACTTTGGCAGGCTACTGTGACCAAACAATGCAAAATGCAGTCGAGTTACTTTGGTTCTGTAATTACTATTTAAACGTAGCCTGATTTTATAGAATGGGTGATTTTAAAATCTGGGTGTACCACTTGGAGTGGTTCCCTTGTAAGTTTTCTTGTTGAGTCTGATATCTATCAGTTTTCTAGTCTGATTTGATATAACTCACTTTGCTACTAAAGTCAGCTATTTTTTAGTTTGCTTTCCATGGTCGAGAAGCTGGGTTTGCTTGCTAAGGCCAACACCTAAGATCTATCAGATCATATACGTAGAGAGTAAGCTTTTATAGTAGGACATTTTTTAGGGTTATTCGGCAGTCAGACGTGTATCAGCATCGTTGTATAACTTGACACACATCAGTTTCCGAATGATGTCCGCTATCAATCTGATAACGTATAAAGTTAGACACACCCAGGCAGCATTTAAAGAGTTTTTTGGCAAAACGGGATAAGTCCATTAAATCAAATTATACAGGAACAACGAAAAATGAATAAATGGTAACAGGTTGAGTTTTTGCAATTAATTTTTTTCTACAGGTACTGCATCTGACGACTCGTAATTATTACAAGTAGTTTCATAATTCAAGACGGACTCTGGAATTTCTGAGAAAATTTTCAAAAATTTCAATTTGTGGACTTATCCCGTTTTGCAAAAAAATCAATAACTTAACATGCAGTAAAACGTCCGTGACATGAAATTTTAATCGTTTTTAATGAAAACAAACTTTTTCTTAAGTTTTTATCTGTCATTGCATAGAAACATTACCGCATGGCAATTTTTTCTACAAACTACAAAAACACTTAAAAACCAAATTTAAATCAGAAATACAGCGTTTAGGTGGACGTATCCCTTTTTGCAAAATTTAATGTAATAAACCTATCCTGTTTTGCCAAAAAACGAAATTTTGGCTATTTTTTAAAATTACTTTGGTTGAACTTTGACCTTTACTATTCAACACAGTCATGTATGTAGTTAAGTACAACAAATAACACAATCTTATTTTTTAAAAAATAGACTTATCTTGTTTTGCCAAAAAACTCTTTCTTTGCTGAAAGCTTTAAGGAATATTCGTTAAACCATTTTAAGGACAGTATTTCCTTAAAGATACCAAAAATAGTCAAACTTGCCTTTCTGAACTACAAACTATCGCTTATGTTCATAAATGTTTGTTTTAAGAATCCAAGGACAACTTCTATAATTCCTATTTATCTGTAGCTTGTAACCCTATCAATACTTAGTGTGCAGTCGAGATACAGATTCAACAAACTTAAGTTTTGGAAATAGCCCTTTCGGTTTTTGGTAAATAGGGAAACGTTTATTGGATTATTTTTGGCAGAATATAGGTCTACGCAAAACATTTAAATCTTACTCAAATCTGTGTACTGCGTGAGTGATTTTATGCAAGATACAAAAGATTTACTTTGCTCCAAACGATTAAAACTTCATGTCACGGACTTATTGTTACATGTCAAGGAATTGATTTTTTGGCAAAAAAGGGTAACTGGGCAAACTAAAATTTTCTAAATTTTTTAATAATTCTAGAGTAAAACATTACGATTTTTGTATGACGTAATATCCGCAGCGCGCACTGACCCTCCCCCCCCCCCCCCTCCAAGGAAAAATGATTTCGCTGCCTAAAAAAAATACCTAAGCACGGCCCTGGTTGCGCTTTCCTATAAACTGAACTGCGAAAGCGAAAAATGGCTTGGCTGTGATAGATTAACTTTTTCCTTTTCCTTTTTCTCACAATCAACTTCATAGAATTTCATAAGCTTATTACAATAATGCTTTTACGGTTCATTACGCATCTTCCCCAGATTTTTCCCATCTTTCTCTCTCTCTCTCTCTCTCTCTCTCTCTCTCTCTGTATTCCAAATGACATATTACATATTTTTTGTCATTGCTATTATATTCTATTAGTATAGAAGCTACACAGACTTAGTAAGTCTCAGCCAACCAAAGGAAAGTCAAAGCTCATAGCAGTCTTGTTAGTCTTTTTATTTTATTTTAGCAAAGATGATGGGATTGAAATATAGGTAATGATATTTTTTCTGAACTTTTTTCCTGTTTTACTTTATATTATATATAATGGATGGATGAAAATTGAAATGGACTGGAAATTAAATCATTTTTTCTCTCTTTAGTAGAATATACGATTATGTAAAAGAATATTATTATTATAGTCATAATATATAGCTTAGGGAAATGGAGTGATCGGAACGTCCTCAACGAGTATCCATTTTGGGAGCAGAACGTGAGTGGCGAGTGGTGAGCACAATGCTACATACTAAGTACATAATCATCATCAGTCTCAGTATCTGTCATCTGTCCCTACCTGCCTAGCATTGGACTATGGAACTAATGGTTGGTCTTGGCCAATTGGCGCTTACAGGCACTAGGAGGGAATTTTGAAGTATGTATGTGAATGTGAATACACATTAATATAGGCTAAAATAAGTCATAATTTTTTTTAGTAAGACTATTATAGCTTTTGAAAGTAACGATTTAAAATCAAAATTTCGACAATGTATATAGCAACGTAGTGGCTGCGCTGCAGCAAGCAAACCTCACAAATACTGTACATGGTGAGGTTTGAAATTTGAAATCACCTTGCGTCGCGTTTAACCCGGGCTTTGTTGCTGCATAATATAACAATGTGCATTTTAGCTGGTCATCCTTCAATGACCTAGAATCAGTCGGCTGTAAACTGACAAGTGTGTTGGTATTATGGGCACGGTGAGGAGCTGAAAGCTGAGTTTAGAATGGATCTACTATTTGCATTTAAATTATTCAGTTTGACGAATTTTAAAATTATCCTAGTGACCAAAGGTCGTTGTTTTCTGAATTCTGGTTACCCCGTTTCGCATTAAATTTTGAATTTTGGATTTAGTACGTATATACATGTACGGGAGGGGGGAGGGTATGGATGCAGTCCGCAAAATATGGGCGCACGCCATAATACACATATATCAGCTATTGATATGGTGGTTGGTGACCTGTGCGGTTTTTTGAAAACTACTCAAAACTGAAACTTCATAGGCAGAAGCAATGATGAAATCCAACTATTATTGTAGAGATGGATTTCATATTGTACAATGTAGTTTGTAGATTGTAAGTAGTAGTTGTTGGTCTTGCTCTATACGTTATTAGCTTTGAAATCCATCTCTCTTCCTACATCTCTCTATTAGGTTTGTTTCTGTTTTATTAACTTATATCTAATCATTGGTCGAGCACACGGGAGGACACCAAATTGAACTACCTACCTACATAGGTACAAACTATAATATACATGTTAAGATTCTACCAATCGTCAAACACGCATTGTGTAATATCAACATTGCCATTTTCATTTGCCAGCGATATTGTTTGCCAGGAGACAAGGAGAGAGAAGGAGTACCTACGTGAACAAAAGCTAGACCCTAAGCCAGTTCCGGTACCGGTACCAGTACCGGTATCGGTATCGGTCCCGGTCCCAGTAGTAGTAATGCTCTGGCCATTCATATAAAACGAAAATCCAATTTAATTATGTAAAAGCCCTAGCCTCCTTGTTAGATTTCCACTAGGTTAGTTTCAACGAAGTCAATGTCGCAAATTTCCCATTGAACCAGCCCAAGAGCGAGCAACACGAGAGCAAATTAATTTATCTCGCTGTGTGTAAGCTTAATAACATGGAATTATTATTATTACCAATTCCATTCTGGGCATATAGAAGCTATAGGAGCTAAACAGCTATCTGTAGACTTTATTCGATGTCAGTTTCTGATCCAAAACAAATTTTCAAAGCTTTAAGTAGGAAATACACTAGAACCAGTTCGGTTGAACGCTTCAATATTATGTGCTCCTACTGCTCCGGTTTGATCCACATGTCCGTCCGTCCGTCCGTCCGTCCGTAAACACGATGACGGATTGACCAAACTGCTCTCAGCATCTATTTTATTAGCCCAAGGAAGTGACTCAATCCGGTGGATTTTTTTAGATGTTTACTTAGTATGTAGGTGAACATATGTACGAATTTCAAACTATTGCAAGGTACTTTGCTTGTAAGAATAGAGCATTTATCCCTTTTGTAATTTGTAAAAAAAACATGGAGTGGAGTGACACTGTCATTTTGGTTTCCCCTTCGTCAGCGTTGAACAAGATAAAGAAAATCAAGCGGGACACAATGCTAATAAAAGTCAAGCATGGTCACGGTTCAAAAGATCAAGCAGGGACCAATCCAATTCTACTAAAAGCAGAGCGTGAACAAATGACAAGATAATTGACGGTTTGGAAACTGAAAGATGTTTTCTGTTTGTAGTTTTTGTAAGTATGTGGGCCCATAAATGTGTGTGGATATACTTGGAGCATAACCACTACAACTACTACCTGGTTCCGGTAGTTGGCTCGGACTATTTCATATGAAATGAACCGCGCGGTTGTATGTTTGGCCTTTGGAACTTTGGGCTATGTTGTGAGTCTTGGGTCTATTTACCCTATGCTTCTGCCTGGTTTGCCTGTCACTACAACTAAAGTACACAGCATAAGGACCATGGACCCACATATATTGGCACTTGAATACTTCTTCAATATCCTTCTATCGTCGACGAAGTCGCTGTTGAAGACCCATTCAAGTCTATCATTTCTGATTACATTTCCTGTATTTTTCCTCAAGAGTCTTTTCACACTATGTCTGTATTCCCATCCGTAGAAGGATATAGGAGTGCAGGCAGAAGAGTGCAGACAAAAGAGTACAGAGATATAAATGTGTGATTTTTTGAATTTCCCGCCAAATATTAAATTATAAATTTCGACCCAACTCTCCGTGAACATGTACACGTAAATGATATACCATTGAAACAGTAATGACTGGGTAAATCTAATTAACATCATATGTTACAAGCGCTATCGAAAAAGTTTTTCGATTTTTATTTTGAACACCTACATAACATTTTGAAAAGTTGGCCGATTTCAACAAGCGACATATCGTTCTACACAGCTCTTGAAAAAAGAAAACATCTGTATTTTTGCTATTTACTTCTGCCCCATACAACAGTTTTTAGGCAGGATTTTAAAAAACAGACTTAAACATTTTAAAGCCTTTGACGATCGCCGGCTCAACTATCACACAGTCTATTACCGTTACTAAATACTTATTTACCTACCCGCATTTTTATCCAATTAATTCTCGGGACCCAAATAACTTTCAACTTAAATAGCTTTCCGCAGTTTAACATGTAATAAATCATGTGACAGCATTATTAAATTTATTAAGCCTCGCACTATTTAGTCTCCATCATTTTGACTATACATTCTAAAGCCCGCTTTTCTGTGTCTGACCTGTACTCTTTTGACTGCACTCGTTTGTCATGGAGCCGTATCCATTTTTTAAACTGACGATATATTGAAATAGTATGCCTATAGCCTATGTATTTCGACACATACATACATAGATAGACCCCGAAGCCGAACACCAAACGAACAGAAGACATTTTATTTTATTTTATGTCTCTATGGGACAGGTTTTCGTTTTCCGATTCCCTTTCGCTATATCTATATATATGTACCAACACGAGAAATAACGAGGACGAGAGCAGTTTTACTTTTTCTTCACTCTGACTTTGAGGTAGGTGGTGTAAAGTGTGTGAAGAGTGTGAAGTGCGTTGAAGTTGTTTGAGTTGGAGATGACAGCTGGCTTTAGAATTTGGATTTGAGACGGCAAAGGTTCGTTTAGTTTGGAATTTTCGAGTGTTTCACTCTGTACAATATTCACTATATTATGACTTATTTCCAATTGGAATCCGAATTAAGCCGGCTCCTTTTTCCTTTTCACTTTCACTTATTTCCTCCATAAGATAAAACTACATTGGTATGTACCTATACATAATATTATGCATCCGTATTATAGCTGAATGTAATACGTGTGAACTTATGAAATAAAGAATAAATGGTAAGTTATTATTTCGTTTTCCTTCCTCTCCATTACGATTAATACGATTACTATTCAGTGTCTATACATGACCTATTACAGTATAATCTTATCCTTATCGTTAGTATAGGGACACTATAATATAATAGCTGAGAATATTTTAGATAACGAGATTCGCGGTTTTTCTTTGGAATCTGTTTAAATGTAAGCACCTAAGTAGATAGATGAACGATTTTAAGGTCGGCGCCTTTAAATTGTATATAGAACGTAGGCAGGGTGATTACTGCTACTCTAACATAACATCTCGTCATTCTACAGAAAACGAGCGTTCTAAGAAAACCACTACAAACGACAACGACAACAGCCACACCACGTATCGGTATCCCTTTAAGCTGCGTGAGTGAGCCAAAAGCGTAATGAAGAATCTATACAGCACACAATAATGCAATGGCTTATAGTATCATACACTACATCACGTTTCTATATAGCTAGGTATATCTTATATTTGAACACACATTTATATAAATGTAGATTTTAAATGGTCTGGTTCATTCATTATGGACTAGCCTCATCGCGATTACTTTCAGTCAGACAGGCTAAAAACAGAATTCTTTTTTAGCTCTGGGTGTATTAGACATAATAGCAGTCATATTGCATTACCAGTTACCAGTACCAAGAGATTTCCACTTCAAGTCCGCTACCTGTACTTTTACTGCACTGTAAACTTTTTTAGAACTTTTGAATACTTGCGAAAGAAAAGAAGACTATATCAGTATAGAAGTTATGGGCTTTTTGCACTACTACTGCAGAAAGCATACAGTGAAAATAATCCGACTAACTTTATATTTTACAACAGCTGCGCATATAGTCAAGAAGACAAGAAGACTTGCTGCGCTATATGTATATGTAAGTTTTATATAATTAAAAAAGGATATACTTTCATATTGTGAAAGTTAGTATAGAAAATGGTAGTCGGTCTGTCGATATGGTTTCACTACGTCCTATACCTTTTACATTATTTCTATGGTGTGGTGTGTGGTACTGGTATATTATGCTATTGTGTGCACTTTCATAATATGTATATGTGCGAGGCGCGTGTGATAATCCGGTTTTCACGGACGCGACGATGAGCCTATGTAAAAAGTGAAGAGCTAAAACTAATGTATCTAGGTAAGTTATTTGAATTTGAATTGGGTGGGTCTCAAAAAATTCTATCTATACACTCTAAGGCATTATTCTTTTCTTTCTTCTTTCACGCAGAGATACTAGAAAGAGATAGGAGGGCTGGCGCTGGCGATGTGTGTATACACTATTAGTTATGTTGCTATCTGTTATACTATCTACTATCGCTACATACGACTCTGGCCTTGCTATGCATATAAAATAATTATATTCAAGTACTTATTATATTTAGAAACTTTAAGCTTCCAGTTACAGTCCTGCAATAAAAGAAATGACACTATAGGTATCACCTCCATATATATACAGTACAGTACAGAGTGATATATAGATATTAGGCATATTTTCAATTTTGTATATGATTTTACTTTCACCTATATTTTATAGGTATATTATGGTCTCTTAAAATTCTTTAAGGTGGAGTTGACGCTAGGTTTTGAGGCTCAGATAATACACAAGTAGCCACTATCTCACAATGTACCTACTTTAACTTGGAGTAGCGTATTAGAGACAAATAACATTGCTGAAGAAGTAAAACCAGACATGCTGGATATAATCAAATATATTATGCTTTTGTTACCTGTTTAAGTTTCTAGGGTTGTAATATATAGTAAGTAGTTTACTTTGTGTGTCAACCGAATATTCAGGGCCGGACGAAGGAATTGCTTTTAGGCAGCAATTTGTTTCCATACAAAAACCACCATTTTGATTTTATTGATGGTTTTCTTTAGTAAAGCAAAATTTTGTGTTTACATGTTTTTAGAAAAGTTTAAAATGTTTTTTACATGATTCAGAAAAGTGCAAAATGAGCTATTTGCATGTTTTTGAAATGTAGAAAATGTTTTATTTTGCAGGTTTTTAAAAAGTCAAAATATTCTTTTTACACATTTTTGAAAACTGCAAAATTTTCCATTTACTTGGTTTTTGAAAAGTTTCAAATGTTTTTTTACTTGATTCAGAAAAGTTCAAAGTGTTCTATTTACATGTTTTGAGAAAAGTGTTAAATGTTTATTTTGCATGTTTTTTAAAAGTCAAAATTTCTTTTTTACATATTTTTGAAATCTGCAAAATGTTCCATTCAGATGTTTTTTGAAAATTCAAAAGCTGGGGCTGCCTGTGCTGGCCGCATTATCCGGTCCTGCGAATAGTTTGAGCCTTTTTATATTTTCGTAAATTAATATTTATGTATTAACAATTTTGGATTTAAATTTTCCATAATTTCAAACCACTTTTCCTCGATGTTGACTGGAGTGTCCGGTACTACATCTTCAACAACGACATGCAAACTGGACCAGGCCACCATAGGCTCTATAGAAGATCTGGAATTAGGACCTTTGGCTTTGGGTCCATGGAAGCGTGGCTCTTTTTACAGATAAGCCAACATAAAATGTAAGTACTGTAAGCTCTTCCACATTCCCCAATTGTAATACCTTCATGTATGTCGTCTGTAGGATTTTCAGCACCTGATGTCCTCTGTACTCTGTATTTAATGAGGAAGCATCAGAGTAACTACGAATGTTCCCTCACTATAATAAAGGATTGAAATAGTATATGGAAGGTGCACCATAATTCAACAATAGAAAGCCTTCATTAGTATTTTGAATCCTATCAAAAGAATTCTATGGTTATGTTATGACATGTTGTATGTAGGTACCTACTATTGTATTGTATAATACATGCTCTGATGTTACAAGTTACAAGATTGAAGGTTGTAGGGTGTCGATGAGGCGGACGGAGACGAGATAGTAGACGGTGCTCAGATTTTGAAGCCTCAGAAGTCGTGATTTTTGATTTTTTTTCTCGCTTGACTTAGAATCTACATTCTCCTTTTTTACTATTTCACATTCTGCGTAACAGCGAAATGAATAGAAAATGATGTGAAGGGGTGAGGAGAGGACGAATGAGATGACGAGAAACGTGTTAAGATTTTAGGATGTTGAAAAGGGAGATTTACAGACAGATTCTATAAGCTGCTAACAATGAGAGTAAAAAGTATATTTCCTTCTACCTATTTCATCTCGTCGTCGCTACGCTTACGCTACAGACATACATATTGGCCTATCGTATTATAACGAATTATATCTCTATAACTGGTGGAAGGCGATATTGTTGTACAATCGTATCGTCATATTGCAAACGATAAGTAGGCGCCTTGCCCTTTGTCCTACATTGGTGTAGTATACAATTGATTTAAATGAACGAGGGAGCTGTTGTGTATGGTGGCCAAATAAATGCGCAGTTTATTAATGCAGAAAATACCTAAATCCAATCATCTTCTTTCTATTTCTCACTTATCGTCAGATCATTATATCGCTCTCGCCAATTTGTCATTACTTGACATGCGCCTATTTTTAAGTGTACGACGTTATAATAACAAAGAGCCGACCATAGGTGAACTTTTTTAAAATATTAAATATAGTTGTAAGTTTAATTTTGATCGATACTACGACGTCAAACCGTTAAATCGCTTTTGTTATTTGACAAGTATTTATTATTAATAAAAACTATTATAAAACAGTTTAAGATTTGGAAACATTAGCGGTACTCCAAAGTGCTGAAAAAAAACGATTAAAAAAAATCTGGCCAGATGTTTGGTTTGTACTTTGTACAAGCCACGAGGATTAGCAGTGCCTTAAAGAATTTTGAACATTTCACGTGGGGTTACTTCATACACGTGGACTTGAATCACTACCAAAAACCAGGACCAGGAAGTAAGTATCTTTCCTACTCAGCTAGAAAATCACTTAGGCCATCGCCATCGCCATCATCATCTTTATTCATGTCATGTAGGAAAACCTAAGTTCAAGTTCCTACACGTAGATAATGCATTATACATAAAAATATGTTAGTAGGTGAGAGCGTAAGATCTCATGCTTTGAAACCTTCCTTTCCGGAGACCGGAGAATGTGGCTGTACAAGTTACTACTAAGGCTACGACCACGACTACAACGAATCTTCAATGTGTATTTCAAGACCCGGCCATAGGACCACCGGGCTGCTGAATAAAAAAAGAAAGTATAGGAAACATAGAACGCTAGAAGAATATCAAATTGCATATGACAATTCTGATTCTTATGACTGTAGAAATATACACAGAGAGTAGCTACGTATGTACAGTGGGACAGTGTGATCTGCGGTAACGGTAACTGCTACTGCCTGACTAGAGCGTGACACTTCGTATGCTGACTGTAGGCAATTCTTTCATGCGAATGTGCATTTTACAATCACTTACATGATTTTCTTGTGACATAGAATCGCCATGTAATGATTGTAAAAATATTGAAATTCTGAATTACGTAAAGGCCGAAAACTCGGTGACATTTTTGTCTTTATCGTTTTCATTTTCGTTGGTGTATCATAATATTATGTTCCCTATTGAGGCAAAGCTCTAAGTTTCGTTCCCATCGTCAATGGTCAAATTTAACTGTGCTGGGACAAGCAGAAAAATATTTTAGATTAATATCAAAGTACCCAATACTGCTATTTATGACAATGTACAATTACAATGTACGACAGTTCGAATTCAGTTTCACAAAGTATATACTTTCAATATATTTGAAAATATCCAGTGAGGGATCGTCCATACTTGATGGTGTCCATCGGTAACGTCAGTGGGTCTAGTCGGGTCATGTTAGAGATAGTCGTTCACGCAATGTTAAAGTGAAGGGTTCCCAAAATAGTGATAATTTGGGTGGCCTCATTTATGGACCATCCCTAAAGGAAATAAATAAAAAAAAAAGAAACAAAAATGTAATGCTGAGTACAGCGTACAGATGATATGACTATATATTTGCTTTATCAGCTTTATTTAAGTTCAATTTCAGTTCAAGTGCGTCTAATAGGATAAACTAATATAAATGTCATTAAATAAGGATGTATTTATTACACACATAAAAAAAATTGTAGAAATTTCCTACTCGATTTCTATTTTGATTTTTACTTTCGATACTTGAGCACATAAGATTGATAAAGGGTTGCCAACTAGAATAGTCGAATCCTTATTTATGAAGTCGGGGTGGACGTCCTTGTGACCAGCAATAACTTTTTGTGTAGGGAGCAAATTTTGAATTGGTTATATAGAGAGAGAGCCATTAAGAAATGTGTAAGGAAATGTACATGTATGTAGACAATTAGAGCATTAAAGGTCTTATGGGCAAGCTTACAATGGCACCAAACCAATGGACAGGTCCTGATCACAGCACCACTCACTCGCTCATATCATAGTGCAATTACAATTGTTAATGTATTTTCCCCGTCAACATCGGCCCTGTCTCTCTCTCTTTATTCTCCAAATTTGGAGCATGATTTGTTTTCGAAGGAATAAGTTGATCGCGTGAACGTGAGGAAAACTTGACGGGAATGAAAACCATATCGTCTGTGAAGAACCAAAATGTCGCATATCCATTTTTAGCTAAAAACAATATCCAGTATCTACAAAAATATTGAAACATGTCTTAAAAGCATTTAAATAGAATATTTTCCAATTTTAAAAAACATGTAAATAGAACATTTTACACTTTTCAAAAACAGGTAAATAGAACATTTGACACTTTTCAAAAACATGTAAATAGAGCATTTTACACTTTTCAAAAACATGTAATTAGAACATTTTACACTTTTCGAAAATATGTAAATAGAACATTTGACACTTTTCAAAAACAGGTAAATAGAACATTTTGCACTTTTCAAAAACATGTAAATAGAACATTTGACACTTTTGAAAAACATGTACCTAAATAGAACATTTGACACTTTCCAAAAACATGTAAATAGAACATTTCACACTTTTTAAAAACTATTAATTAAAATTTTACGCATGTTTCTCATTTTGTTTTTATGACATAGCTCGATTTGATTTTAGTTTAAATTGGATATGGGTCATTTTGGTTCTTCACAGACGATATGTATTTCTATGCATCCCGTATATAACATCCTATTATCAATTTCTGTATTCCCATAGTCACTTTATTACAAATCAATATGCGTCTGTTTCGCTCATACTTAAATGGACGTGTAGCACTGTTACTGGTTCCCTGGTACTGGTACTAGTGGTAATAAAATAACGATAAAATACATATCCGGTCTAGTCCAGTGGAAAATGACGTACTGTCTTCACTCAAAGGCGACATGAGGCAAAGCATATAGTTTATTGTAGTGTGCAGAAGCAAAATAAATTTCGTTAGTAGATGAGAAAGGATTAAAACTGAAGGATAATAAAATGTTGTTTGAAGCATAAAGAAAGTTAGCTTTCACTCGCAACAGTTTGCCACTTTGTTTGTGTGCAACGTAGTACAGCACAGCACAGTACAGTAGCTTCATATGTGACCTGTGGGCAAAAACGGATATTTCATTGTTTTGGCCTGGTAGTCTGGTCAACCCTATTTTCTGTCCGCCTGGAATAATCTGGAGTGGAGTTTTAACATAGTGTGTGTGTGTGCTATGGAGACCTGGAGAAATGGAAAAGTTAGATATCGTGGAAAGATTGGCGACTTATGGAGGATTTATGGAAATGGGCAATTAACTAAAATGGGATGGGTCGTTTTTGTTTTCGTTTTCGTAGTTGCTTCGTCGTCCTTCTTCGTGTGTCTCCTGCTGTTGCTTTCCGTGAGCTTTGTTTTTTGTCTTTGGCACTTGTAGGTAGGCGAATCTATATAGCCTTTTAGTCCTGGTCGTGAAACTTTTATTTTGGTTGTCTCTCAAGGTTTCAGAATTCACACACAAGATTGTTTAGAATGTAATAAGCCGTGTGCTTTGCCTAAATGCCTGTCTATGTCCTCTATGCTATGTTGTGTAGTTGGAGCTCTTCAGCTGTTGCTCTCTATATAAAAGCTGGACTATGAAAATTTCGGAAGTCGAAATTGGGTACAAACAGTGGATATCGATGACACACAAAATCGCTCTTAAAACCGATACCGAAACCGAAACCGATTCACATATAGGTCCACTACGTTTACGTATTCCATGCAGGGCCAGATAATATGTGGCCAGCGCAGGCAGCCCCCGCTGACTGAATTTTCCAAAAACCATGTAAATGGAACATTTTGCATTTTTCAAAAATATTTAAATAGAATATTTTGAATTTTCAAAAACATGTAATTAAATTGTTTTGCACATTTCAAAAACATGAAAATAAAATATTTAACACTTTTTAAAAGCCATGTAAATAGATTATTTTGCAATTTTCAGAATCAACTAAATAGATCATTTTAAACTTTTCTAAAAACATGTAAATACAACATTTTGCTTTACCAAAGAAACCCTTTAATAAAATCAATATGGTGGTTTTTGTATGAAAACAAATTGTTGCCTAAAAGCAATTCTTTCGTCCGGTCCGGCCCTGATTACATGGATTACAAACCAGTATACAGGCTGCGATTCTGAATCTAAATATGGACTTACATATAGTACGTGCATCATTTACAATTTACAGTGACAGTCACACAGGTAGGAAAATCCAAATCACACTATTAATTTATTTTATAGGGATCTGCACTCGGGAAGTCTAGAAAATTTTTACAACCTGAAAAATTTAGACGAGCCATACTTAAATTCACGATCAGAATTTAAGTCGGCACATAAAATACCTATATAGGTACCTATATTATAAAGACTGCTTAAAATAAAACCAAATTGCTCCGGAAAATAATGCAAAACTTCAGTTTGGTACTTTTTCCCGTAACGATTTAAATCTTTCAAGTTTACGTCGTTTAGCTTTAATCGCAGTTTTCAGCAATGTTTAGTTTTTTGTTGTGATTGTGAGTGGCAGTATATTGTTAGTATTACTATTTCCATTGCTACTGGCTACTTGGCAAGAATAAAACATGGAGGCCAAAGGGGCACTTTGTGTATTTTGAAACTGCCGTTTTCTACTGTACAAGTGCCTAGTTATTATGCACTACTTGTTGTGTAAGTGTTGCACAGGTAGATCGTTGCTTGGCCAAAGCCAAAGCCAAAGTAACTGTGAAAATTGTTATTAGCCCGTACTTAGTATTATGTCAGTAGTTACAGGGCATTTAGTGTTAGTTGCAGGGAGGTACAGGCAGTTTGGTCCTACAAGTGTAGTTGCTATGAGATAACGAGGGCATGGAATGTACCTACTAAAGCACGTATTCACTAATATGAGAGGGGAAGGGATCTTGAGAAAACCAGTAATGGTAAGACATGACTGGTACTGGTACTGGTACTGGTACTATACTGTGGGTGTAACTTTGGGACTGGAATATCTTTGGCATTGAAAGGATCCTTGTGTTTTGTACGAGATAACTTTCTATTACTTTGGGCGAACTCACTAGTTTCTCGTTTTTTGTTTAAATTTTGGCTTAATTTTCATTTTCATTACAAAGAAAGTACTTAAAATAATAATGCAAAAATTCTGAGAAGATTCTATAATTCGCTTTCTTTACCAGCCACTTTCTCCCATACTTTCTCTAGGTCCCTTCTGAACTTATATGATTACTAATTTAAAATCTTGCAATTATTACTATGTACATACATCTTAGTTTGGAAGAAAGGGCAAAAAACGAAGTAAATTACAAAAAAAATATTATGAGTTTTGAATTTTGTGACGTTTCGTTAAAAGCTGAAACTCCTGAATCATGACTGATTCGATCTTGAGTTTGTATCTTAATGCAAGAGGCGCTCTGTCACTGCAGCAGCCTTCTTCTTCTATAGATACGAATTTATCCCTTGATGGAACTGGAGCTAGATTTTGCTCTAAATTCAATATCAAAAGCTATATGCCATACGTCGTCTAGTCTCTAGTCTAAAGAATCAAAAGTAAAATGTGATTTTGACTAAATCTCGAATTCCAAGTTGAATTCAAAGTGGAAGAAAGCATTAAGTCTATAAGTCTTTAATATTGAAGAGAACTCTCACTTGGGAACGTTTTCAGGTGTAACCCTGGGATTTGGCCAAATGTTACCAAAGTGTCTTCTACCAACCCTAGACACTTCAGCTAGCATAGAGACTTGAGTGCATTTTTGGTTGCTAGGCAACTAAAGCCCGGGACATTTTGAAAATTTTCTTGAAAATTCAAAACTCTTATTTTAACATGCAAATTCATATGGGAAAATCAAGGCACCAAAGGGTCCCCCCTGTCCAAATTTTTAATTTTACCAGATTTTCAGCGTATCATTAAAAGTCAACAAATGTAGTTTTACATTAAATTTTACCCCCATAATACTACTCCAGCGCACATTTAAAGCAGATAGGGATCGTGCATAGATGACGTCATTAGTTGGGTCGATGAGTCTACTTGGGCACTGGTGACAAACTCCATGTAAAAATTGCCATTTACGCAATGGTTAAGCTATGGGGTCCCAGGGTCCTAAAAGTGGGACTTTTCAATGACGTCATTTGTGGATGCTCCTCTATGCGCTTTTTACGTTCAGTAAAATTTCACAATAAATTACAGTGGCTGTTGTTATAATTTTTAGCTATTAGCAGTATTTCACATGCGTCTATATTGAAAAATAGCTTGTACTGGTAAATGGAAACTTTCATCCCGGACATTTACCCCACCGTAATGTTTTTCCCAGGACAATTCCAGACCGCACATTTGATTTTCAAATACAAATCATTGAGGTGAACAAAATAGTAGCACTACTCCTTATGGCGGAGACCCGCCTGATTTTATGTGCCTATATTGAATTACACAGCGCATGCGTAAAGCTTTAAATATAATAAAATAATTATTTAAAAATATTATTAAATTAACTACTTTTATTCGGTTATCACCGTACATCAATAACTAGGGAGCGTCACATTTCTGGATTTTAAATTTTAAATTTAGGAATTTTTCAATTTTTAAATTTTGGATAATTCTGAATTTTTATACCATCTTTCAAGGGTCTTTCAAAATTATTACAGGAAAACCAAATCACTTAAAAAAACCGTATTTTTAAAAACTTAAAAGACTATAAAAAGACCTAAATAGTCTTTTTATTTTTTTAAAAATACTTTTTTTTAAATTTTGTGATTTTCTTTTGCTGGAAAAATTTTAAAAGACCCCAAAAGTTGGTGTGAAAAAATCAGAAATATCCGAAATTTTTAAATAAGGAAATTTGTACGTTTAAAATTCAAAATCCGGAAATTTGACGCGCCCTGTTAATAACCATGCATTTTATTACTGCATAAACTATATGTACAAATTATCCTGGGTATGGTCATGGATAGCTTTCCGAGTAGCAAGTGTCCAACTAGCAAATGTCCGTATACATAGTGACAAGTGTCCGTAACAAGTGTTGTTAAAATAGTTTATTTTACCAAGAATAAGAAAGTGTAGAAATTTATTTTACAGTTAAAGTTTTACAAAATAATCTGTAACAGACGATTACTTTAACCAAATCGCCATTAAGATGGGCTGTGTGTTTCCTAATATTTTCGCATGCTGCTTTTAAGAGATAAAATATCATGTAAAGTTTTGCTTAGGGCAGTGTGATTGACGTGCTTATAGTAAGGGCGACTTTATAAAAACTTACCTTATAGTCTGGATATTGACTATGCTAAAGCATAGGCGGTTTACCGGGGAAGTTAAAAATATGACACTATAACAAGAGTGACTCTGTAAGATGAACGCTTATAAAACGGTTTCACTGTAGGTGTATAGTAGCCTATTTAAATACTGTCCGTCATTCGTCATATCAAATTAGGGCTGTTTTATCAAAGATGGTAGCGAATCTTTATATTTAATCACTCTAATTAACATAAAATGTACAAGTCTAATATCGTGCGGGTGTCCGCCATAAGGAGTAGTGTTACTATTTTGTTCACCTCAATGATTTGTATTTGAAAATCAAATGTGCGGTCTGGAATTGTCCTGGGAAAAACATTACGGTGGGGTAAATGTCCGGGATGAAAGTTTCCATTTACCAGTACAAGCTATTTTTCAATATAGAGGCATGTGAAATACTGCTAATAGCTAAAAATTATAACAACAGCCACTGTAATTTATTATGAAATTTTACTGAACGTAAAAAGCGCAT